>CM063507.1:31736211-31783711 GCA_032207245.1 Pardosa pseudoannulata
GCGGTTCTATTGAAACAATTAAATCTATAACACGGTGCTTAAAAATACTGAAATGAAATTTTTTTAAAATGAATAGTTTACATTAAAGGAATATTTACTTTGTTCTTTAAATTTACATCTTGTTTAGTTTGCACTATCCAATTACAAAATAACGGAATGCAATTAGATTAAAATTTTTATATTTAATTTTAGGTAATCGGTGTGTAGAACATAATAGATAGATAAGATGTTACTTCTTATAACACACTATTCCATGTGTGTTGCAAAAAACATAGAAACAATTTAAATTAGTATTCAGAAAAGAAATCAAAAGGAATCCGATTTAAATAAAAAAATCTGACTTATATTTTTTAAAATTATATTTGTAACCCTGGATTTAACTGAATATTTTAAACATAGTTTCGCTATCAAATCTGTATTTCATTCTCTGTACATAAATTCTAAAAAAAACCTCTCCCCAGTTGTGTAGTATATTGCATTGTCATTTCGAAAACATTGATAACCCAAAATTGTTTCACATTGCTTTTACTTGTAGTATAATACCACTGTTCTATATTACAATGTTCAAAATTTGAAGAAATGACAAGAAAGTATGCAAAAATAAATAAATAAAAATTTAAAAGTAAAAGGAGCACTCCACGTGATACGTTTAAAAAAATTGCTAATGCCCAAGACAAGGCTTCGAACCGGAACTGAACCGAAAACCGGAAAAACCGTTATTTTGGTCGGAACGAAAACCGGAACTGAACCGAAAAAAATATCGGTTTTTTTCGGTTCGATATATCTTTCAGTCATTTTGTTACTGTTACCAACTTATCAATATTTTCTAATTTAACGCCAACTTTATAATTATCATTACATGTATACTGCTTCTCGATTTCCTATTTTGATATTCACTAGTATTTTTCTGTTTCAGTTTCGCATGAAACTACTTGTAGAAGACATATTTAATTCAGTTGATTAAACTAGAAGTATAGATGATTTTTTAAGAAAAATATGGAGTTATATTTTATTTTTCACATCTCAGCATGCGATCATCCACGGATGTTTGTATAGACTGTTTAGATCAGGGAGGAGTAAATAGACAGGAGAGGCCCTAAGTGACGTAGCATGTAATGGATAACAATGCCAATGCTCGCCGTCCTCTGCTCACTGCTCTTATCGTACCTGCTGTTTGTATCAATTCACATAGTGTACCAATTAAAAAAAAAAAAAAAAGAATAAAATCTTCTAAATTTTGATAGAATTACATTTTTTGTTTATGATAGAATTATATTTTTAGTACAAATAAGAATATACATAAAATGAAATTATTCATTTGGAACTGAAACGAAAACAGTTATATTTGGCGGAGCGAAAACCGGAACTGAACCGATATTAATTTTTTAGTTGAACCGGAACGAAAACCGGAACAAAAAAAATTACGGTTCGAAGCCCTGGTCCAAGAGAACGCTGCATTCTTTTCATTCCTTCTTTCGAATCAGGCAACCCTACACTTTTTCCATTATCCTGTTCGTTGTTCCATTATCCTTTTTACAATGCTTCCTTTTCCGGCTTTGCCCAGAAGGACCGGGAGGGGATTCCAAGGATGGTTCTGAATCACCTCATGGAGACCAATCACAATTCTCCAAAACTTGGTGAATTGTAAGTGCACTTATTTTCTCTGGCCCCACCACACACTTCCTGGAGTTGCGAAAAAAAAACTTGGGCATACAACCCACAACGTGTGAGTGCGGCGAGCAAATCAGTTTCGCAAACCTAAACCTAGCTGCACTCTCAGCCCCCCCCCCCCCAAATAAACACAAGTCAGAATTAGGAAAAAAATTTGTTTTTAATGGAAATATTACATATTTTGAAATTAATGCATTCTTAAAATAATTAAGTATAAAGCATAAAATAGATATTTAATAAAAAAAAAATTTAAAAGTTAATTACAAGTCACTCTTGAGGCGAAATTCGAAATTTGTAGATAAATTGCATCTTGAAAAATTTAAAAAACTTCCTTAGTTCGGTAGTTATAATATAAATTTAATTTCGTTGTCAAATATACATGTCTCAGTTTAGTTTGGAGTGCTACAATTTACTTTTTGCAACACGAGGGCTAATGAGATCGGGACTTACAGCTTAAAGCAGATTCCGAACGGTTACGAACATTCATGACGTTGTGGAATTCGACCCCACGAACTCCGGAACCGAAGGCCAGCACCCTCACCAATCGGCCAGCGTTCGTCAATATACATCTCTTAGCATATCTTTTATTATACTGTTTGTCAAGTCCCAAAATACAAAAGTAATTTAATAAATCTGATTTAGAAAAAAATCTTTATTGCCTATTGTTTAAACTATTATAAAAGTTTTGCAATTAATACATTCGTTAAATTTTCAAATGTTTTAGAACAATTTTTTCTTGCATTAAAATTTAATCTTCTGAAGTTTTCAGTTTTTATTTATTTAGTTGATTTTTCTTCACTCCTCTTAACGAGATTAAGTTTTAATGAATCATTCTTGTTTTTATATTAGTTTTTTAGGAGGGTGTTTGTAAATGTTTCATAATATTAAGAGGCGAATGATTGATGCATGTAACAATACTCTTGTCTTTCTAGTAGAACATTTATTATTAACTCTGTTGCCCGAACTCAGGTCGGATATTCCAATATTGGCGCATTAATTGTAACCCGAACTGGGTACGAGTGTCACAAGCAAGGGATTGTGACGTCACTACACCCCATTGGCTTCACAAAGGGATTTTTTAAAGCCCAGGGCAGGGCCATACTGTCTGGGTTTTTGATACTACACTACACTACACTACACTACAAAGGATTGTCGCTTCGACCACGTCTTGATATGTCTGATGTGAATATGTAGGGGAGACGGGACAACGAAATGTCAGACAGTAAGGTGCATCCGAACAAGCCAATCAGAGACTACCATGGCACCGACGCGAAAAGAAAAAGCCAATGGGTAGAGGCGAAAGGCGACGTCAGGCGGCGAGTTTTTCCGCCGGAGAGTCCTCCCAAAAATAGACGGACAGAGGTTCGATTTGCTGAGGTGGTTTTTTTTTTGAGACCTTTTCTCCAGCTTTTTGTGGGACTCAAGGAGGCCCAGTTGTTCGCCTGTACAATGGTATCTGTCGGCACCTGTCCGCAGACTTTTTTAGGTTCGCCTTGAACCTGGGACTTTTAGTTCCGCACTAGCTCGCCTGAGCTTGGATTTCCATTTGGAAAATTTGTACATATTCCATTTTAATTAAGAATACACGTTGTTACTGTTTCTAAATTGTACGTCGTGTCATAACCACTTCGACACCCACACGCCACCCGAGGATATCGTGACGTTACAGAATTGGAACACTGTTAATTGATACAATGAATCAACAAGTATAATACTAGCGGGAGCAGAGATCTGCGAGCATTGTATTGTTATCCATTATCAAAATCGCATTTGACAACCGAAAACTCAACTGAGTTAAATCTATAAGCAGTTTCATGACAAACTGAAATAGAAAAATACCAATGAACATGAAAACCGTAAATAGAGAAGCAATGTATGTGTAATGACAATAGTTATACGGTTGATGATAATTTAGAAAATATCGATATGTTGGTTTCAACAAGAAAATGGTTTGGTTTGGCTTGGAGTGCTACGGTCTACTGTTTTGCACACGAGGGCTAATGAGACCGGGACCTACAGTTTAAAGCCGAACGGCTACAAACATCCATGCCAGCAGCGGGATTCGAACCCGCGAACTCCGGTTCCGAAGAGCAGCACTCTACCATTCGGCCATCGTTCGGCCAACAAGAAAATGACTAAAGATATAATGAACGAAAATAGATTATATTGGTTCAATTCCTGTTTTCGGTTCAATTCAGGTTTGAAAACCTGATAATGACTACGTAACTCCCAGAAATTTGTTAGTAAGCTTATATTTTTCTTAAGCTTACATGTACAGCTCTTTTCCATGTTTCTAGGCAGAGGCTTTATCAGGGCGGAGTTGTGTGGAATACCAAATATAAAAAACTTCTTTTGTAAACTACTAACGAAGCTAGTTGTATTTCTGACTCTTTAAAGCCATATTCCTGAGGGGTTGCTTCGTGTACATCCCAATGTTCAAATCGTGCTTCATTTTCATTCATTTAGAAGTTATAGTAGTGCGTTCTAATACAGATAGTTGCTGCTTAAAACAGTTTAAGATTAGGTAAGGGAAAATTTGCCCCAAACCAAGTATTTTGGGTATTTAACTGTAAAAATACTGTAAAACCATACAAAGAATAGAACATATACAGAAATACAAGAAAATATTTATTTTCAAAAAATGTAAAATGTTAAACATTTAAAAAAAAGAGTTTAATATAAAAAAATCTTATAAAATTTCATGGAATTCAAGATTGGAGCAACAAGTGATCCTAAAGGTCTTTTTCATCAGCTGCATAGGAAGCAGCAACTGTAGCTTCGGGAGCATCTGTCATAACTGCACTATCGACCTTACCTACTGCAGGACCGGGAACATTAGCCGCATCAACTACACCAGCATTAGCACCTGTCACATCTACCGGCAACAACTGGAGCATCGGCCCTATCAACCGCAACGGCGGCTGCCTCCTCAACTGCAGCATCGGGCCTATCAACCGCAACAGCCTCCTCAACTGCAGCATCGGCCCTACCAACCGCAGCATTGGCCTCATCAACTGCAACAGCCGCTATATTAACTGCAGCATCACCCTCAACCGCTACATCGGCCATATTAACTGCAGCATCGGCCAAATTGGCAGCAGCATCATCGTCGACGATTAGGCGGCTATCGTGGCTCATTATTTCCCGGATTTTGATTCGGAAGTCTGCTTGTAGATTACCTACCGCTGTGCACAATGCTAGCAGGAGTCTTACTGCTGCACGGTACGTGTTATCCCCGAATAATTTCGCCTGTTTCTGTACGAACTTCATTTCTGCATCGGGTAATTCCGTCAGAGGAGGGTTTCCTCTGTACCGGAATCTTGACCTGTGAAGAGAAAAATTCTTAATCAGCGGAGCAAATCTACCCCCCTAAGGTGGTGTAATAACACCAAATGAGGGCGGGAGAGTATTGAAAAGAAACTTAAATATAAACTTGACATGGAATTTCTAGATTGAAATTTCACGCGTCGTGAATGTCAAGTTGACAGCAATAGAGAGGCAATGATTATGGTTGTCACTGCAGCGGCTCTGTGTTGTCAAAAATAAGTTAATTTACGCAACCTTAGTAATTTGTTAAAGTTTAAAATTACAGTCATAGCACAGCTTTCGATTCTAAATGCATTAGAATGTGTTATTGAATGGAGGGGAGCAGCCAAGGTAGCTCAGACAATAAAGACATCTATTTTAAAACTGGAGGGTTTAGAGTTCAAGACTCAAGGTGGCCAAAGATCCACCGTACTTAATGAACTGGAGCACATAATTTCATGGTCGCAATGCCTCAAGTTCCAATATGGTACCTCTGGAGGTGGCAGTTCAAGCTTTAGAGGAGGTCTCCTGCTTTGTCTGCTTAAAAATTACGAGGACCTACTTTTTATGAGATATCTAGGGACTAATGTTTGCTTCTTATACGGTGCTTTCACAATAAAAGTCAATAAAACTAGCTTATTTGTATGGGCAGATACTTAACAGGCAACTCCTGCCTTCACTTAAAAAATTATTTAACCCTTTAAATCAGTTTTTTTGCTAGAGAAAAAAAAATGGATAATCTCTAAGAGGTCACAGAACATGTGTCTCGCCAAATACACCAATGGGACATTTCCAAGTGATAATACAATAATTGAAAATTAAACTTAAGGTAACCGTCTACGTTCGGAGAATTTTTTTTTAAACGTAAAAAGTAGTTCATGTTTTTACATTTTTAGATTTATTTTTTATATTATCATAGAGAGTTGCACCTAAAAAAGTTATTCCTGGAGAAGTTTTTATAAAATTTCCAATAAATGAAGAAAATTTAGCAAAAAATAAAAAAATTGGGTTATATCAAAAGGTCTAATTTTTTAATAAATTATTTCAATATTTTTGGATGCAACACATTTCTTATACACTGGACTAGTGAATCACCTAAAATCTTTGCTTAATTTACATTTGGCAAAACATTTTGGTCCTTCAAAATCATACACATTGAATATTTAACGAATTTTCATTACCTTTATATCTAACTATGAATGTAACATCATTGAAAATCATCCAAATTTAAAGCTTTTAAGTCATTCACTAGTAAATACTATCAAAAACATTCTTAATTTTCAAAATATTTTAACTTTTTTGAGAAATTACATTTCAAGTTTCAACATTTTATTAAAAATACCATTCTGAAAAAAACGCATTTGAAGTTTATGGAAGTAACTTTAATTATTAAAAAATTAAAATACATGTTTAAAATTCCTCACACTTTCTTGATTCAAAACTTTCTAATTGCCAAGTTGCTGATTTTTAAAAATACTAGAAAAATATTTAAATTAAGTTTCATGGAAATTTAAAAAGTCTTGTCCAAAAAATGCTCTTTAAAAGGCTTTAAATTCACAACTTCCAGTTCCGAAGTCGCTACTTCCGTTTTGTTTTGACAGCTGTCACTGATGTTTAAAAACCTGTCACTTTTCTTTAAAATGCCGTAGAGGCGAAACAAAAACAGATTTAGAAGCTTAAAAGCTGAAATTTTACAATAGTGAAATAAAAGTAAAGTGATTTTTGGCCAAAAATGACGTTTTCAACGTATACTGAGACCTTAACAGGGGAATTAACCCACGCATCAGTGATTTCAAAATACCTATGGACATATGTCCTCAAGTTGTCCCAGTGGTATTATAAGAATTGAAATGAAACCCAACGGGAAATGCCTTTAAAGAAAACCCACATATCTTTATCCTATAGTGATTTCATAATGCCTGTGGGATATCCCGGTGGTAGCGAAAGGGTTAAAACCTTTAATTTTTTAATAGTATTTTCACTTGCTTAAGTTCTTTTTCCATACATTATAAATAAAAGCATTGTTACGAATTTGTTAATGTAATTTAAATTTAGCATGAGACTCTATGGGTATCTCGCCAAATTGACGAGATATCGGTTCGTTGCGACAGCTTTGGCAACCTATTTTTGTCGCCAAGTTCGTCGCCAAATGTGTCGTCACGTGACCACTTCCGGTTCAGGTTTCTGGAGTGTTCCAGCGGTTTCTGCGGGAATATATAAGGCAGACAGAGTCCCATGCAGAGGAGAGAGTTGTTAAGAGGATCTCTTGGTCTACGGAATACGCACGGTGTGTTGTGCTTTATGCCGGAAGTGGTGTGTGAGCCGACGGCATTGGGCTCAAATTGTTCCGCGGTGATTTTGACGGTGTGTGTATTTACTGAATGCTAATAAAGTATTTGTCTTCATGCTGCAGTCTTGCTTGTATAAAAGTCCATTCAATCCCCGAACCCAGTTTTGGATGTTCGTAACAGTATATAATTAAGATGCACAGCATAAAGTTATTACATTTTACTAGAAACAAACTAGAATCTGTTCATATTCATAGATTTTTTTTTCCTAATTTAACCCTTTCGTGGGTCGTGGGAAGATTACTTCCCATCTACACGATAGTACACGGATGCACTGGAACGCTTTTAGTCGTTGCGAGATTTCGTCTTTTCGTCTTTCAATGCATTTTTTTTAATCGGTAGTTTAGCGGATCCATGACTTGCTTTAAAAATCAAGACCTTCCATGACAAAATTAATCCATTGTCTAAATCCATGATTTTCCATGACTTTCCAGGTGCGCGGAAACTATGCTAGTAGATATTCTATTAGCAGCCCTACAAATTTGGCCGCTTACTTAGTTTGTCTATCCCTGCACGTGAATGCACACATAAATACAAAGGATTACTTAAGATATTTAGAATTTCATAAATATTGCAAGAGAAAATTTAGATGTCTTCTGATCCAATTGTCAAAATTTGTGCAACGAGTAAAAAGTTAAAAATTTCTCGACAAAAGTTTTGTTGGTTCGAAAGTTGCACTCTCAACCCTGAGTAAATTAGTTATTTTGAATGACTTAAGATCTATTGTTGAAAAGATACTTACCTCACAGTCTGATATACGTCGTTTACTTTCTCTGCCCAGAGATCATCGGAAGTTCTTCCAGTGTAAAATATGTATTCTGGAGATTCGTAATTACTCTGAAATATTAAGTAATATTCTTACTCAAGTGAATTAACTACCATCGTTAAAGCTTAGGTTTTTGGTTTGGTTTTGGAGCACTACGGTCTACTGTTTGCAACACGAGGGCTAATGAGACCGGGACCTACTGCTTAAAGCCGATTCCGAACGGCTACGAACATCCATGCCATAGTGGGATTCGAACCCACGAACTCCGGTTCCAAAGGTAAGCACTCTAACCATTCCGTTAAAGCTTATGTCTTCATCTAAGATTTTACATGTTGGAATATATTATGATGTCGTATACAAGTTTTCTTTAAAGAAATTGCCATACAAGGCTATTTCTACTATAATTTTTTAAGCCTGTTTAAGCAGACTTCACCTTTAACATATCGAGAAACAGTAACTTTGAGTAATTGCATTTCATTCATCAACTATGCCAAGTACACTTAATGTACTATACTTTTCTCTTAACTTGTTATTATTGAACTTATATATTTTTTGTGTACCTTTCACCGAACTCGTGAACCTTATTTTTTGCTAAACCTAAAATTAATTAATGTTAGTATCCCAGTCCTCATTATCGTGTTGCAATATTTGTTAATTCTCATGTCCATGTGATACAGTAGTACTGGCTTAGAGGGCTTGGCCCATGACAGCCAGTAAATGAAGCTCCAGTGCGATGTCGATGAGAAACAGTACTGTGCAAGTGAGGGTTTCAAGAGTTGACAAACTCGTAATCTTGCTAGATTTCACTCTCGAGGGCTCTTCTGACGTAGCTCGAATTTGAAATTAATAGAAATACAGAATAATTTCTTGAGGCGTATTAGAGGAGCACATCGATACTTGTCCAACGAAGTAACAAGACACGACTTTAATATATTAACTTTCAAACAATACTGTGTGAAATCATCAAATAACATTTATAATAAAATAACTAGTCTACCTAATGAAATTGCAGAACTCCCAGACTATGATTATAATAACCCGAGTAACTCTAAGCGGTCGCGTGCCGCAATGCTTTACTGACAATAGATTCTCTACCTTAATTACCCTATTAGCTCATATTACTTCATCCCCTGTCCCTTTCGTTATATGTTGTGCCGTAAAGTGATGTGTTGTATTAAAAAAATAAAATAAAAAAATAAAATAAAGAAAAAAATATACAAATATGTATTTTTATTATTATGGAGAAGGATAGTGTACCTAACTGTGATGTTTAATATTTGACCGTAAGACTCCATCTAGTGTTTCGCACCGTGTATATTAACCACAACTTTCTTTTCAGGGTGTTAATCAGATATTTTGTATATTTGCAGGTACAAACAGCTTAAGTCACAGCTCTCGCGTATTTCCACTTACCCACCTTTTAATGTCCGGCATCTCTAAATTACTCCTTTTCAAAAATTTTTAAACATAATAGTACCTTACAGTTTTTACCCTGCTTACTTTTTAAGTTTAGAATCGGGGATAAAACCGTCTTATGGGGCTAAGTAGCCCCATAACTGTCCGTTTATATCGGAGGAGGAGTACTGTGTACGTGAGGATTTCAAGAGTAGACAAACTCATAATCTTGCTAGATTTCACTCTCGAGGGCTCTTCTGACGTAGCACGAATTCTATTGGCTCCCAGGATCCAATAAAATTGTTTCTATCCCCACTCTGGATCCGTCCTTCGGAAACGATTTTTTGACTACTGATCTGCTATCCTTCTTAAAACTCTTAAAAAAATTGTTTAACTTACTCTTTTCTTATCTAATGTGTTAATTGTATCTATGCCAAGTACACTTAATGTACTGGACTTATCCAATAATCTTACTAATGTTTAACTTATTGATTATTCTGTGTGATTATCCCTTCACCGATCTCGTGAACCTTATCTTTGATGTACCTTTCTTAATTTATGTTAGTATCCATTCCTCAATATCGTGTTGCAATTTATCAGATAATTCTCATTACCATGCGTTACAGAAGTGCTGACTTGGAGGACTTGGCGAAGGAGAGCCAGTCAAGAGAGCTCCAGAGCGATGAGGTACAGTAGGAACAAGTAAAGTTCGAAATCAACACTATATTTTAGTAATTTTTTGATTAGAAATACAGTTTTACTCTTTCTGCTTAAATAAGCTTAATTTTGATTAATTCAGCACATTTAATTAGGTCGCGGCTATAACCGTCATGGCGCCAGCGGTCTCCTACTAATGGGACGATGGTGGCTATAACAGCAAAAAATTAAAAACTTAAATGACAGGTTTAATGACTCAAATAAGTAATTTTTTTGCAGGCTACAAAGTATTTTCGCGAGTTTTACACGAAATATTAGTTCATAAACTAAAATAAATGACAAAAAAATAAATTCAAGAGAAAACCCGGCTGCACTACTCCCTTCACAACCACGTGCATACTAAAGCTACAAGTCGTGTAACAGGTGTAAAACGAAATTATACCTAAAAAATTGTTTCCAAAACATGTCACTAGGCCTCTACTTGTAGCCGGTAAATGCACATTTGTGTCGCTATAGCCGTAGGGACCAAATACGACCGTTTCGTTTTGGACGGCTATTGTCATGCTACATAGTGAACTTCGTTTTGACGGCTATAGAGGCAAGTGTCCGTCAACACGTTAAACTTTGGTACTCCCGTAGCCATTTGGATCACCCGGAAATGACAAAAATCATTCCATCTGTTGTCGCAGAGTACGGATGTCTCTGGCCGAAAACAATATCTGTGCTTTTCATCCCTAAGCAATGTACTCTAGTTTTTTGTGTTATGAAGTCACGAATCGACCTCCCTATCACATTCTTTCCTCGTTTAGCTTTATTTTCTGCTCGTTGTCATTTTGCACTTACTGTTAGAAATCTCTGGATTAGAGGGCTCGGCGCAGTCAATCTGGATGACCAATCCTCTTTAAGGCCTTAAATGGTTGGTTGGTTGGAGTTTTACGGCGCAAGGTCCTGTTTAGGACATAAGCGCCAAGCACAAGGTGTTTTCATAAAAACAAGACCTAACTGATAAAAGAGCCCTAACCTAATAACAGAACAAGGTGAAACCGTATCAGTTTAATAAAGTTATAAAAAAAGTCTGCAATGTATAAACTCAATTACACCAGATAGGTAATTGAAAGGTAAAAATGATGAAACATTAAAAAGCTAAAAGCACAATAAATTTTAATTAAAAGATGTAAAAAATACTAAAACACTTCATAGAAAAAAAGTTAAATAGACCAAAATAAGCCTATAAAACCTAAAAAAGATAAAAGACAGGGATGCGGTAACCTTTAAATGGAAGATTTCTTGCCTAGTGTATTTTAAAAATCAGGGCTTCTACAAGTAGTTTCATGCTAAACTGGTTCGAAGGCAGATTTAACTCAGCTGAACGTTCTGTAGTCAAATGAAATTTTGATAATGCATAACAAAGCCATTGCTAGCCGTTCTCTGCTAACCAGTCGTATCCTACATGCTAGTTAATTGTACAATTAAAAATAGAATCACATTTGTCGGTTTCAGATAGAATCACATTTTTCGTACAAATAAGAACATACATAATTTCATTTGGAACTGAAGAGAAAACAGTTATTTTTGGCGGAAAGAACCGGAATTCCGATAGTCAGTGACCAAGAAGCATGTGCATTCACACTTATTTTCAGCACTTCAGTTGAGGATTTGATTCCAATACGATGTTGCCTTTCTTTTCGTAGAATTTATTTTCCGCTTATCTGATATTATTCTCTCATTTTTATCTTTTAATTCATTGTTTTGTTTAAATTTTGCTTATATTTATTTAAATTTTTTACTTCATAAAATATTTCCTGTATGGCTAGTTTTGATGTTAGAAAACAGTAAATACTGATATTTAACGTATACAGGTACTTGAAATGTCTTGTTGAATCCAATCCTTGCTACAGTTTTGGAATTGTTTTCGCAAACTCAACAAGCAACTGAATGCCCGTGGTATTTCTAAAAGAATTTGTGCCGATCCAGAACTGCGACAATATAAAAAAAAATTTCACATAAAAGGCGCTTAACAGAATTAGATGATTTCGACTAAAGTGTCACATTTTCTGCCTTTAAAATGCCGTTTAACTAAAAAACAATATTTTTTATTTAGTTTTTAAAGCTAAATAAATAACTACAGTTTTTTAACAAATTACTAATTATACAAAGTTAAAATTTTCAGTTGTGCATAAAAACTTTACATAAAGAGTTTAACAATATGTATAAAAGTTTATAATAAATCATAGATGTTCTTGTAAAAATACAAAAATTTATCTTAATTTAGAATTCTTACTAGAACATTAGGAATCTGCACCTTCTAAAGAAATTTTCACTTTCTAAAAATGTGTCAGACCATAAATCTTAAATACATAAAAAAAATTCAAATATTGTCATTGCATTAAGTCTCTTTCAATTCTTGTAAAATCATAATACAGTGCAATTTGGAATAGAAAGTTTACCTCCCCCACACGATGCATGACACCCCTTAACACAGTGGGGAAAAAAGAGTAAAGTCTTTCCCCAACTGTCGTTACCATAGTTACAGTTGGTCATCGGGGAAAAATCAGTGACCTTGAAGTGCCTATTGAGTTTACACCGAGTATAGTTGAACCTGAACGAAAAGAATTACGGTCCGAAGCCCTGTTTTTAATTACCGTCCTAAATACATGGGGATATCAGCATTTGTTGTCTATTATTTAGCTACCAGCATATAGCCCGTCATATGACTGACTCAGTAAATTTTTTTAACTTTCCAGAATTGTAAGATACCCCATGAGACAGGTAAAAAAAAAGGTTTGTTTTTTGGCTGAGAATTATCTGGTACACGATCAATAATTTTCACACTCCTCTAAAGTCTCCAGACACTGAATGCAGCTTAGAATAATGTTGAATTCATTTAGAAAAATAATTCAAAGTTTTCTTAGCTACGTCGAAATTATCGTCAAGTTCTTCCCATTTTTTTTGCCATAGTAATTAACCCCTTCCGGTAAAATGACGAGTCTAGCTCGTCATTAGTTTTTCATTCCATACCGCACAATGACGAGCTACACTCGTCATGCGATTAAAGTTACTGTTAAATATGATAATTTAGTTTAAAATTTCTAGTGTACTGAATTTGGCAACACTTTTATCACTTGTGAAAATCATAAGTCACTATTGCATATTGTTTACTTGGTACAAGTCATTGCCAAATTAATGAGTCAGAATAAAAGAAAACCTACTAAGAAATGCCGTGTGTGTTACAAGAATCAAATTAAAAGTGAGACTACTTGGCGGTGTAAACAATTAAGAATTCCTTTGCACTTTGTTTTGAAAAGTACCACTAGCTTGAAGACTATTATCTGTATACCTTATTAATGTTTTGCTTTGATATTTTCTTAATTTTACTGTTTCTGATATTATTTAACACTACGTAAAAAGTGGATTTTAATTAAAAATATGTAAGAACTGTAAAATGAAACAAGTTTTTTAAATAAAAATAAAATGGTTATTTCATGCACAGTTTTTAATTATTAAATCATACCGGAAGGGGTTAATGGAAGTAAAGGAATGAAACTCATTTCCACTACACCCTAGAGGTAGATGGAATTTGTTAATACCGGTGGTAATGCAACAAAAAATAATCAATGGTTAAATTTAAAATTATCACGTATGAACCTAATCTATTATTTAAGCTAAATATAAAAAGAAAATTATATACGTTATATCTAAGTTCAGTGATAAAAAGTATGAAAATAATGCAGACGATATTTAAATAATTTAAAATAAGAAATGATTAAATGAGATGTTAAAGGAATGACGTCATATGGGTAGAAAAAGTTTTACCTATTTATTATGTGATAAATTAATAAATTTAATCACCTGCTGTTCACCTGGAAAAGTAGGGCTCGAAATAATGGCATTAAACGATCAAAAGGGGGGAAGGGGGGGATTTCGAACGTTTTAAATACGACAGTATTTTTTGTTGTGATCCGAAACATTTATACAAATTTATTTCAGAATTGGATGGATAGTTTAGGCGAAGATAAACTTAAATCGGTTTGAATTTTGTTAACCCTAACTCATCAAGAATCGAATATGGATGCCTCTATCCATTCCAGGTCCAACCGCTTCATAAATTCTAAGACAGACGAACAGATAATTTGGGCTATTTTTATATAGGGGATTTTTGCTAAATTTGTTTATATAAACTTTTTTTTTTTTTTTTTTTTTTTTTTTGGAAAAAAAAGCTTGTTTAAAAATTTTCTAAAATTATGTTTTTGACACTGCACAAATTTACAATACAAAGCGAGATCCATTAATAACTTTTGCTCTAGAAAATTATTAGGTATAACTCCACATTAAATTACTAAAAAGTAACAGAAAAACAGTAAACTAAATGTTTACAGTAAATAAAATTATTAAAAAAGCAACAATTACCCTAAGGGATTGAATTTTCAAAAAAGCAAAAATAATGTTTAAAAATTCCATTGCAAATACCTTAAATTCTAAAACAATAAGCTACTAGAAAAAAGTAGGTACAGGTTCATTGTAGGTGTATAATTTTTTTGTTTTTGGTTTGTTACTGTCTAATTTTCGCAACACGAGGGCTAATGAGACCGGGACCTACAGTTTAAAGCAGATTCCGAACGGCTACGAATATCCATGACATAGTGGGATTCTAACCCACGAACTCTGGTATCGAAGGCCAGCACCCTAACCATTCGGCCATCGTTCGGTTAGTAGGTGTATAAATGCATTGGAATTTGAAGATTTTTGTTTTTCTCTAATCATTTATTTTTGTTGCATTTATTTTTAAAAAGCTAGTTAAAAATATTTTCCGTCTTGGAGCGCTACTGTCTACTTTTTTTGCTACATGAAGGCCAATGAAACCGGAACTTACTGCTTAAATCAGATACCGAACGGCTACGAACATCCATTCCGAGATTCGAACCAGCGACCTCCGATACCGTAGAGCAGCCCTTTACCGTTCGGCAATTGTTCGGCCCCACCTTAGAAAGGTTTGGTTTGGAGTGCTACGGTCTACGTTTTGCAACACGAGGGATAATGAGACCGGGACCTACAATTTAAAGCCGATTCCGAACGACTACTAACATCCATATCATAGCGGGATTCGAACCCACGAACTCCGGTTTCGAAGGCCAGCACCCTAACCAATCGGCTATCGTTCGGCCCACCTTAGAAAAGGATTAATACCAGGGCTTCGAACCGGAACTGAACCGAAAACCGGAAAACCGTTATTTTGGTCGGAACGAAAACCGGAACTGAACCGAAAAAAATATCGGTTTATTTCGGTTCGATATATCTTTCAGTCATTTTGTTACTGTTACCAACTTATCAATATTTTCTAATTTAACGTCAACTTTATAATTATCATTACATGTATACTGCTTCTCGATTTCCTATTTTGATATTCACTAGTATTTTTCTGTTTCAGTTTCGCATGAAACTACTTGTAGAAGACATATTTAATTCAGTTGATTAAACTAGAAGTATAGATGATTTTTTAAGAAAAATATCGAGTTATATTTTATTTTTCACATCTGAGCATGCTATCATCCACGGATGTTTGTATAGACTGTTTAGGTAAGGGAGGAGTAAATAGACAGGAGAGGCCCTAAGTGACTTAGCATGAAGCATCTATCAAATCTTCTGCGCATCAAATGGGTGTTTGGTAATAGTAGTATTTCATTAGGCCTGTTGTTTGTATCAATTAAAAAAAGAATAAAATCTTCTAAATTTTGATAGAATTACATTTTTTGTTATGATAGAATTATATTTTTAGTACAAATAAGAATATACATAAAATGAAATTATTCATTTGGAACTGAAACGAAAACAGTTATTTTTGGCGGAGCGAAAACCGGAATTGAACCGATATTAATTTTTTAGTTGAACCGGAACGAAAACCGGAACGAAAAAAATTACGGTTCGAAGCAATGATTAATACAATTGAGAATTTCTTGAAACTTACTCTGTCGGTGTTAATTCGGTCCAACTCGTGAAGTTTCAGTCTAATTATGTCCACGAAACTATTGTAGGCTGTACCGTAGCACTCATTCTTTATGTTCCGGAGTTTTGCCTGCAACAAATAAAACACATATGAGGCTAAGGATGTTTTCATTCGAGAACTTAAGGTATCCATCTACGTTCGGAGACCTTTTTTATTTAAACGTAGAAACCAGTTCATATTTTTACATTTTTAGATTTTTTATATTATCATAGAGAATTGCACTTAAAAAATTTATTCCTGGAGAAGTTTTTATAAAATCTCTAATAAATTAAGAAAATTTAGTAAAATAGGGTTTTTCAAAAGGTCCAATTTTAATAAATTAAATTATTTCAATATTTTTGGATGCAACACATTTCTTATGCACTGGACTAGTGAATCACCCAAAATCTTTGCTTAATTTACATTTCATAAAAAATTTTGGTCCTTCAAAATCATACACATTGAATTTTTAACGTATTTTCATTACCTTTACATCTAACTATGAGTGTAACATTAAAAATTATCCGAACTTAAAGCTTTTAGGTCATTCGCTAGTAAATACTAGCAAAAGCATTCATAATTTTCAACACAATATTTTAAGAACTTTTTGAGAAATCACATTTCAAGTTTCAGCATTTTGTTAAAAATACCGTTCTGAGAAAAACGCATTTGAAGTTTATGAAAGCAACTTTAACTATTAAAAAATTAAAATACATGTTTAAAATTTCCCACGCTCTCTTGCTTCAAAACGTTCTAAATGTCAATTTGCTAATTATTAAAAATATTAAAAAAATGTTTAAACTAATCTTCATGAAAATTTAAAAAGTTTTGTCCAAAAAATGCTCATTAAAAGGCTTTATAATTCACAACTTCCGGTTCTGAAGTCGCTACTTCCATTTGTTTTGAGAGCTGTCTCTGATGCTTAAATCGCTGTAACTTTTCTTTAAAATGCCGTCGAGACAAGACAAAACAAAAACAGATTTAGTAGCCTAAAAGTTGAAATTTTACAATAGAGAAATGAAAAAAATGGTTGACATAAAATGATATTTTCAGCGTAGACGGATACCTTAAAGCTTCAATGCCGATCTCTGATGTGCAAGTTTTTCAGATATCCTGATTTAGTACCAGTGAGTTGTAGCGCATGCGCAATATAGCCTTCCTGGTAATCGGTCTTTCCGATTTCCTGAATAAGTATCCAGTTAGGATTGATGCAGTTAAAATTTTATGATAGGAATTTCAATGTGTATGTAAAATTTTATAGATTTAAATTTGTATTCAGTAAACCTAAAAAAATCACCTGAAATTGGGTTGCAACATCCAGTTTACGGGGGGGGGGGTTAGAGGGAAAAAGATTTAAAATGCCGTAGAGACAAAACAAAAACAGATTTAGAAGCCGAAAAGTGGGAATTTTACAATAGAGAAATAAAACATTTTTGCAAAAAATGACGTTTTTAACGTGGATGGATACTTTAAGCCTATCAAAATTGAACACCCGGGATTTTCTGTACATCTAAAACCGCAGGATGGTCGATTGATATGAATCCATATTGTTATTCGAGAAGTACATTATATTCACACACAATGACGTTAATGCATTTTTAGATGTTAAACTATACGAATTCATTAAAAAAAAGATAGTACACTATAAAAAATTATATATACAGCCGAACTTCGATAACTCGAAGTCCCAGGGGACCCCCAAAAATATTCGACTTATCCGAAGTTCGAGTTATCGAAGTTACCTACCATTCTTCTCAACTGGCACTGGGTCGACATGGTTTAAATGCTTTGATATGTGCTATAATACTATAGTACGCATTTCAATTTTTTAATAGCCTATGTAAACAACAAGAGAAGAATGGGTTCAAAAGTTTTAAAATTCAAGAAATTTGGCCTCATTACATATTAATTAGTATACATACCATGAAAATCTCATTTGAAAAAGGCAATTATTTTTAAGGTTGCTGGCATTCACAAAGTCACCTAATTTTTTGAACACAGTTAAATAGGGTGCTGTCTGTACCTTCAGTGGTCTCCAGGTATCGTTGTAAGATGTGACTAGCGGCTTGTGCTTGCTAGTAACCTTATCGTAGGTCACGACTGGACTGGCATTCGAACAGAATTTTGTTTTTTACCGGAAAAATCGGTCACAAAAACTTCGACTTAAAATGTTCATTTCGAGTTATCCAGACAGTTTTTTTTTTTAAAAAGAAAAGTATAGAAATGATTCGGGACTTGATTAAAAGTTCGAGTTAGCCGATTATTCGACTTATAGAAAGTCGAGTTATCGAAGTTCGACTGTAGTTACAATATATAGACGAGTTTAAGAGGTCATACGACAGTTTAAATAGACAATATAAGAGTTATCAGAAATATTGTGAAAGGAATTCAGTTCTGAACATTTTGAAACAATCCGCGTAAGAAATTTTCACTATTGAGAAGAGTTATGAATAAAAACGTGTCAGCTGTTTACTGTAAACACGATCAGGAAAGCAGACAAGTACCTGATAAATACTTTAATACACAGGGATTTCAGGGTCAAGCCAAAGCTAATGCCAAGTTAGTAAAAATTGTTCTTTAACCCACTGAACGGACGCGTCGACGGGGGTTCGACAGCGAATTCCTGTTCGAAAACGGACCTGTCGACCCCTTCTCGTTCGCACTCGTATAACACACTTTTGAGGAAAAAAATATTGCAAAGCGATAATAAATGAAAGAAACTAATTTTGAGTAACGGAACTCCTTTACCTTGCAGGGAAAATAATTTAAAAGTAGCCTGACAACTTTTAAACCAGCAACTCTAGTATGGTACGGTAAGTTCAGTTTGGAATTTACGAAAAGGGTGACTGTTTTGAAAGAGAAAAAGGTGGGGAGGGTGGCCGGTGGATGGGTTAATAAGCTATGCACCTTCGGTAATTAAGAAATATTAAATATCTCGGATTATGATTCTTGCGAACATCAAAAGCGTAGTCAGACCGCTGCGTCTTTTGATGGGAGCCAGCTTTCTAGTGATTAAGTTCGGTAGATTCGTTAAGTCCGCTCATATAGGGAGCTGCAGAGTTTCGGATACCGGACGGGGGATAAATTGGGTGTGCATTGTACCCTGGAAAAGCCTCTCCAATTGTGCGAGATTAGTTAATCTCTTTTCGACTGGGATCGTCATGGTAATGTTTATGCTTTTGACAATCCTTTGCATTCCGACTTATATTAGGAGAGCAGAATACCCTTGTATATAACCTATTTACTCAAGAAATAAGCGATTTCCAACTTTATCGTGACTGTGATCCTTCACCCTATCTCTTCACTGGAGAACACTGAAGTCGTCACAACTCCGTTAAAACCTATACCTCCCAATAGTGAAAATATTTTGCCTTTTGATTATTTCCTTATAAAGGTGTGACATATTTACTCAAGAAATAAGCGATTTCCAACTTTATCGCGACTGTGATCCTTCACCCTACCTCTTCACTGGAGAACACTGAAGTCGTCACAACTCCGTTAAAACCTATACCTCCCAATAGTGAAGATATTTTGCCTTTTGATTATTTCCTTATAAAGGTGTGACATATTTACTCAAGAAATAAGCGATTTTCAACTTTATCGTGACTGTGATCCTTCACCCTACCTCTTCACCGGAGAACATTGAAGTCGTCACAACTCCCTTAAAACCATATACCTAACAATAGTGAAAATATTTTGCCTTTTGATTATTTCCTTATAAAGGTGTGACATATTTACTCAAGAAATAAGTGATTTCCAACTTTATCGTGACTGTGATCCTTCACCCTACCTCTGCACCGGAGAACACTGAAGTCGTCACAACTCCCTTAAAACCTATACCTAACAATAGTGAAAATATTTTGCCTTTTGATTATTTACTTATAAAGGTGTGACATATTTACTAATCATTATTTATTTCCCAAGTGGCCATATAGATTGTAAGAAATGTTTATGAAGCAATTATTTTATGTATAGTTAACCTCAGACATTACATATAGCTTATTCGAACATCGTAGAAATTTGAAAAAAAATCTCAGAACTTTTAATGCATTGCTGAGGGGTAAATTGCGACACTTACTTGCATAGTCATTATTTTCTTATACACCAATTCCTGTAGGCATGCCACCACGCACTTAAGCTCTGTCTAGAGAAAGAGAAACTAAAGATCAAGTACTACATATAAAATAGCAGTCCACATACACTAGCACTACTCAAGCACTACACACAAAAAAAGAAAATTTTTTGCACAAGTGAATCTAAGATTGTAACAGGAAGTCTTACTGCAGTAAGACTTATATGCATTGTTTCACATAGTATATTGTTTAACATTTTGAATTTTTTTGGTTTTATCTTATTTCTCTGAGTATAATTTTTGGCCGTACTTCCTGCCGGATAATTGTAATATCCGGCTACTGACAACTAACCGGTATAGTGGCCGGATAACAGTTGCAATCCTAATGTAGACCATGTCGAAAAACATTCCAAAAGTTGTAGTGGTAGTAAGAAAATTTACACCTTTCACTGCAAGCTTTGCAACTTTTTGGATCACTACTCATACATTAACTATTTCATTCTGGAAATACGCATCCCGTTCCCAAATGAGAAGATACCAAACCTTCTCCCCTTTATATTCATTTTACGGAAGTTGACTTTAATTGTATTAAACTGATATCAATGAAAAATATTCATTCATCTTCGATCACAATGCATAGCATTTGAAAGGTTAGCTTGTTTATATAGCCGGTAGCTGCATGTCATGAGGTGTGTCAAAGCTACAGTTCACTGCTATACAATACTCACTCGTTTTTCTGTGAATTTATTCAGACAGAGGAGCACATCCAGTGTCTTCGCCAAGATATCGAGCATCCCCTCGATCTGCAAGAAAAACATTAGATATAATCAGAACTGGAAAAACTGGTGGTAACGATTAGACTGGAATGATACTTCCTGATGTAAAAAGATGTGATTGGATAATACGATGGTTGTAACTTAAATTGTAGCAACACTGTTGTAAAAACGATACGCAACAAAACCAAAGAATGTCGCTTATACCACACGTTACATATCTACCTTACCTCTCAGCAAAAAGACTCGTCCTTCCTACGTCATGCGTAGTGACGGGAAGAACTGATCCTTGTATTATCTTGCGGTCTAAAGTGCTGTCAGGATGTTTTCAAAACAAGAACAACGAAGTCTGATAAAAACTGAATATGCCACAGGTCGTACAACACGACAATGTCATCTAGGACTTCAAGAGGCTTACAGAATTGCAACAAGATGGGTAAAAGCTTTCAATAGAAGATGAGAAAATGGGGCAGACATGTATTGGCCAGGTTGTCCAGAAGTCCATGTTGTTGCCGCACTCATGGACAGTGACGCCAAACGATTCTTGAGTTGGCCCAACGGACAAGATGAGAAAAACTGCTTTACGATGGGTCCCACATCATTTGACAGAAATGGCTACGATACGATGCTGCTCGAACCCACCTGGGACGCTATAAGCGAAAAGGAGCGGATTTTATACGCCGTATCATTATGCTGGATGAGACGTAGGGCAGATCTAAGCCCTTGGGAACTTTGGAAGATTTGAAGCAAATGCAACGCAGTAGTTCCTTCATCTTGGTGTTTATGTCAGATTCTTGCGTCAATACACCCGTCCATTCGAACTATCAACAGAACAAGCTCTAGTACAGGTGTTCTGTGACCTACACATGGTTGGCAACGGATTATACACAATGCTGACGACTACATTGAATAACTCTTGTATTTCATGTAGATAAATAGTTGTCACTTTTAAAGTTCCAACCCTAGTACATGCAAATAGCTGACTGGCAGGTCACTTGGGACACATCGGAGAAGGGTAGGTCTGTCTACCCCTACTATCCGAAAGTAAACCCCACTAGATTAATCTCCAATGTAGCCCTTACAGCTTTCCTTACTGAGCATGGACTATTCCCGGCCTATCATAGCCGGTTCTAGCTTTCCGATTTGGCTAATACGAGATGTGTTGCGGTGGCCTGGGTTTACCCGACCACTATCTATTTGACTGCTCCCTCACTAGGGATTGGTATTTCAAGAGTCCCAGACCAGACCTGAAGGGTGTCTGGGCTGATCAGCTAATTTGTAACAAAACCCTCTCATCCAAACTACGCAAACTGTTCGGTTGGCTAATGGAAAATTCAGAGAATCTGCAGGCCCCGTAACAAGGCTGATTCTGAATATATAACTTTCATTGTACCGCGCTTTTGTATTTATTTTCATGCAATTTTCTTGCAATTATTACCATTATTTTTCATTTTAATTTAATTTTTTTTTAAATTTTATTATTTTTATTTCCTGTGTTATTTTGTTTTGTATGTGTTAGTTTGAGATAATTTTACTGTATTTAGTATACTGCATTGTATATTATGAGCTGCTGTGGATTGTACACCCGGAGATACCCAAAACATCTTAAAAATTTGTTTTAAGGTAGATGGTCCTCGTTGGTGCAGGCAACCCTAGTACATGACATTTGTTCACCTAGTAAATTTCATTTATTACTACACTCTATTTAAACTTATTTTATTTGAAAGTTTGATACTATCTTTAATAACATAAAAGATTTATACAACAATGGTTCAATAATCTTTAATAACATCGAAGATTTATACAAGATTACTTCATTAATGAGAATATTTAAAAAAAACTTTTGCATTTGATAAAATAAATTATCGATCTAAATCGGGAATATTTAGGTTATATTAGGAATATCAGGTTTTACATTGCATGAACAGAGGGGTCCATTATCAGCATTAGAATGCATAGACACTTGTACATTAGCATTTGTAAAGGAATATTAAGATTCATGTATAGCAATGAAATTTTTGGCAAAATTAATTTCCCCGTCAGCATTTTTTTAAAAAAAAACACCAAATCTTTAATATTCAAAGAAATATTTATCCAAATATTTAAAGAAGAAAGATAAAGTATAGGGTTATAACACCGTATACTTTATATCTTACTTCTTTACACGTTTTGGCTTTAAAATATTTCATAAATAAGTTTTATATAATGGCCAATGAAAAAATTAATAGTTTGTAAGAGTTTGTTGAGATAGGATAAAAGCGAACTGATAGACGTCAATTCGAAACTGGTCAAAGCTCAGAGGTGGAGAAATATGTCATTTTTGTAAAAATATGAACTCCAAAATTTTTCGCGTACAAAATATTTCTGTTATTCCTCCATACAAGGCAGTCAAAATTCTTTAACTCACCAAGAAGTTAAAAGGTCCTATTTTTTTCACCTCATCCACAAACCTTTTGTAATCTTTAAACAATACTTCCTTGAGTTCCTGAAAAGGAATTAACTTTAAGTATTGACTATTAAACTTACCAAAATAAAGTTAAGACAGGGTGCCTAGTGCAATAGACGGAAGGAAATTTGAAACTTCGTTTAACCAATGAAAAGGCCTGTTAGGCATTAATTTTTTTTCTTTCAGTTAATTCATTCTTGTTACCAATTTTTGGAGAATCGCATTCAGCTATTTTTCTAATTTGTTTTTGCTATGTTAATTTTATCCAGCTATTTTGCTATTTTGTTTTTCCCATGTTACTTTTATTCAGCTATTTTGCTATTTTGTTTTTTCCCATGTTACTTTTATTCAGCTATTTTGCTATTTTGTTTTTTCCATGTTACTTTTATTCAGCTGTTTTGCTTTTGCTATTTGTTGATTTTATTCAGCTATATTACTGTTTTGTAGAGTAATTCTTTGTTTCTGATAGATAAATGAAGGCCTAAAAGAAGCAAACGAAAGTCTGGAATGCATCTCCGTAGGCTATTACATTTGTTTACTAAATAAAAATTTTGGTAATGCTTTTAAAATTTACCCCGTCTCAATTCCAAATCAACGTTACTCATACTGAATTCTTTGACAGCCTCTATCTTTCAACCGCTTGTAGAGGACATAAGGTAAGTACAAAAGCGTTTAAAATCAAGCATTGCATTCAAGGACGTAACTAGGTCTTTTAGCGCCCATAGTAAAAAATTATTCTGCGCCCTACCACTAAATATAGCGTGAAAAAATATAAATATGCTTTTTATATCGATTTAAAATAAACCCCCATTTTCGTAAACAATATCTGATATTTCACTACCATCCATGCATCTAGAACTTCTGGCCTAGAGGACTTGGCCCAGGAAGGTCAGAAAACGAGCTCCAGTGCGATGTCCAGTGCGATGTTAAAATAAACTCAATATTTTGTAATTCTGAAAATGTTCCTAGTATATTAATTTTTAAATTTCTTCTGCTTATTTTTTTTTATTAATACTTAGATATTTTTGAACATTTTGCTGATACAGTGAATAGTTTATTTGAGGTGAACACTTTTTTGGACGCTGAATTTTCATAAAAAATTTGTGAATTTCTAAATTTAAATTTGGTTTTAATAACTTTAAGGAATTAAAAATTTAAAACAAATATCCAGATTTATATTAAAGCATATTAGTGATGTTTTGTAAACATTTTGTAAGAATCTATAGCAAGTTTAGTTTCTAAAAACATTAAAAAAAGAGAAAATTCATTAAGAAAATAATTTTAAACATATTGGATTTCATAATTAAAATTTTCATATTTTCTTTATTTCTACTCTGGGTGAATCATCCTCTTTTGGACCCCATTTTCCTCACAAGGGACACCCCTAAGATTGATGAGCCCGTGTCAAATGCCACCTTTGCGACGCTCTAGTCACGGCCCCGATTCCATTTATGATATTTTTTAACTTTAAAACTCTTAACTTGCAAAATTTATTAAATGCAATTTTTGTAAGCTTGCAATTATATTTAGTAAAAATATAATCTCATGCTGAGAACATTAACACAGAAACTTCTGTTCTTTCCTGTTAAGGGGAACAGCTTTTAGATTTATTATAGTATTTACAGCAGAAGGGTTGAGGGATAGGATTAAGAGCTTATTTTACTGGAAAATAAAAAGTATATTTTACTCTCAATACATTTCTTGTTTATAATCGGGTAATCGAGGAATACTTCCCCTCTCCCCCCTACCCGTAAACTGGATGTTGCAACCTGATTAACTGATTAAGTCTATAAAATTCTACATACACATTGAAATTTCTATCAAAATTTTAACTGCATCAATCCCAACTAGATACTTATTCAGGATATCGGAAAGACCGATTACCAGGAAGGCTACATTGCGCATGCGCTACAACTCACTGGCACTTAATCAGAATATCTGAAAGATTACACATCGGAGATTGGCATTGAAGCTTTAATCGACTTTGCAACAGTAGTCTTCGTCCTACATTGCGATATATCACCCAGTAAAACGCTTAGTAAATATCAAATATCGCACCTGTACCTCATGATGCTAACATCGAGGCTTTGTAGCCAAATTTAGCGATTTTTCGAACGTTTTGTCGTGCGATGACCGGTTAAATTTGTCTACCCTGACATTCGAGCTTTGTAGTGGCAATCCTGTTTTGTTCTTTCAGCACCATTGGTGCACGTGATTTCTGACGTCACCACCCGGCTCTTCCAGCATTTATTATCGATATTTTACGACTTTCTGTAGATCGCCCAGTTCAAAAAAGACCTGAGAATCGCTTAAATTCAGTTTTCATTAATTCATATTATAAATTCGATCCACTTTTGCTCTGAAATGCCTATATCTAGAGTACGTAGGTTGCAGATTCTTAAACTGAAATATTGCACTAACTGGTAAGCAAGTATTTTATTAACTCGCTCCCTGTTACGGGCACAGCTTTCGGGTTTTTACTGATTTGCCCGTACGGCCTACGGGCAATCTAATTTCTATTTCGCTTGCACTGTTTCGGCCTTATTTTTTTTCCAATTTTAGTAACAAATTATTCGTATATACGGCGATAGTTGTCCAGTAAATGATATTTTGCAGTTTATTGTATTTTCTACTCTGGTTCAAAACCGTGGGTTTTTTTCGCATGCTTTGTCTGTAAATGATAGTAGCGAAAGTTTGCTGGATGACCTGGATAGCAGCGACTCTGATAGTAGTACAGATGGAATCAGTCAAGCAAGACAATTTTTTGAAATAATTGTGATAATCCTTTCGGATCCGCCTCCTAGATTTGCTTTCACTGGAATTGAAAAACTTAACTTGGATATCGATGAGACTAAAGGTAAACTTTCAGTTCTATGATGCTTTCATACTAAGAAAAAAGTTGTAATAAATGCTTAAAAATATTAGAAATGTTAATTTTAATAACGTATCTTTACTTAAAAATGTAAAATAAACAGAAAAATGTGACATTTTTTAGACCGAATTCTGGAAAAAAAATGAAACTGTCAAAGGGTTAAAGCAATTACCTGAACTTCTACGTTGTCTTCATTAATATTATCATTGTTATTATCCTCCTCCTCCTCATCATCATCATCACCACCATCTAAAAGGCGAAAAACAGTTTTTTCAAAAGATTATCAAAATTTCAAGTCCGATAGCTTTTAAGGTTTTAATATCCCTTTTGTTAATCCTTTTAAATCATTCAATAAATCCAACAATTGCAATATAATCTTTCAACAGTTGTTTGCTGCTTCACCGGGGGGAGTTATCCTGCCTTTACTGCCATCTACACCGATGGCTCTAAATCGGCTGATTGTGTCGGTTGCGCCTTTGTCTGCGGCAGCCATGTTGAAAGCCGACGTTTGCATTCAGCGTGCTCAGTTTTCATTGCTGAGCTGACGGCCATCCGGGAGGATTTCAAATACATCTGTCACAACCAGCATAGACTTACTTTTCGTCATCTGCACATGTTCGCTCAGCTCAATGGAAGCTTTGAAGTCTCGCACCAATAGTCACCCCACTGTTATCGAAATAAAGCTTATCCATGACTGCCTGAAGCGTAGGGGGTATAAAATTATATTATGTTGGATCCCAAGTCATGTTGGAATTTATGGGAACGAACTTGCTGATAACGCGGCAAAAAATCCATCAAGTCCGTTGCACAACGATCTTCCCTTATGCGACGTAAAAAATCTCGTTAAGAAGAAGACACGCATTGACTGGCAGCGACGTTGGGACTTGCAAGAGCAAAATAAACTGCGTAGCATCATGGGATCCTTGAATATGTGGCCACCGCTGCCTGTGAAAGGGTGTGACGTAGTTCTCACGCGTTTTCGCGTGGGGCACTGCCGGTTCACTCATGCACATTTGTTACTTGGGGAAGCACCTCCCCAGTGTACTTTTTGCAAGTCACCCCAAACAGTTGCACACTTTCTTACTTCGTGTTGTTGCTTCCGGCGAATATATTTAGAATATTTTAAAACTCAATCGCCTGTTCTTGGAACAATTATTGGGGAATCACCGCATGCGGGCTTGTTTCCCTTTCTCCGTCGCTCAGGACTGTTATATGAAATATGATCTGTTACCAGTCTCTTTGGAACACTTCAATTATGTTCTTTTTGTTTTTGATTGTATTTTTGTATATTTTCTTGTAAACTTTTAGATGTACTTTGTATTTATACTCTAACAGAACTTGTATGGCACAGCATATCCCCCGAGGATTTTGTGCCAAAAAACATTAAATAAATAAATAAATAAATAAATTGACAAAAAAGGCAACTCAACAGTTATGTAGAAAAGGAAAGGAAGCACCTCCCCCTATAATAAAGCTAGGAAGTGAGGTTAGAAAGACGGTTTTGATCCCAAACCTATGAGCTCTTTTCCACTTACAGGACAGCGTCTAAATCGGCAAGTAAATAATGCAACGATAAAATGGTATCGTGCTATCAAAAAACACTTTTTCCACTCTACATATATCGTGTCGACGAGGACCAATAACATAAACAAAAAAAAAAAAAACGTAGCCAATAACATTTGTCTTTAAATTTATTTTAATAATCATAATGTCAGCAGCAACGTGCGGCCATCACTCGCAAATAGTTCTCATTCTAACTACAAAAAAGTGTTGCCACAAAAATGCAACTAAATTATACTACAAAACAAAATATAGCACACTGAGCATAAGACATAACATTACAAAATGTAAGACATTGAGTTCGAATATAAGCAACAAAACAAAATACAAAACATTAATAAATGATTCAAACATATCGTTACCCTATAAAATGAAACTTTTATCTCGTTTTATTTACAAATGGATGTAAGCTCGCACGAGATTTATAATGACCAAAGTACTAATTTTTAGACCCAGTTCATTAAATGCTGTTATAAAAGTAAATATTAGCTCTGAGTCATTACGCAAATTTGAAAAACATTGGACGCTAATATTATGCCGCAGACATTTGAAATTTAAAAAAAAAAATCAAGGTTTTCGAATATAGCACGGTTTTAAATAAATTACTTTTCTTCTCTATAATTACCATTTACATCTAAACTTTCTATTCAGGTTATTTATTTATTTATTTATTTTTGCACCTAATTTATGCTAATGCAGCTTTGGCTCCACCCCTTTTTTTTGCATACAAAACGCATACAAAACACTTATTCCACTTTCATCATGATGTCAGGCCTCGTAGTTGCAATACTGGTCGTCTTGGGAGGTGGCACTGCTATTTACCTCAAAAATTCCATTTCTCATGCTAGGATCCCTAGTCCCCCGCTTCAAAATTGTGAAGCAACTATTCTCGAAATTTCTATTCCAAATTTACCAAAATTGATATTTATGCACGTAATAGTAGAAGTACGCTGCTGGTCCCTGACATTGAAATTTTAACTAAAAATTTTCCTAATTTTATTATTGCGGGTGATTTTAATGCGCACCACCATTCTTGGGGGTGCCGCAGTTTCGACCTTCGCGGTTCTAAATTACGACGTTGGGTAGATAATATGGCTCATATTATCGCCCCAAATACTTCTACTTATTTCGGCTGTAACACATCAATAATTGATTTTGCTTTAACCCGCAATTTCCCCTATCCCCACGAAATTACTGCTACTAATGACCTATCCTCTGATCACCTTCTTGTTGTGCTGGTTTTTTAAAATCTCCGGTATCGATGTCCGCTCTCCGCACTAACTGGGAGAACTATGAGCACATCCTCAGCACGAGGGGATTTCCCTTCCACAACATCGACTCGTCGGCGGCCTCTGAGGATGCTGTCTGCCGCTACAGTGACTTTTTGTTCGCTGCGTACGTCGAAGCTTCTAAGCCTCACGTGCGGACAATCGATTACTATCGTCTTCCCCGGCATATCAGAGGGTTGATTAATGAGAGGAATAATGTTAAGAGGGACTGGCAGTTTTCGCGCGATCCTAATCTCAAAGTTACTCTTAATCGTTTACAGGCCCAGGTCCGGAAAGAGATTAGGATCTGCAGCAAGGATAGTTGGAACACTTATGTTGAGTCTTTAACGACTACTGACAACAGTACTTGGAGGGCTGCCTCACGTCTTCGTAGGACACTTATACACATTCCGTCCCTTAAGGGACCAAATTCGATGGCGTTCTTAAATACTGATAAGGCTGAACTTTTGGCTGACAGTCTTAGAAGTCAGTTTACACCTAATACTGATATTTTAGAAAACGATACTTACTCTCGTGTCATTTCGAGTGTCGAACAGTTTCTTAACTCTTCCACGGATAACAATATTACACCTACTTACCCTTCTGAAGTTATTGTTTATCTGAGGAAACTCAGAAAGAATAAAGCACCTGGTGTCGATAATATTTCCGCTAATATTCTTATTGATCTTCCAGCTAATTTTATTATCTCTCTCACCTTCATCATTAATAGCTTACTCAATTTAAATTACTTTCCCAGCGTCTGGAAGAAAGCGGTTGGGTTACCCCTGCAGAAGCCGGGACTCGACCACACCGTCCCCTCTAATTTTCGTCCTATCAGTCTCTTGTCTGTGCTTTCCAAGGCCTAAGAATACATTCTTGCTCGTCGCATGGATGTATTCTGCGACGATAATAACATCATTCGCCTTGAACAATTTGGGTTCAGAGCTAGACACTCCACACAGTATCAGCTTTGGAGGGTTGCAGATCTCATCCATGCGGCCAATGCTAACCGGCAGGTCACTGCGGCTGTGTTCGTAGACATTGCGAAAGCCTTCGATAATATCTGGTTGGAAGGGCTTATTTACAAGCTCATTATTCTAAATTTTCCTGCCCAGCTCATTAAAATTTTTAATTGTTATCTTCAAAATCGTGAGTGCTTTGTCAGAGTTAACAACACTCTCTCTACACCTCGACCTATTCTTTCTGGGGTTCCTCAAGGCAGTTTACTTGGACCGAAACTGTTCAATATTTATATTGGCGATATGCCATCTGATCCGTCTATTGAGCTTTGCCTCTACGCAGATGACACTGCCATACTTTCCAGACACAATCAAACACGACGTGCCTTTGCTGCTATTCAAAAATACCTCAAAATTTACGAACTTTGGCTCATTTCGTGGCGCATCAAGGTAAATCCGGCTAAATGTCCCTTATCTTTACCCACAGAAATGTCACTAACTTTATTGATAATAATAATTTGCATCTCTTCAACGAAAATATTCCCTGGGAAAAATCTTATAAATACCTAGGTGTTACCCTAGATTCCAAATTAACTTGGAGGCTTCACATCGAAAATATAGTTAATAAAGTGAAGGCTGCAATTGCTACTCTTCGCCCCTATCTTAATCATCGAAGTCGCCTGAATACTAAAACGAAGTTATTATTGTACAAAAGTTACATCCGTCCAATAATGACCTATGGCTGTCCCATCTGGGGTACTGCCTCTTATAAACTGCTAATGAATCTTCAAGTTGTTCAAAATTATGCCCTCAAGTTATGTACGTCTGCTCCTTGGTACGTGCGGAATGATGCGATTCATATTGATCTTAAAGTTCGGCCTGTTCTTCCGGAATTTAAACGCTTAGCTGCCCGGTTTTTTCACAGCATTGATTCTATTCCGAAACCTGTGTTTCACAACCTTCCTGCTTATGATCCTGCTCTCCCCAAGCTCTGCAAAAAGACCTAGAGCAATTTCTTACCGCTCTGACATGTCTATTCCTCCATCTAAAAGGAGGAGAAACGTGTGAAGCACCGTTTACAGGGCCCGGCTTGAATTTGTTTTCTATTAGTACTGTTAATTTTCGTTCTCTTACCGAGTTGGTACAGTCTAGTCGGTAACGTGCCTGCCTCGTTTAGTTTCTGAGCTCGGGGTTCCGCGTTCTGTCCCCGGCGTTGGACGAATTTTTCAAAATTCCAAATTTTAACTAGTTTTATTTTTATTAATTATTTCTTGATTACCCTAATTTTTTTGGGTGTCGCATCATTTCAGCTATCTTACTTATCAAGTTTATTTTGCTTGATTTGTGTTGTCCTGTGTTCGTCTTATAAAAAATATAAAATCAAAAAAATGATAAAAAAACCTATAAAAACTAATAAAAATTTTAAAATTTTGTAAAACCAAATATAAAGTATCTTTTTGTTATCTTTATGTGTATTAATTTGTACCTGGAGTCGATTAATTTTTCACCGTGTTCATTTAACTCTTATTTGTAACCTAAACCTTCATGTAATTTGTAATTCTCCCTGCGCTCACTAGATGGCGTAACTGAATTACGATATTTCAATATTATGTGATTATGCTCTGGCCGAGTGTAAATTTGATACTTACTATGTCATTTGATACTTACTATGTCATTGTTCAAGGTACAGAATGATTATTTTAATCATTCAACGCGTTGTTTTTCACATATACGTTGTTATGTGAACGAATTCTTCACCTTACAGCATTTTTTCTTTCGTTTTACGAAAGCCGCTGTAAGCGTATTAACTCTTCTGTTTGGCAAACTCTTTTTTCTTTCTGCATCAAATTATGTTGTGATCATTATTCGTTCGGAGGTTGAAGTAGTGCACTTTCCACTGCTAGGTACTCCGTAAAAACCAATTACCTTGACCTTGGCTTCCCAGGCGTCAGTTTTGTGAGTAGGAGCTGACACAAAATTATTTTTGCTGTTTGTTGGGGTTTGCTTTTTCGCAGCTTTTTTGAAGGCTGGGTGCTTAATGTATCTACGGAAATTCGCGGTATGATTACCGCCACAGTTTGCGCACCTGAAGTGCTCAGGGGTGATTACACAATCTTTGGCTCGGTGGTTTTCACCGCACTTCAGGCACCGAGGAGTCAGGCCTCACTTCAAAGAAGAGTGCCCGAACTCCTGGCAGCGATAACACTGCGCAACGCCTTTGTAGCGGTAATCCTCGAATTTTACCGATAGTTAGCATATGGTTTTAATTTCGTGAACTTTTTCAATAGCAGAATTTTTTCTTAAGGTTACTAGACATAGGGGGATGAAGGTTTTAGTTCGCCGGTTCTTCATATGGGCGATCCTGAGGGGTTCGAGACCATAATTAGTTAATTCCTGTGCGATGTCCTCGACCTTAATAAATAGTGGCAATCCTCGGAGTACAAATTTAACTGGTTTTTCTTCTTTTAGGTCTAATGATCTAACGGGTATTTTGCTTTCTATTAAAAATGCTTGAATAGATCTAAATGAGTCAGCACAATCAGTACTGACCTTGACTTGGTTTCGTACGAACTTAGTGGTAATATTTTTTGATAACGTTTGGACATGAGCCAACAGCTGGGGACAGTTATCGTTTATCTCGAAGTATAAATTGTATGGCTTTTTTAGCCTTACTTCATCATTTACATTTACATTTGGGGTGACAATATTTTCGACTGAGTCACTGGCTAGGGCCTCAAATTTATTTTTAAGTGGGATATCAGAATCGTTTAATCTTTTCCTTTTCGGATTTACTATAATACTCAAAATTCTTAACTTATTGTGATTATCTCTAATAATTTTAAATCCGTGGATGGCTAGGCAATCGTTAATTTTAGCTTCACATTTCTCATAGAACAGAGGGAAAAGAGCAGTCTTAATGAATTGCTCTAATTTAGAATTTCCAGATGCTAACAGTCCCTGAATTGAATCCAAAAAAGATCTCACCAGGGTGCCGTCTTCAATTGATGGGTCGTCCGTCATCTTGTCTTTCAAAACTACTTCGACGAAGCTGAGGAAGTCTTGTAAGAGTTCATAAAAATTCCAATAAGGTCCATAATTTCGTTGAAGGTCAATCCGGAGCTGGTCGAAAATCGAAATAGCAGGAGTAGAAGAGCATTCCATATCTGGAACAGTGGCCGAAGCCATTGCAATGCGTAAGAAAACTCTACTATAGAGCGCCAGTCACACTGGGACAAGACGATGTCCCTCACAAGCCATATGCATAGACAAACGCACTAAGACGACCAACTCCCATAGGCAATAGCGATACGCTTCTGTAACATGGGACTCGCATAGAAAGTGGCGCCCTCGGTGTCAGACCATCGGAACTAAAGGCATGGTTACCTGATAATTATGTTTATCGCTCTTTTGGCGACTTTTTCTTAATTATTTGAAAAAAAAATTTTGGCGTGGAGGTGCTTTTATTACCTTTTTTATTTTATAAATTAAGCTATCAAAAACAAAACCAATCATAATTACTTTTCTAGAATGCTTTTAGAGAGCTCTGTGTTAAATCTCTAATATACTCTATATAGTTAGCTTATATAGAATATATTTAATACAAATTTATCAGTCTATAATTAATTCACAAATGTGTATTCTTTAGTATTCTAATTTCTTTGATTAATCATGTTTATCTAATATTGACACTATTTGTAAAGATATTGAATATCAATTATGAAAATTACCCTTTTAATTTATCTTTAAACATTGCACTATTTTATAAATTGAAATATTTTTGAGAATATTCTGTGTATTAATTGTTTAAAAGCTTACTGCTTTTACATCAAAATTACTATATAGTATTATTTTGCTATTTTTATTTGCTATCAGATAATATAAAAATTCAAATAAAAAAATGGTGTTCTTTTTTTATTAAGAAAACAAAAATTGAATACATTTTTTTATTGCAATAATAATAATATTTAAAAAAGTACAAAATTGATTATTATATCCACAAAATTTCATAAGTTCTCTTCATTCTTTCCACTGAATCTAAAACAAAGAAATTACAGATATAAATTTTAATAAATATAAAATTGCAGTATTAACACAAAAATTTCATTAAAATTATTTCATCTCCAATTCTTGATTAGATAAATTGCACAAAAACTTTATGCTTTAATATTTACCCCCTTTTTATGCATATAAATTCAAGTTTAATAATTTTTTTAGAGATGAAGTATTACTAACAGAGCTTTTATTACATATATAAATATAATTGCTATCTACTTTTTCAATATACATAAGAGGATTAATGATTCCTTGATAAATGAATCATTAATTCTCAATTCTTCTATTAAATCATAGAGAGTAAAAGGAACTTTAAATGCTAATTAGTCTAAGGCACATCCATGAACTAAAGTAAAACTGAGGTAGGCTATTCTTAGCTGACAAATAAATTCTTTAAAATGGTTTCTTATTTTACCGATACCAGTGATAGAGCCAGAATTTATTTGCATGGAGGGTTCAAAAGTCTTAATCTAAAGTACAGTGAACAATCAATTTCATAAAAAAAGTGATCTCATTACATACACACATGCAAAATACATACATATATATATCTTACATTCATAGGTTTGCTTGCATACATAAATATACTATAAAACAGATCAGTAATGCTGTATGTAATTCCATTTTACTTGAAAAATATCTTTTAAATTATGCTGTAAGTTTTTAATATTGAATTTGTTTAAATTTGCCTCGTAAATATTGAAGCATATTTAATTTATGCTCCTAAACATACAAGCCAAATTTAAACTAATTTCAAGAATAACTTGAAAAATTAAAAGTACATTGAGAAAGAAAAGTCCACAGATTTTTCTCTTTATATTGCTAATTAATCTAAACATATACAACATATCAAGTTATGTATTAAAACATATACACTTTATTAATTCCCATTCAAGTTTAAGAAATTTCATTCAAGTATGACTACAAATTCAGTTTGAAATTATAGATGATTGTTGTCCTGCTGAATAATTGGTTTCATAAATTTTCTTTTCTTGCATTTGTTATTCCATTAAATTATATTCCCACAAATAAAATGATTTAATTAAAAATACTTTAATTCAGTTATTACATACTATTAATCATAAAAACTTAATTAACTACTAATGTTGAATAAAAACTATTTACTAAGTAATAGAGCAGAAACTTTATATTTACATTCATGATTTTCCATTTCATTGTTCTTTACGAGCACAACAGCCCTTTGCAGGCCTTAGCTGCCTAAGTATGTACTCTTTCCAGCATTTAGTATCTACAGCTTCCAATTTCACTTCGAATCTATTCTTTTGACACCTAGGTATTATAATGAGATTTTTGATGATATTGCATTGTACAAGAAAAGAATTTAATTACACCAAACTTTTTTAAAGTTTCACAACTTATACTTGAGTATGTTACTATACAAAAACAACTGAATAAACAACTGAAATATTAAGGCAATTATTTTTAGTCATTCAATGTTTAAAAAAAATAATGTTACAATATATGTGTATGTATATATATATATATAAATAAATATATACATGCATTCATGTACAAAGTTAATTATATTGATATACAGTAATGAAACTAAAATTCCAAGAATGAGAGCTCCGTTTTTGGTAACACTTTGAAAAATTATAGAAATATTTACCTCAAAGAACATACTGTAAAATGAAAACAATAATGAGTAGTATATTAAGCCACTGGGTGTGTTTATGATCTCTATTGTCTATGATTCACGAGGTCTTACTCATAAAGACTTTTACTAATTACTGAAATAAAACTGATCTAAAAATATTTTAGCTTGCCATTAAAAAATATTGTAGAATAAAAATTATTTTCCATTGGTGAACAAGTTCTCACGATGAAACCCCAATTTTAGAATTAGTGTATATTATTTGTTATTTTCCAAAATTGGTGTCAGAGAGTACAAAATAATGCATCAATTTTTAGAAACAATGTATTACTGCTGGTTAACTTTAATCATTAGTCACATACATGGATGATGAAATACTGATTCTGAATGTTAACTTGCACAAAGTAAAAAATAAGCTAACTCAATGTCTCTAAAGCTAAGGACCATAAAATAAATTACATAAATAAGTATTTTAACCATAAATAAATTATTTTACTGGTCAGGTGATTTATTTATATGATCTAGGTGAATTGTAGCAAATATGATTCATCCGTTTTCTGTGAAAGGTATGTTTTGAATGTATTTAAAGAGCAAAATTAATCTAACAGAAAAAAATTTATACTTCAAAAATTTATATTTGAAAATAAGTGGGCTGATATAGATGAAAAACACTTGATTTAAATACTTGCAGAGAATGGAATTGCCAATAGCCCTTTGTACATAAATCATTCACATTAAAAAAAATCTATTTTATTATAAAAAATTTTATGCCACATATTACACAGAAATAATTTTAAGTATAAATTTAAAAAAAAAATGCCATAGAATCTTTTAAGTTTTAGCTTGGTATAATAATTTATTAAATGTGAATTTTAAACTGCTTACCGCTGAAGATTTAAAGATCATACATTTCTTCTTAGAGAGTCCTATACAATATATATGTAGTCCTATATAATTTAATCCAAATAACACAGCTCCAACAGCTGAAAATATTAAGAAAAACAAATAGAAAGAGCATCAAAAAGTTTATAAACCCCTTTCCCCTGTATTACAACCCTAATAAACTAATTCATAAAACAACTAAAAGAAAACAAATTATTTAAATTTAAATAAGATAGAGGAAAGACTAACAAAATATAACTCAAATATTCACGTTTGAAAGATATACATCCGCAACAGAAATTAATAAAATTTTTACTAATATTTACAAACAATAATGTTACGAAAAAAATCAGTTATTAGCAAAACACATAAATACAAAAAATAACAACAAAATGTATCATTTTAAGAAATTTTAAAATATCCGTTAGAACATTTGCTAACAAAAGTAATGAAATTCTTTGGATTTTTCAAATAAACAAAACTAGAAAATAAAAAAAAAGATACCAGTTTTTAGGAAACCATGTAAATAATATTCGCAATAAAGTGGTAATAATTCAAACCGTTAAATTCGGTTGACTGGATTTAAATATTGGCCGAATGTCATAATTAATATTTATAGGAATTATTTTTCAAACAAAAATGCTATAAAAAAAAGGTTACTTATTAGCAAAGCATGCAAATACAGTAGTAAAATGTAGCAGAAAAAGTAATTTTAAAATATCCGTTAGAACATTCGCAAACAAAAAAGAAATGAAATTCTTCAGCTTTCTCAAACAAAAATGCTGGAAATTAAAAAAAGGTCAGTTAATAGTTAACATGTAAATAATATTCACAATAAAGTGTTAATATAAATAATTCAAACCCTTACTTTCGGCTGATTTTATTAATATACAAATCTCAACACAGCACAATCGCTTTCAGTCTCAAAATTTTCCAAGTCCAAAACGACAACAGGGAAAGATTTCTGGTAACCGTTTACAATCGCCAACGGATTAGGGCCTTCAATGTTAAGATCACAGACTACATAGAAGCAGACCATCGCCAAAGCGCCAATTAGTTCAGATGGTCAGACACCGAGGGCGCGCAAATCTAGCCCGGAGTTGGAGGTCTTATTAACGCTTTTTTAGTCTATGGCCATATGCGTCCTCTCCCTACCGAGGTAGAGGAAGAACTTTTGAAATGTTGTTTTTATTAATTTTTATCAATTGTAAACAAGTAGAGCATTATTTAAATATATAATTCTGCTCTCTTTTAAAATTGTGGTGGACAAAACTTTCTCTTAAATCTGCTTACACATCGAAACATCAAGTATTTGATAAATAATCATTTCAATTTCAGGGTATAAAATTGTTTTGTTCAATAATTTTAAGAAATTTACTTCATAAGATAAATTAGGTATGTATAATAAAGTTCATTATAGTTCTCATATAGGTAAATTTATAATTTACTACACCATTATTACTCTCAAATGTTAACACTAATAACTAACAAGAGTGTAAATTCCCCATCATGTAATTATTCTTCCTACTCTTCAAATCATCAACGCTAGTGCTCTTAATATTAAAATTAATAACGGATCAGCTTTGATGATAGTTTCTGCTTATATTACCCTTCTCTTAATCCACGTGAAGTCCAGTACGATCTCTATGCTTTGAGCACTATTAACAAAGGTACAATTATTTTCAATGATTTCACTGCAAACCATAGGGACTGGCATTGTAATAACTCTTATGGACAAATGATAAACAATTTATCTGATAATTCTGATTTTGATACTTTTGCTTCAAATGAGCCAACACATGACACTAATGATAGCAGCAGCGTTAATGATTTTGTTCTTATTAAAGGTATTTCAAAATCTATTGCTATTGAAACTATTTTCGACTTCTCTTCACACCATAATCCAGTTCTTTTAAAAAACAAATTATCAGCTATAACCCACATTCTTCTACTCCTAAAAAATTATTAATTGGAAGTAATTTAAAGATCCTCTAAATTCTAATTCTTTTGACCTCCCTAATGTCGATAACACTAACGACTTAGAGTTTTTCATTAATAAAATTACTAATGACATTAACGACAGTTTAAACTTTTCTTCCATTATCATTCCTAACTCAGACAAACACTCTGACAGACAACTTGAACTTTTAATTAATAATCGTAATAGAGAAATTAAGGCCTGGCAGAGAAATAAAACTTTAAATAATAAGAGAATTTTAAATACTGCACAACTAGATGTCAAATACTATGTACACGATAAATGTAATACTCAATGGAATAATTTTTTTAACTCCTTTAAACACACTACTGACAATTCCATCTGAAAAGTCGTCAGAAATTTCAAAAATTCTATTTCCCTTATTCCTCCTCTTAAGGGATCCACATTTCAATTCTATTTTTGCAAAGCTAAGGAAAAATGTAATTTAATTGGCTGCACATTAGCTCAAAATTTTACTCTAAATCTGTCACTGCTATTCAAAATTTTAACTCTCCTAACATTAACGATCATATTGATTAGGCTACCCTTAACAAAATTATTGAAAATCTGCCTAAACGTAAATCCCCTGGAGAAGATACATCACTTTCACTGCTCTATGCATCTCCCAATTTAGTACGTATATTATCTCTATTAAATCATCGATAACATTTTTTATTTTTGCCACTTCCCTAAATGCTGGTTTAGAATTTTATTCATAACTTTCCGATTATAAATTCTCTTGCTTTCGAAATTTTAAGTATAAAAAAAAACAGATATTCACGTTTATAATGAGCTTATATTTTTTCAATATTAGGAATTATCAAGCCTTATAAAAGCCTTATAAACATGTTTTAAAATGTCAAATTCCTTTTTTTTTGTTTATACATTAATGTGATAATTTTCTTAATTACTATTACGTAATCATCATTAATTATTCTTTAAATATGAATTTGTTTAAAAGAATTTTGTAATTGGCATGATATATATTTTCAGAATGAGGCGCATGCATAATTACGTATTTGTTTTACCCCACCATGTAAAAATTTCTAAATATATGAAGATCACCTCATCGATAATGTACGTTACATGCTTACGTGTAACGTATAATTAGCAGTGTAACGTGTTACTTGTTACACTGCTTTTATTAATATTATAACATGTGCACCAAAAATTGTCTTTTTTAAGGCAAAATAATTTTATGTAAACAGACATTCACGTATATAATTAATGGTTCATGCCTCCGAATGTAAGATGGAATACTCCGCACGACACTGACATGGATGGTGTTGATATGGAAGACATCAATCCAGTCCAGTGGTCCATATTCCATTGGCTATGGAATATATGGAAGCATAAATCAGGATACGGACTCGTTTAATCGAGGGAACACAGCAAGATTCCACAGGCGTGTATGATGCTTCTCCAGAGCATTCATCCGATAGCTTTTGCTAATATCTCTTGATCATAGGCTCCTCCTACACGCTCTCTGGAACCGGTCCTTTACAGTAAAGACTGTAAGCCTTTACGTTTCCCACCAAGGCAAAATATTCTGAAGTTACTCTAATTCTTTTAATTCATATACTTTAAATTTAATTAGAGTGTAACTAACAATACTTTAAGACTGCTGAATATGGATTTTCTAGCGTCCATTTCAAGTCTTTGTCCATTTCGGCATTGTGATGGAGGTTTGTCCATTTTGCTTGTGTGCTTTTGGGATTTGATTGTTCTATTGGGATGAGTTCAAACATGTATATCCAACAACAACTAGGAAACTTAAGTTAGGGAAGCGCTTTATTTATTTTATATTTTGAGCTTAAGTTTCGAAGGGTAACAAATGATGTTATATTTCACATTTATATTTTATTATTTTTTTATTAAAGGCAGTGTTTAAGAACACTGCCTAAGTGTAAAATCATACAACAATTTATTACTGACAAATTTCACAAACTCCTGAATTTTGCAAGAATATATATATATATATATATATATATATATATATATAAATATATATATATATATATATATATATATATATACACATACATATATATATATATATATATATATATATATATATATGTATATATATATATATATATATATATATATATGTATATATATATATATATATATATATATATATATATATATATATATATATATATATATATATATATATATATATATATATATATATATATATATATATATATATATATATATATATATATATATATATATATATATATATATATATATATATATATATATATATATATATATATATATATATATATATATATATATATATATATATATATGTATATATATATGTATATATATGTATGTATATATATATATATATATATATATATATATATATATATATATATATATATATATATATATATATATATATATATATATATATATATATATATATATATATATATATATATATACTGAGGTAAAATGATATCAAAATTTTTATTTAGAGTTTCATTTACATATAACATCTGAAACTAATTTGATACATAAACAATGAAACGTAATTCAATAATATAGAGAGAAAAAAAAATGTTATTACAAGAAATAGATAAGAGAATTTTTTTATTTTTCTCGTATTGGATTTTTTAATATATTTTTCAGTCACTTTTTTAGAGTAGTTATACAGAAGTATTTTATAAATAGTTAAAATTATGTTTTTGAAGTGAGATAAACAATCTTGCAATCATAATTAAGAAGACCTATTTATATCGTCTATTACATTTTTAAGACATGGTTCAATGATTGTTATAAATAAATTGAACTGACTATCATCTATATATATAAAAATGAATTTCTGTCTAGATAGACTCAAAAACCATGCATCCAATCGCCTTGAAAATTTGGGAAATTATTAGGTATATCCCTGGGAAGGTTTTTGTAAATTTTTAACGTTCGAAATCCATTCCTTCCCCCTTTTTCGAGCATTTCATGTCATTATTCCAAGCATTATTTTCCCCGGTTAAACGCAAATGATTAATTTTTTAATTTATCGCATCATAACTAAGTGAAAGAAGCAATATTTCTAGCAATGTGACGTCATCCCAATTGATTTAAATACAGTTTTCATCGGTTAAAAGCAGAAGATTAAAATTTTCATTTTATCACCAAATAAAAAAAAATGAAAATATTTTTCTATCGTTATGACGTCATTACTTCAAATATCTGATTTATTCATTTCTTATTTTATATTATTTAAACATCGTCGGCGTAGTATCAATGAGGAATTTTCACGTTTTCTAATTTTGATATTAAACGATAGAAGACAAAAAAGTAAGCAGGACAGTAGCTATTTTTCTTTCATTTGGGGGCCTAATGAGTGATTTCTAATGGGTTTTATAGCGGACTCTTTAACGTCTCTCAAAAACGATACTTTATTTTCCGCCGAGTTTGTGACGTCATCGTTCATGTAAACACCGAGCGCCTATGCTGTTTACATGTTAAAAGTCGACTTTTAAATTTGTTTTTGTGTAAAGTATCGCATATAATAGCAGTTTTTGTTATGTCTGGCATTAAAAAATCCTACTCTAAATATTGTATCGTGCCACTCTGTAAAAATACAACAACTAATTGCAATGAGAAGATATTTTTCAGCGTCCCGAAAGACCCACATACACGTAAAATCTGGACAACTGAGATGAAAAGGGAGGAGAAATTAAACCTCAAATTATCATATAAATCATCTCTATGGGTTTGTGAAGACCATTTTTCGGTAAATAAATGCTTGCATTTGTTTAAATATTACTATTTTAGAACAATTAAAGTATATAAAATACATCTATACCTTTAAAAGGATTGTTGATTAACCACTGCTATTTAACTTTTAAAACTGCTAATTTTCGAGTATTATCACAGAGTTCAAGTACAATAAATATTTTATAAAGCATATAAATATCGAAAAACATATAAATATCTAAAGCATATAATTATCTAATAAATAACTCGGGGAAGGGGAAAGTTATGTATTTTCAAGGTATTATAAATATTTTCTTCAGAGATGCATACTTTCTTATGTATCAAATGTAACAGTGATATTTTTCGATTAAATTGGTGACTAATTTGAAAAAAAAAAGTATAATATTTTTAAAATACTTAATAATTATATTACTTTAAAAATTAAATTTAATTTGAGAAATTTTATACATTTTTTAATTTGACATTAATATTAAAGGCAATAAAATTGTATTGCTATTTAAAAATGTATAAATAATTAAGTAAAGCAATTTAAAGATTTTAAATTTCTTTTCATCATATTTAAAATATCTAAGAATTGATTTTGTTTTGGTTTGGTTTTGGAATGCTACGGTCTACTTTTTGCAACACGAAGGCTAATGAGACCGGTCTCACAAAAAATACCTCCTCTAATTTTTATTTTAATATTACATCCGCACATAAACACAATGATGTAAGGATACTTAACCTTTTATTGTGGTAATATTAGATCATTTTCCTTTAAAATGAAACAGAAATTGTAATTTATGAGTTATCAACAATAGCTAAGTTGTAATACACAGCAAAAAAGAAACCTTTACATAACTTAAAATACATTAAACTCGCTGATATTATTTTAAGTACTTATAAGCTCCTTAATGAGTTCTATCAATAAAATGAAGCTTATTTTTAAAAAAGACATTTATAATATACAATATGATACAAGGCACACACTAATAACAAAACATTTAAACCATTCGAAAGTAGCGAACTTAAGAATTACCATCATTCTTATGATATACTTAATTAAAAGACAGATCAAAAAGAGAAAATTAAAAAAAAAAATAGAAGAAACGATAGCAAAATTGCTACTTACTCTTCTTATAAAATCAATCGTTATTTTACTTCCATAAATTTCTTTTCAGATTATTAAGAATTAAGATTCTATATTCTGCTGTTTTATTCACCCTACAGTGAGATTCCAAAAATTGGTTTTAGCAGACGTGGATGAATCTGGAACTTCACTAGGTACTCCGTTAAACCGGATTACCTTGACCTTGGACGAATCTGGTTTCTTGGCACCTGAGAGCTAACAGCTCTATATCCACGATATTGTGAATGAAGTATGTGGCACTTTAAAACATTACTTTTGACTCAGTAGGAGAAAAAAACAGAGAACATGCTACACAATTTCAAGCTATCATATACACAAATTATAATAAGGGGATTAAGGCTATATTGTTTATCAATGTATATATCAATGTATCGCTATATTAAATTTCTGATATTGTACAGCCCTAATGTATATACATATATATATATATATATATATATATATATATATATATATATATATATATATATATATATATATAAATACTATAATTAAACTGATAATAATTAAACTGACCATAATTAAACTGACAGTGCTCATAGTGTTCTGTAGTGCGATCTATTTGCGAGAATGACTCCACGTTTTGTAGGAAGATTAAACAAGACGGGGGACGAAGGATTAAGAGAAAAAACAAATTAATTCCAAAAGTCAACGCTAGGGGAAAGTTTGGAGTTGTGTTATAGAAAATAGAGTGTTAACAAATGCAAATTAATACGGAATAAAATTACCTTTAATTATGCACATTTTCTGATTTAGTTCAAGTGCAATATGGCAATACTTTTAAAAAAGCATAAAATCTACATAAACAACCATAAAGCCTCGTGATCTGCAATATCACGTACGCTGAGCAGCAGAAGTTCTTTATTCAAATTTCACGTTACATCCATTAGCACAATTAAGAAATTAGTTTCCGTATTGATTTGCATTTGTTAACACTCTATTTTCTATTAAACAGCTCCAAATATTCTTCTAGCGGTGAGTTTTGGAACTAATTTGTTTTTTCGCGGAATCTTTCGTCCCCCGTCTTGTAATCTTCCTACAAAATGTGGCGTCATTCTCGCAAATAGATCGCGCTACAGAACACTGTGAGCGTTCTCAGTTTAATTATGGCCACCCGGTATATATGTGTGTGTGTGTGTGTGTGTATATATATATATATATATATATATATATATATATATATATATATATATGTATGTATGTATAAGAGCTGGATCTTTTATAAATGTGTCGTCGAGTATTGATATAATTTAAATATCGTGATAACAATATTAAAATTTTACTCTGCCGATGTATCCCTGCCGAAGATACTGTTTTCTCTCGATTACGATAACGTAGATCGCCAAAATACATCCTATATTTTCTACATAAAATAATATTTCTTCAAGTTATTGCTTTCGTTTGACATCTACTTCGCGTATTTACCCACGTACTTGATAAAACTCAAGCCAGAAAATTGTTCTAGGAGATTATCACGTATTATTATTACGATTACCACGGGTAGTATATTCCGGTATCTTGATAAAGAAGCATTCCATATTCCACAGCTCTCAATGGGCGGAGACAACTTGGTTGTTCCGGCCCTCTGCGCACTGGTTTATTGGATTAATATCGGGATACATCAAAGGTGATGATATTGAGAGTTTGATCACAATAGTCAGCTATTGATAACGAAGCACTCAGATCAATACTGAAAAAGCCACTACTCGTAATTGTTACTGGTTTATTGGAATAATATCCGGATATATCAGACTGATTTCAACAGTCAGTGATTAAACCCAGTAATATTCAAGCCATATGAGCCTTGTGCGACGTTCACTGACTCTCATCTTAATGTATTAAGCTTTCGTCTTACTAATTTAGATTTGGAAGGTTTTACCCCTTTAAACCTTTTTTTAAACTTGTAAATATTAAGCCCCTTCGGCCATTTCCAAGTTTAGAGAGTCCCCGGAAACCCAGTTCAGCGGGGAATGCCAAGCGTGGGAGATATCGCCAAATCTACAACCCTATTTTCTAGCAAACCTTGCTATTCTTTTCGGACTCTTCCACTCCCCCTAAAAAAAGGTGGGGTGTCGAGCGGGAGTTTTGTACAATGACGAGAAAAAATTGCTAACCGTTGCCGAAAAACATATTGGCGTCAATTTGGAGTTGATCAACCGAGTTGGCGAAAAACCAGATTTCACGCCAACGTTGATAATTTTTCACGGATGCGTGTCGTGTGCGAGCATTTGCGGTTACGCGTAGTATCACCTATTAATTCTCTGATTATTTTGGCTTTTATCAGATTTTAATTTGTTTGTGAGTATGTTCTAATTTGTTACTTAGTTCCATAACAGTCTTTGAAGTAAAAAATAATTATTAGTATTTTTTATATTTATTGTTATTATTGTTATTATTCTCTGGTTAATGATTTTGAAAATTTTTTTATCTCATAACTACAATCATTTATCAATTTTAGATCTGAAATGATTTTAATAAGAAGACAATGTCATCTACTATGTTAAGATTCATGATATAGAATTGATACATATATATGTTAAAACCCATAGAACCATTTATAATTGATGTTTGTACTTAAATAAAACTAAATGGCTGTTTACGCAGAGTGGCCCATGATGTCTCCTGTTGAATTCAGCTTTTTGGTAAAAATCTGTTATGAAAGTAATAGGTAGCAAACATTTTTCACACTTCTATCAAAAAGATTATTCCTCTCCCTAGAGGTTTGTGGTGAAACTAGCAAATAACATTTTTAATGTTGCCATATATTGAATCCAATACACAAATAAAAACAATAGTTATATATATTTTTGGATTTACATTAAATATCATCATTTATGAAGGCTTAGGTTTCTAAGCAATGCTTATAACCGTAATGCTTGGGCTCTTTTAGGACATTTCCCAGGGCCTCCACATCTGTGATTGATATAAAACCTTTAACGATAGATTTAAATTATATTCCTTGTCTGACAATTTCAATTTCACCTTATCAGTAAATATGTCCTCAAACTTTAATATTTTAGTATTCTTTTATTTCTTTTATTATATTTCAATATTTTACTGTACAACCATATTTACTTGTGTTCTAAAGAGACAAGATTAAAGCGAAACACCTCACGCATAAACATCTTTATTCTAAAGCCCAATTACATTACAATCCGCAGACGATTTTATATATCGTCTGTAATTACAACTGTTGCCATACAATATACTATATTATATATACTACATGACATCTTTTTTTTTTAAAGTTTGGGAGGCTGCTTTTAATTTAGTAACTAATTTCACTTTTCCCTTAAGATATACTCAAATATTGTAATCAGTACAATAAACGTTTATGTGAAAAAAGATGTCTTAGTCTCTTTACCTTATTAAAATCAGGAATTCAGTACTTAACAAGTACAGAATATATATTGTAAGAAACTCAATATTGAAATGGAAAATAATCTTCAATCATACACACTGAATTAAAAAATACAATGTTATATTAAAAATGTTTTGTATTAAATAGATACAATTGTAATTCCTAATTAAATTGAAATACAGTTTTAAAAATTTATTTGTCACATGTTTTAAATGTTTTATACTTAACTTTGAATAACATTAATAGAATGTAACGTTTAAAATATTGATTTTGATACGTATTGCAATTAATTGTCCTAATTTTTATCTGAACCTGTAAAGCGATATGTATTCTTAAATATTCTATTAATGTTTCAACGTAACTTTAGCATTACTACTAAAATATATAAAGTTAAAAAACATCGTAAAAATTAAATAACAATAATTTTAATTTCTGTTTATACACAGTATTACCATAGCTTAAAACGGTTAGGTATTTTTTCTAGTTATTGTAGAAGACTCTTCAATCGGCGCCTTTATTTTAGGCTATTGGGAGAAATGACATGTGATTTGAATATCTGACCCTTATTGGTTCCTGTAACAATACTCCAAGACCGCTGAATTTGGATTTTCTGGTGCGCATTTCAGCCATTTCGGCTGTGCTATGGATGTTTGCCCATTTTGCCTGAG
>CM063507.1:31786211-31924263 GCA_032207245.1 Pardosa pseudoannulata
ACTAAATGCTGGAAAGAGTACAGGCAGTTAAGGCCTGCTGTGCTCGTTGTAACGGTCCGTTACATGTTCCGAGCGAAAGAAAAATGTAAGGTGACCTTCGCAGCGGACCATTATGGTTAGCGGTAAGTAGAAACGCGTGGTCAGGACAAAGCCGTTTGTGTAGTAACGTCTCAGGCACGATACCAAAGCAATCGCTTAGGAGGCGGTATATTAAGAACTGTCAGTACGCCGGAGCCAGTGTGTCTGCGCCTTTATGATGTCTTCTACTGTCAAAGGACTCGAGTAAGAATTATTGATCGAGCGATGCTGCAGTGTACATCTGGGTCCCGTTACCAGTGCCGCAAAGGAATTTAAGTTGTTTTGGTCGATTGACTTAAAGACGACCTTTCGGCCACATCTGGAAACGGATCAGCTGATCCAGGCGGGGATTTGACCGCAAGATTGCATCCTCTGGGTCAGGAAGAATCACATGTAGGGAAGCAGGACCCCTGTAAAAGAAGATTGGCTGAGCAAAGAAGGGGGCTTTTGGCATGAGAATTGCTTTGAAGTTGTTTTGTGGAGCTCGAGAGGAGTCCACTCGTCTCTCCGATTTCCGGAGCTTGCTTTCCTTTTAGAGACCGCCAGCATCTTTGCTTTGCTAAGAAGTCGACTTTCGATTTTAGGATCTCATTCCCATTATATTTTTTTTCTACTTCCTTCTTAGAAGTAGGTTGCTGAGAGTGACTCTTACTCTCATTTTGGATCGTCCTGCATCCTTAGTTTCTTCATCGAACTCCAGCGTGATACGCACTCTGAGCCTCAGCGTGAAAGCCGACTGTACCGATCGTCAGCCCGGAGATTATAGTGTCATCTTTTCGTACCGGCACTAATTAGCGAACTGTTCCAGTATTTGAAAAGGACTAGCTTCACTGTACCAACGCATTATTATTGTGTTAACGTTTTCCCAGCACGAGATCTCAGAAGATTTAGAATCTACTGAAACCCGTACATAATTATTCACTAGAATAAAGTATTTAATCTAGAGTAAACGGTTGTCCAGATTGTATCATTGACGGCTTCGCCTACCCATACTTCAGAACATCACATCGTGAAGAACAATGAAACGGGAAAAACCATCATTGTAAATATAAAGTTTCTGCTCTATAATAACTTAATAAATTTTTTTATTCACAATCCGTAGCTAAGTTTTTATGATTAATAGTATATGATAACTGAGTTAAAGCATTGTATTAATTAAACCATTTTATTTCTGGGAATATAATTTAAGGGAATAACATAAATCTAAGAAAAGATACTTTATGTAACCAATTATTCATCAGGACAACAGTCATCTATAATTTCAAACTAAATTTGTTGTCACACTTGTATGAAATTTCTTAAACTTGAATAGGATTTAATGAAGTGCATATGTATACGTTTTAATACTTAATTAGATATGTTGTATATGTCAAGATTAATTAGCAATATAAAGGGATAAATTTTGGAACGTTACTTTCTCAATCGACATTTAATTTTTCATATTCTTCATGAAATTTGTTTAAATTTGGCTTGTACGTTGGGGAGCATAAATTAAATATGCTTCAGTATTTAAAAATCAAATTTAAAACTATTAAAAACTTGCACCATAATTTAAAAGAAATTTTTCAAGTAAAATGAAACTATACAGTATCTGTTTCATTGTATATTTATGTATGCATGCAAACCTATGAATATATGATGTATATATGTATGTATTTTGCATATGTGTGTATGTAATGAAATTACTTTTTATATATGAAATTGGTTGTTCACTGAACTTTAGATTAAGGCTTTTGAAACCTTCATGCAAATAAATTCTTTCAATTTCACTACTATCGTTAAAATAAGAAATCATTTTAAAGAATTTTTCTGTCAGCTAAGTTATTCAGCCAACCTCAGTTTTGCTATAGTTCATGGACGTGCCTTTTAAACTAATTAGCGTTTAAATTTCCCTTTACTCTGTATGATTTAGTAGTCCATGATTAATAATTCATTTATCAGGGAATATTTAATCCTTTTATGCCTATTGATAAAGTAGATAACAGTTATACATATATTAAAAGCTCTGTTAGTAATACTGCATCTCCAAAAAAAAAAAAAAAAAAAAAAAATACTAAAATTTAATTTATATGCATAAAAAGAGTAAATAATAAAGCGTAAAGTATTTTGTGCATCTTATCTAATCAAGAATTGAGATGAAATAATTTTTATTAAATTTGTTTATACTGCAATTTACTATTGATTAAAATTTATATCTGAATTTTTTTCGTTTTTAATTCAGTGGAAGGAATGAAGAGAACTTATGAATCTTTGTTGATATAATCAATTTTGTACATTTTTTAAATATTATTACTGAGTCAAAAATGTATTCACTTTTTGTTGTTCTTAATGAAAAAGAACACATGTGTTTTAAATTTAAATTTCTATATTATCTGATAGCAATTATAAATGGTAGATTACTATATAATCATTTGGATGTAAAAGCAGTAAGCTTTTACAGAACAAGTCTCTTAAAATATTTTTATTTTCTGAATGTTTAAAAGCTCTTTTTCAGTTTGATATAAACAGGGGTGGCACGATTTAAATCATAATTTAAATCTTGATTTAAGATCAGTTGATTTTTTTTGAGAAAAATCCTCGATTTAAATCATTTTTCACTTCTTTTGAAACCTATATTCCAAAGACAGGAGAATTGAGAATCAGTCAGCACAGTAATACCAATAAGTAAATAAGTGTAAATAGCATGTGCTTTCCAAGAATTTAGGAGTTGTTATCAGAAAGTATGTAGTAGGGGCAGTACAATGATTCATTATGACTGCTGGAATTCATTTTATCTTATGGGAGGTAAAGAGAGTATTACAGAACTTTAAATCTAGTTTGTTTACCAAATAACAACAGCCTTGGCTTCATCTGCTGGAATTAAAAGACCGTTTTCTTTTGGTATTATTCATTCTAACCTTCATATAGGAGTGGATAAAGCATCAAATCTAGCGGTTCTATTGAAACAATTAAATCTATAACACGGTGCTTAAATAAGTGTAAATACAATGTGCTTTCCAAAAATTTAGGAGTTATCAGAAAGTATGTAGTAGAGGCAGTACAATCATTCATTATGAATGCTGGAATTCATTTTATCTTATGGGAGGTAAAGAGAGTATTACAGAACTTTAAATCTAGTTTGTTTACCAAATAACAACAGCCTTGGCTTCATCTGCTGGAATGAAAAGACCGTTTTCTTTTGGTATTATTCATTCTAACCTTCATATAGGAGTGGATAAAGCATCAAATCTAGCGGTTCTATTGAAACAATTAAATCTATAACACGGTGCTTAAAAATACTGAAATGAAATTTTTTTAAAATGAATAGTTTACATTAAAGGAATATTTACTTTGTTCTTTAAATTTACATCTTGTTTAGTTTGCACTATCCAATTACAAAATAACGTAATGCATTTAGATTAAAATTTATATATTTAATTTTAGGTAATCGGTGTGTAGAACATACTAAATAGATAAGATGTTACTTCTTGTAAAACACTATTCCGTGTGTATTGCAAAAAAACATAGAAACAATTTAAATTAGTATTCAGAAAAGAAATCAAAGGAATCCAATTTAAATAAAAAAAATCTGACATATATTTTTTTAAATTATTTTTCTAACCCTGGATATAACTGAATATTTTAAACCTAGTTTCTCAATCAAATCTGTATTTCATTATCTATACATAAATTCTAGAAAAAACCCTCACCCCTGTTGTGTAGTATATTGCATTGTCATTTCGAAAACATTGATAACCCAAAATTGTTTCACATTGCTTTTAATTGTAGTATAATACCACTGTTCTATATTACAATGTTCAAAATTAGAAGAAATGACAAGAAAGTATGCAAAAATAAATAAATAAAAATTTAAAAGTAAAAGGAGCACTCCACGTGATACGCTTAAAAAAAAAAAATTACTGATGTCCAAGACAGGGCTTCGAACTGGAACTGAACCGAAAACCGGAAAAACCGTTATTTTGGTCGGAACGAAAACCGGAACTGAACCGAAAAAAATATCGGTTTTTTTCGGTTCGATATATCTTTCAATCATTTTGTTACTGTTACCAACTTATCAATATTTTCTAATTTAACGCCAACTTTATAATTATCATTACATGTATACTGCTTCTCGATTTCCTATTTTGATATTCACTAGTATTTTTCTGTTTCAGTTTCGCATGAAACTACTTGTAGAAGACATATTTAATTCAGTTGATTAAACTAGAAGTATAGATGATTTTTTAAGAAAAATATCGAGTTATATTTTATTTTTCACATCTCAGCATGCGATCATCCACGGATGTTTGTATAGACTGTTTAGATCAGGGAGGAGTAAATAGACAGGAGAGGCCCTAAGTGACGTACCATGTAATGGATAACAATGGAAATGCTCGCCGTCCTCTGCTCACCGCTCTTATCGTACCTGCTGTTTGTATCAATTCACATAGTGTACCAATTAAAAAAAAAAAGAATAAAATCTTCTAAATTTTGATAGAATTACATTTTTTGTTTATGATAGAATTATATTTTTAGTACAAATAAGAATATACATAAAATGAAATTATTCATTTGGAACTGAAACGAAAACAGTTATTTTTAGCGAAGCGAAAACCGGAACTGAACCGATATTAATTTTTTAGTTGAACCGGAACAAAAAAAAATTACGGTTCGAAGCCCTGGTCCAAGAGAACGCTGCATTCTTTTCATTCCTTCTTTCGAATCAGGCAAGCCTACACTTCTTCCATTATCTTGTTCGTTGTTCCATTATCCTTTTTATAATGCTTCCTTTTCCGGCTTTGCCCAGAAAGGACCGGGAGGGGATTCCAAGGATGGTCCTGAATCACCTCCTGGAGACCAATCACAATTCTCCAAAACTTGGTGAATTGTAAGTGCACTTATTTTCTCTGGCCCCACCACACACTTCCTGGAGTTGCGAAAAAAAAACTTGGGCATACAACCCACAACGTGTGAGTGCGGCGAGCAAATCAGTTTCGCAAACCTAAACATAGCTGCACTCTCAGCCCCCCCCCCCCCCAAATAAACACAAGTCAGAATTAGGAAAAAATTTGTTTTTAATGGAAATATTACATATTTTGAAATTAATGCATTCTTAAAATAATTAAGTATAAAGCATAAAATAGATATTTAATAAAAAAAAACTTTAAAAGTTAATTACAAGTCACTCTTGAGGTGAAATTCGAATTTTGTAGATAAATTGCATCTTGAAAGATTTTAAAAACTTTCTTAGTTCGGTAGTTATAATATAAATTTAATTTCGTTGTCAAATATACGTGTCTCAGTTTGGTTTGGTGTGTTACGATCTACTTTTCGCAACACGAGGGCTAATGAGACCGGGACCTACAGCTTAAAGCCTATTCCGAACGGCTACGAACATTCATGCCGTTGTGGATTCGACCCCACGAACTCCGGAACCGAAGGCCAGCACCCTCACCAATCGGCCAGCGTTCGTCAATATACATCTCTTTAGCATATCTTTTATTATACTGTTTGTCAAGTCCCAAAATACGAAAGTAATTTAATAATATGATTTAGAAAATAAAATCTTTATTGCCTACTGTTTAAACTATTACAGAAGTTTTGCAATTAAAACATTCTTTAAATTTTCAAATGTTTTAAAACTATTTTTCTTGCATTAAAATTTAATCTTCTGAAGTTTTCAGTTTTTTTTTATTTAGTTGATTTTTCTTCACTCCTCTTAACGAGATTAAGTTTTAATGAATCATTCTTGTTTTTATATTAGTTTTTTTAGGAGGGTGTTTGTAAATGTTTCATAATATTAAGAGGCGAATGATTGATGCATGTAACAATACTCTTGTCTTTCTAGTAGAACATTTATTTTTAACTCTCTTGCCCGAACTCAGGTCGGATATTCCAATATTGGCGCATTAATTGTAACCCGAACTGGGTACGAGTGTCACAAGCAAGGGATTAGAACGTCACTACACCCCATTGGCTTCACAAAGGGATTTCTTAAAGCCCAGGGCAGGGCCATACTGTCTGGGTTTTTGATACTACACTACACTACACTACAAAGGATTGTCGCTTCGACCACATCTTGATATGTCTGATGTGAATATGTAGGGGAGACGGGACAACGAAATGTCAGACAGTAAGGAGCATCCGAACAAGCCAATCAGAGACTACCATGACACCGACGCGAAAAGAAAAAGCCAATGGGTAGAGGCGAAAGGCGACGTTAGGCGGCGAGTTTTCCGCCGGAGAGTCCCCCCCCCAAAATAGACGGACAGAGGTTCGATTTGCTGCTGTGGGTTTTATTTTTAGAGCCTTTTCTCCAGCTTTTTGTGGGACTCAAGGAGGCCCAGTTGTTCGTCTGTACAATGGTATCTATCTGTCGGCACCTGTCCGCAGACTTTTTTAGGTTCGCCTTGAACCTGGGACTTTTAGGTCCGCACTAGCTCGCCTGAGCTTGGATTTCCATTTGGAAAATTTGTACATATTCCATTTTAATTAAGAATACACGTTGTTACTGTTTCTAAATTGTACGTCGTGTCATAACCACTTCGACACCCACACGCTACCCGAGTAACCAGTGACGTTACAGAATTGTAACACTGTTAATTGATACAATGAATCAACAAGTATAATACTAGCGGGAACAGAGATCTGCGAGCATTGTATTGTTATCCATTATCAAAATCTCATTTGACAACTGAAAATTCAACTGAGTTAAATCTATAAGCAGTTTCATGAGAAACTGAAATAGAAAAATACTAATGAACATGAAAACTAAATAGAGAAGCAATGTACATGTAATGACGATAGTTATACGGTTGATGATAATTTAGAAAATATCGATATGTTGGTTTCAACAAGAAAATGGTTTGGTTTGGTTTGGAGCGCTACGGTCTACTGTTTTGCACACGAGGGCTAATGAGACCGGGACCTACAGTTTCCGAACGGCTACAAACATCATGCCAGGAGCGGGATTCGAACCCACGAACTCCGGTTCCGAAGAGCAGCACTCTACCATTCGGCCATCGTTCGGCCAACAAGAAAATGACTAAAGATACAAAGAACGAAAATAGATTATATTGGTTCAATTCCTGTTTTCGGTTCAATTCAGGTTTGAAAACCTGATAATGACTACGTAACTCCCAGAAATTTGTTAGTAAGCTTATATTTTTCTTAATTTTACATGTACAGCTCTTTTCCATGTTTCTAGACAGAGGCTTTATCAGGGCGGAGTTGTGTGGAATACCAAATATAAAAAAACTTCTTTTGTAAACTACTAACGAAGCTAGTTGTATTTCTGACTCTTTAAAGCCATATTCCTGAGGGGTTGCTTCGTGTTCATCACAATGTTCAAATCGTGCTTCATTTTCATTCATTTAGAAGTTATAGTAGTGCGTTCTAATACAGATAGTTGCTGCTTAAAACAGTTTAAGATTAGGTAAGGGAAAATTTGCCCCAAACCAAGCATTTTGGGTATTTAACTGTAAAAATACTCTAAAACCATACAAAGAATAGAACATATATACAGAAATACAAGAAGATATTTATTTTCAAAAAATGTAAAATGTTAAACATTAAAAAACAGTTTGATATTAAAAAAAAAAATCTTATAAAAATTTCATGGAATTCAAAAGTGGAGCAACAACTGATCCTAAAGGTCTTTTTCATCAGCTGCCGAGGAAGCAGCAACTGTAGCTTAGGGAGCATCTGTCATAACTGCACTATCGACCTTACCTACTGCAGGAGCGGGAACATAAGCCGCATCAGCTACACCAGCATTAGCACCTGTCACATCTACCGGAACAACTGGAGCATCGGCCCTATCAACCGCAACGGCGGCTGCCTCCTCAACTGCAGCAACGGGCCTATCAACCGCAACAGCCTCCTCAACTGCAGCATCGGCCCTATCAACCGCAGCATTGGCCTCATCAACTGCAACAGCCGCTATATTAACTGCAGCATCACCCTCAACCGCCACATCGGCCATATTAACTGCAGCATCGGCCAAATTGGCAGCAGCATCATCGTCGTCGACGATTAGGCGGCTATCGTGGCTCATTATTTCCCAGATTTTGATTCGGAAGTCTGCTTGTAGATTACCTACCGCTGTGTACACAATGCTAGCAGGAGTCTTACTGCTGCACGGTACGTGTTATCCCCGAATAATTTCGCCTGTTTCTGTACGAACTTCATTTCGGCATCGGGTAATTCCTTCAGAGGAGGGTTTCCTCTGTACCGGAATCTTGTCCTGTGAAGAGAAAAATTCTTAATCAGCGGAGCAAATCTACCCCCCTAAGGTGGTGTAATAACACCAAATGAGGGCGGGAGAGTATTGAAAAGAAACTTAAATATAAACTTGACATGGAATTTCTAGATTGAAATTTCACGCGTCGTGAATGTCAAGTTGACAGCAATAGAGAGGCAATGATTATGGTTGTCACTGCAGCGGCTCTGTGTTTATAAAAAATAATTTATACATCCTTAGTAAGTTTGTTAAAGTTTGAAATTACAGTCATAGCACAGCTTTCGATTCTAAATGCATTAGAATGTGTTATTGAATGGAGGGGAGCAGCCAAGGTAGCTCAGACAATAAAGACATCTATTTTAAAACTGGAGGGTTTAGAGTTCAAGACTCAAGCTGTCCAAAGATCCACCGTACTTAATGAACTGGAGCACATAATTTCGTGGTCGCAATGCCTCAAGTTCAAATGGTACCTCTGGAGGTGGCAGTTCAAGCTTTAGAGGAGGTCTCCTGCTTTGTCTGCTTAAAAATTACGAGGACCTACTTTTTATGAGATATCTAGGGACTAATGTTTGCTTCTTATACGGTGCTTTCACAATAAAAGTCAATAAAACTAGCTTATTTGTATGGGCAGATACTTAACAGGCAACTCCTGCCTTCACTTAAAAAATTATTTAACCCTTTAAATCAGTTTTTTTTGCTAGAGAAAAAAAAATGGATAATCTCTAAGAGGTCACAGAACATGTGTCTCGCCAAATACACCAATGGGACATTTCCAAGTGATAATACAACAATTGAAAATTAAACTTAAGGTATCCGTCTACGTTCGGAGAATTTTTTTTTAAACGTAAAAAGTAGTTCATGTTTTTACATTTTTAGATTTATTTTTTATTATATTATAGAGAGTTGCACCTAAAAAATTTATTCCTTGAGAAGTTTTTATAAAATTTCTGATAAATGAAGAAAATTTAGCAAAAAATAAAAAAATTGGGTTATATCAAAAGGTCTAATTTTTTAATAAATTATTTCAATATTTTTGGATGCAACACATTTCTTATACACTGGACTAGTGAATCACCTAAAATCTTTGCTTAATTTACATTTGGCAAAACATTTTGGTCCTTCAAAATCATACACATTGAATTTTTAACGAATTTTCATTACCTTTATATCTAACTATGAGTGTAATATCATTAAAAATCATCCAAATTTAAAGCTTTTAAGTCATTCACTAGTAAATACTATCAAATGCGTTCTTAGTTTTCAAAATATTTTAACTTTTTTGAGAAATCGCATTTCAAGTTTCTACATTTTATTAAAAATACCATTCTGAGAAAAACGCATTTGAAGTTTATGGAAGTATTTTTAATTATTAAAAAATTAAAATACATGTTTAAAATTCCTCACACTTTCTTGCTTCAAAACTTTCTAATTGCCAAGTTGCTGATTTTTAAAAATACTAGAAAAATGTTTAAATTAAGTTTCATGGAAATTTAAAAAGTCTTGTCCAAAAAATGCTCTTTAAAAGGCTTTAAATTCACAATCTTCCAGTTTCGAAGTCGCTACTTCCGTTTTGTTTTGACAGCTGTCACTGATGTTTAAATAACTGTCACTTTTCTTTAAAATGCCGTAGAGACGAAACAAAAACAGATTTAGAAGCTTAAAAGTTGAAATTTTGCAATAGTGAAATAAAAGTAAAGTGAGTTTTGGCAAAAAAATGACGTTTTCAACGTATACTGATACCTTAACAGGGGAATTAACCCACGCATCAGTGATTTCAAAATACCTATGGACATGTGTCCTCAAGTTGTCCCAGTGGTATTATAAGAATTGAAATGAAACCCAACGGGATATGCCTTTAAAGAAAACCCACATATCTTTATCCTTAGCGATTTCATAATGCCTGTGGGATATCCCGGTGGTAGCGAAAGGGTTAAAACCTTTAATTTTTTAATAGTATTTTCACTTTCTTAAGTTCTTTTTCCATACATTATAAATAAAAGCATTGTTACGAATTTGTTAATGTAATTTAAATGTAGCATGGGACTCTATGGGTATCTCGCCAAATTGACGAGATATCGGTTCGTTGCGACAGCTTTGGCAACCTACTTTTGTCGCCACGTTCGTCGCCAAGTGTGTCGTCACGTGTCCACTTCCGGTTCAGGATTCAGGAGTGTTCCAGCGGTTTCTGCGGGAATATATAAGGCAGACAGAGTCCCATGCAGAGGAGAGAGTTGTTAAGAGGATCTCTTGGTCTACGGAGTACGCACGGTGTGTTGTGCTTGATGCCGAAAGTGGTGCGTGAGCCGACGGCATTGGGCTCAAATTGTTCCGCGGTGATTTTGACGGTGTGTGTATTTACTGAATGCTAATAAAGTATTTGTCTTCATGCTGCAGTCTTTCTTGTATAAAAGTCCATTCAATCCCCGAACCTTGTTTTGGATGTTCGTAACAGTATATAATTAAGATGCACAGCATAAAGTTATTACATTTTACGAGATACAAACTAGAATCTGTTCATTTTCATAGTAATTTTTTCCGCATTTAACCCTTTCGTGGATCTTGGAGAAGATTACTTCCCATTGACACGATCGTACACGGATGCACTGGAACACTTCTGGTCGTTGCGAGATGTCTTCGTTAGTGTTTTTCGGAGTCTCTCTTGGACCCAACTCTTCCTTTAGTCCCCGAACTCTGCTCACCGACTCCCGTCTTAACTTTTCTTTATTATATTTTTATCTGTTCTTTCTTACTTCTCTTCGTCCAATCAGCAGAGCTGTATGTATCCATTGGTCTCCTTTCCTCGCATTTAAACCGCAAACATGAGGAAAAACTTACCCCTTTCAAAATGGGCGCTGTCCCTTAGGGACTCTTAAATAATTCCACTAAGGTTCTTTCTTATTTAGTGGCATGAACGGAGACATGATTCTAATCTGGGACTGGGATCAGAATCTCACACAAGAATCCCGCACACGACGAATCAGTTTAATTTTTATAGGTCTTCTGTCCTTTACAAAAGATGTGACGAGTTTTATTTTTAGATCCCAAGCAATTCCCTTGTTTTATTTTACAACAATTATATTAATCAATTATATTAATAATCTAAATCGGTACACCACACTAATCAAGCGTAGTCTCTTACTTGAACCTTAAATGTTTTCAGTTCGAACTCACCGTTCATTCATAGTGCCTCTACTGAGTTTTAGCTAGGATTCTACTTGACCAGGAAGCCGCCCGGGCAAGTATAAATAGCGGCTAAACTTTAGTGTAACCGGGGGATTTCGCTGGATTACATGTATATATGTAAATGTGTGTGCATATACATACACACAGTGTTGGAACTATTAGCCGCATAAAATGAAGTTACTATTTTCGCCGTCGCCTATTGATGTGTTGTAATACCTAGTACAGGGTATCTGCCAAAACAAAATTTTTCAAATCCATGACTTTTCATGACTTTCCCTGATTTAGCGGATCATTTTCCATGACTTTAAAATGCTTTTCGTTAAAAGTATACATGAATAAAACTTCTAATGTACATACAAATGAAATATATGTTTTTAGAGAAATTACAGGAATTTTATCATAAAAAACTATAAACTTACTTTATAAGTGTTAATAAACTCGCATAAAAATAAATTGTATCTACATACCTAATATTAATCATATAGCATTTTTTCAATCAAAACGTTTCCAATTTGAATTCAGGGTACTTTGGTATTATCCAGGTGACCATGAATAATAACCGAATATAACCCTATAATGTTTATATACAATATCCCTAGAGAAAAACTTATATTTTGTGCAAAAATCTTAATTTTTTATTAAAAAATAATTATAATATTAATAAAATTTTAATCTACGATTTAAGAAAAAACCAGAATGTAAATTTACCCATTGTTCGGACCAGCTCTGCGCATGCCTAACTAACCCGCAGCCAGCGTGGTCATGTGACCACACTTTGTGACAGAGTTTGAACTGCTGTCGAAAAAAATGTGCGGCGTTAACCCGAGTGTGGGGATTGTTAAACCCCTTTTTATTATGTATAGTTTTTGAGTGCGGATTTATTCCCCTTTCCTTTTATGTGTGTTTGGTGTTAATAAACAAATGAAAAAGACTTTGGAGAATCCAAGTTCTTTACACGCCGAACACCCACCCATTAAGCTTTCTTGCTTTAAGTTTCCTTGGTGAACAAATTTTACTTGGCAATAGGGTCAATAGGATAATACATAAATACCAAACTCAGTAACTTCAGCAAAATGACGATTAAAAATAGAATAAAACAATTCAATGCACTTTTTTTTAATGGGTAGTTTAGCGGATCCATGACTTTCCATGACTTGCTTTAAAAATCAAGACTTTCCATGACAAAATTAATCCATTGTCTAAATCCATGATTTTCCATGACTTTCCATGTGCGCGGAAACCATGCTAGTAGATATTCTATTAGCAGCCCTACAAATTTGGCCGCTTGGGTACATGCACGCACTGCACACTTAGTTTCCCCTATCCCTGCGCGTGAATGCACACATAAATACAAAGGATTACTTAAGATATTTAGAATTTCATAAATATTGCAAGAGAAAATTTAGATGTCTTCTGATCCAATTGTCAAAATTTGTTCAACGATTAAAAAGTTAAAAATTTTTGACAAAGTACACGCCCGATCTCTACGCGATCAGAGTTTTGTTGGTTCGAAAGTTGCACTCTCAACCCTGAGTAAATTAGTCATTTTGAATGACTTAAGATCTATTGTTGAAAAGATACTCACCTCACAGTCTGATATACATCGTTTACTTTCTCTGCCCAGAGGTCATCGGAAGTTCTCCCAGTGTAAGCAATGTATTCTGGAGATTCGTAATTACTCTGAAATATTAAGTAATGTTCTTACTCAAGTGAATTAACTACCATCGTTAAAACTTATGTCTTCATCTAAGATTTTACATGTTGGAATATATTATGATGTCGTATACAAGTTTTCTTTAAAGAAATTGCCATACAAGGCTATTTCTACCTCAATTTTTTAAGCCTATTTAAGCAGACATCACTTTTAACATATCGAGGAACAGTATTTCATTTTTTTGTAAAGCTTAAGACAGTTACGAATAATTTTTCTTAAAATCAGATGTAAAAATGGTATCAAGTATGCTTTAGTTGTTAAAACAAAATTAACTGAATTAAAGCTATACATTCCTTGTAATATTTCTAAATATAGTATAGAATTTGTAACATTTTATATAGATATAGTACATGTCATGTACTATATCTTAGTTATGTTATAAAAAAATTAAAATCAATTTTATTTATCTAATTTTGAGTAATTGTAGTTCATCTTTAACTATGCCAAGTACAATCATTGTACTATACTTTTCACTTAACTTATTAATGAACTTATTATATTTATTGTGTACATTTCACCGAACTCGTGAACCTTACTTTTGTTATACCTAAAATTAATTAATGTTAGTACCCCAGTCCTCATTATCGTGTTGCAATAATTGTTAATTCTCATGTCCATGTGATCCAGTATACTTCCTTAGAGAGCTTGGCCCAGGAGAGCCAGTAAATGAAGCTCCAGTGCGATGTCGAGGAGCAGTATTGTGTCTACTCTTGAAATCCTCACAAACTCAGAATCTTGCTAGATTTCACTCTCGATGGCTCTTCTGACGTAGCTCGAATTCTATTGGCTAACAGGATCCAATAAAATTGTTTCTATCCCCACCTGGATCCGTCCTTCGGAAACGATTTTTTGACTACTGATCTGCTATTCTTCTTAAAACTCTTAAAAAATTGTTTAACTTACTCTTTTCTTATCTAATGCGTTAATTGTATCTATGCCAAGTACACTTAATGTACTGGACTTATCCAATAATCTTGCTAATGTTTAACTTATTGATTATTCTGTGTCTTCACCGATCTCGTGAACCTTATCTTTGATATACCTTTCTTAATTTATGTTAGTATCCATTCCTCAATATCGTGTTGCAATTTATCAGATAATTCTCATTACCATGCGTTACAGAAGTGCTGACTTAGAGGACTTGGTCCAGCAGAGCCAGTCAAGACAGCTCCAGAGCGATGAGGAACAGTAGGAACAAGTAAAGTTCGAAATCAGCACTATATTTTTGTAATTTTTAGAATATTAGAAATACAGTTTTACACTTTCTGCTTAAATAATCTTAATTTTGATTAACTCAGCACATTTAATTAGGTCGCGGCTATAACCGTCATGGCGCCAGCGTATTCCAACTAATGGGACGATGGCGGCTATAACAGCAAAAATTTAAAAGACAGGTTTAATGACTCAGATAAGTAATTTTTTGTGGGCTGCAAAGTATTTTTGGGAGTTTTACACGAAATGTTAGTTCATAAAAGTAAATTCAAGAGAAAACCCGATCGCACTACCCCCTTCACAACCACGTGCATACTGAAGCTACAAGTCGTAACAGGTGGAAAACGAAATTAGACCTAAAAATTATTTCCAAAACATGTCACTAGGCTTCTACTTGTAGCCGGTAAATGCACACTTGTGTCGCTATAGCCGTAGTGACCAAATACGACCGGTTCGTTTTGGACGGCTATTGTTGTCAAGTCACATAGTGAACTTCGCTTTGACGGCTATAGAGACAAGTGTCCGTCAACACGTTGAACTTTGGTACTCCGTAACCATTTGGATCACCCGGAAATGACAAAAATCATTCATCTGTTGTCGCAGAGTACGGATGTCTCTAGCCGAAAACAATATTTGTGCTTTTCATCCCTAAGCAATGTACTCTAGTTTTTTGTGTTATGAACTCACGAATCGACCTCTCTATCACATTCTTTCCTCGTTTAGCGGTTTTATTTTCTGCGCGTTGTCATTTTGCACTTACTGTTAGAAATCTCTGGATTAGACGGCTCGGCGCAGTCAATCCGGATGACCCATCATCTTTAAAGCCTTAAATAAGCTTTAAATGGTTGGTTGGAGTTTTACGGCGCAAGGTCCTGTTTAGGACATAAGCGCCAAGCACAAGGTGTTTAACCCATTAACGCCCAAATTATTTTATTTTGACCCAATGACATATAATTCATAAATTGGGTGTCTTTTACCATCAACATGAATATTATTATCGAATTTTATCAATACGTACCTTAGTTTTTGTAAAAAATGCTGATCTAAAAATAGATCACTGGGCGTTCGGAGGATATATTTTAGCAATTACACAACAATCATTAGTACTTCAATAACGTGGTAAAATCGAACCAAATAGATAAAAACTAATGCATTTTCTTTTAAAAAACGTTTATTTATCCAGAATTTCACAATATTACAGAATGTACTTAGTAAAGTTTAATTATTTTAAAATAATAAAATTTCAATGTTTCTACAGTTTAGTGTGGAATTTAAAGAAAAACTTCTTGCATAAAGTATTATCGCACTTCACACAATATGTTAGGGGCTTTCCTTGGCACTTTACAAGTCGACAGCGTCTTTGGCCCTTTCTTTGTCCCATATTGTGATCCCATTTATAAAAGCGAACATCATGACTGAGATTAGCTTTTGAGGATGAAGGAAAACTGTAAGGTCGACCTTGAAAAACTTTTTTTCCGATTCCCAATTTTAGATATTTTACAGCAACAGCTCTTCGAAAATCTTACATGGGCATAGAACCACCTTTATGAACATTTCTGTGCAGAATACTTGCATTCACTACAGCCATATCAATTATTCGAGTGAATAGACACCAGTACCATGTTTTACCTCTTATTCTCTCCAAAAGGAGTTTTATCTTGATTTGTCATTCTTACGTTCAGCTGGTTTTGAAATGTCTTGGAAATGAATATATGACTTTATTTTTAGGTAAGCATTTCTATTAAAAGAGTCCTGTACAAGACCTATCACTAAATCTTCTACATCACTCCAATAATACCTTTCACTTGAAAGAGTAAGATAGCCAAAAATATCAAAAACCCTATAAATATCTTTATATCTTCTTTAGTGATAATTAAATCATGGTCGTTTTTAACATTTTTAGCATAGAGACTAGTCTCATCCACAATTACGTTATATACTTCACCAGAAAAAAGATTTTCAAAGCAATGATGCAAGATGCATTTGCAAGATCATTTTCCATTGCCAAAATATTATTCTTATAAATTCCCCTAATTCCGACCATTTGGTATAATTCAGTTTTTTTTCCAAACAATTTTTGGCTTTTCTGTTTTTAATATTTTAGGTTTCCTCTCAAACGTTGAAGGTAAATCTATTTAATCACACTCATCTTTTGATATTACTTCTATTTTACCAACAATATCATTTGCAAATGGAGAATGTAACATATCATCTATTTTCTTTTCATCTGTCAGTTCATCTACATCAGTGGATATGGCAATAATATCCTCTTTAATTTGTTCAGAAAACAGATAATCAACTGCATCCTGAAAGCTATTAAATACTTTTCGACTCATATTTACATCAAAAGGAGAAAAAACATAATATTACCAGTGTCAGGAAAAAACGCCCGAACGCCCAGTGATCTATTTCTAGATCAGCAGTATTTTGACACTAATTTTTACTATTTATATTTGTTTTAAGATAACATCGGTTTATATTCTGATAGCTACATCTATGAAGATATTAAATCGCCAAGAAGAATTTAACTTTCGGGTATTACTTAGCTGTTTTCAGTGTTTATGCTAAGAAACGTAGAAAAAACGGCAGAACGAAATTGCGATACAAACTTTCTCTTATCGCTTTAGATCAATTACATAAACAAAACAACAAAAACCACTTGTTGGTAAACAGGTGCATGCCTTGTCTTGTCCTCTGTGCAGTGTAGAATGTGTGGGGTGGGTTTAAGGTAATCTAAAAGCAAGTTTACCACGCTATGTTTAGCGATCTAAAAATAGATCACTGGGCGCTAATGGGTTAATAAAAACAAGACCTAACTGATAAAAGAGCCCTAACCTAATAACAGAACAAGGTAAAACCGTACCAGTTTAATAAAGTTATAAAAAAGTCTGCAATGTATAAACTCAATGACACCAGATGGGTAATTGAAAGGTAAAAATGATGAAACATTAAAAAGCTAAAAGCACAATAAATTTTAATTAAAAGATGTAAAAAATACTAAAACACTTCATAGAAAAAAAAGTTAAATAGACCAAAATAAGCCTATAAAACGTAAAAAAGATAAAAGACAGCGATGCGGTAAGCTTTAAATGGAAGATTTCTTGCCTTGTGTATTTTAAAAATCAGGTCTTCTACAAGTAGTTTCATGCGAAACTGGTTCGAAGGCAGATTTAATTCAGCTGAACGTTCAGTAGTCAAATGAGATTTTGATAATGAACAAAGCCATTGTTAGCCGTTCTCTGCTAACCGGTCGTATCCTACATGCTAGTTAATTGTATCAATTAAAAATAGAATCACATTTGTCGGTTTCAGATAGAATCTGATTTTTCGTACAAATAAGAACATACATAATTTCATTTGAAACTGAAGAGAAAACCGTTATTTTTGGCGGAAAGAACCGGAATTGAACCGATAGTCCATGTAAAATCTATTGGCGCTTCAAGGTTACACTTTCTAGTTTCCCCAGTCATCGGTTACTATGGTAGCGACCAAGAAGCATGTGCATTCACACTTATTTTCAGCACTTCAGTTGAGGATTTGATTCCAATAAGGTGTTGCTTTTCTTTCTTTTCGTAGATATTTATTTTGCGCTTATCTGATATTCTCCCATTTTTTATATTTTAATTCATTGTTTTGTTTAAATTTTGCTTCATATTTATTTAAATTTTCTACTTCATAAAATATTTCCTGTAATGGTTAGTTTTGATGTTAGAAAACAAGTCCAAAATACTGATATTTAAAGTATACAGGTACTTAAAATGTCTTGTTGAATCCAATCCACTTGCTACAGTTTTGGAATTGTTTTCGCAAACTCAACAAGCAACTGATGATGCCCGTGGTATTTCTAAAAGAATTTGTGCCGATCCAGAACTGCGACAATATAAAAAAAATTTCGCATAAAAGGCGCTAAAAATAATTAGATGATTTCGACTAAAGTGTCACATTTTCTGCCTTTAAAATGCCGTTTAACTAAAAAACAAGAAATACTTTTTATTTAGTTTTTAAAGCTTTTTTAAATAAATTTAACTACAGTTTTTTTTTAACAAATTACTAATTATAAGCAAAGTTAAAATTTGCAGTTGTGCATAAAAACTATTTACATAAAGAGTTTAACAATATGTATAAAAAGTTTATAATAAATCATAGATGTTCTTGTAAAAATACAAAAATTTATCTTAATTTAGAATTCTTACTAGAACATTAGGAATCTGCACCTTCTGAAGAAATTTTCATTTTCTAAAAATGTGTCAACAGACCATAAATCTTTAAATACATAAAATTATACAAAATATTGTTATTGCATTAAGTCCTCTTTCAATTCTTGTAAAATCATAAAATAATTAATACAGTGCAATTTGGAATAGAAAATTTACCTCCCCCACACGATGCATGACACCCCTTAACACAGTGGGAAAAAAGAGTAAAGTCTTTCCCCAACTGTCGTTACCATAGTTACAGTTGGTCATCGGGGAAAAATCAGTGACCTTGAAGTGCCTATTGAGTTTACACCGAGTATAGTTGAACCTGAACGAAAAGAATTACGGTCCGAAGCCCTATTTTTAATTGCCGTCTTAAATACATGGGGATATCAGCATTTGTTGTCTATTATTTAGCTACTATCATATAGCCCGTCATATGACTTAATCAGTAAATTTTTTTTAACTTTCCAGAATTGTAAGATACCCCATGAGACAGGTAAAAAAAATTGTTTGTTTTTTGGCTGAGAATTATCCGGTACACGATCAATAATTTATTTTCATATTACTCTAAAGTCTCCCGACACTGAATGCAGCTTAGACTCATGTTGAATTCATTTAGAAAAATAATTCAAAGTTTTCTCAGCTACGTCGAAATTATCGTCAAGTTCTTCCCATTTTTTTTGCCATAGTAATTAACCCCTTCCGGTAAAATGACGAGTCTAGCTCGTCATTAGTTTTTCATTCCATACCGCACAATGACGAGCTATACTCGTCATGCGATTAAAGTTACTGTTAAATATGATAATTTAGTTTAAAATTTCTAGTGTACTCAATTTGGCAACACTTTTATCACATGTGAAAATCACAAGTCACTATTGCATATTGTTTACTTAGAATTTCTTGATACAAGTCATTGCCAAATTAATGAATATAATAAATGAGTATAATAATGAGTGAGAATAAAAGAAAACCTACTAAGAAATGCCGTGTGTGTTACAAGAATAAAAAGTGAGACTACTTGGCGGTGTAAACAATTAAGAATTCCTTTGCACTTTGTTTTGAAAAGTACCAATAGCTTGAAGACTAGTATCTATATACCTTATTAATGTTTTGCTTTGATATTTTCTTAATTTTACTGTTTGATATTATTTAACACTATGTAAAAAGTGGATTTTAATTAAGAGTATGTAAGAAATGTAAAATGAAACAAGTTTTTTAAATAAAAATTAAATGGTTATTTCATGCACAGTTTTTCCTTATTAAACTATACCGGAAGGGGTTAATGGAAGTAAAGGAATGAAACTCATTTTCACTTCACCCTAGAGGTAGATGGAATTTGTTAATACCGGTGGTAAAATTTTCATAGAAGCAAAAAATAATCTATGATTAAATTTAAAATTATCACATATGTACCTAATCTATTATTTAATACAAATAGGAAAGAAAATTAGTTCAGCGATAAAAAGTATGAAAATAATGTATATTTAAATAATTTAAAAAAAATGATTAAATTAGATGTTTAAAGGAATAGCGTCATAAGGGTAGAAAAAATTAGTTTTACCTATTGATTATGTGATAAATTGATAAATTTAATCACCTGCTGTTCACAGGGAAAAGTAGGGCTCGAAATAATGGCATTAAACGATCGAAAAGGGGAGGGGAGAGAGGGAGGGGATTTCGAATGTTTTAAATACGACAGTATTTTTTGTTGTGATTTGAAGCCTACTTATACCAATTTATTTCAAAATCGGATGAATAGTTTTATGAAGATAACAAAATTCAAACCGATTTAAGTTTAACTCTAACTCATCAAGAATCGAATATGGATGCCTCTAACCATTCCAGGTCCAACCGCTTCATAAATTCGAGAACAGACGAACAGATAACTTAGGCTATTTTTATATAGGGGATTTTTGCTGAATTTGTTTATATAATTTTTTTTTTTTTTTTTGAAAAAAAGCTTGTTTAAAAATTTTTTATAAATATGTTTTTGACACTGCACAGACTTACAATACAAAGCGATATCCGATAATAACTTTTGCTTTAGAAAATTATTAGGTGTAACTCCACATTAAATTTCTAAAAAGTAACAGAAAAACAGTAAACTAAATGTTTACAGTAAATAAAATTTTCAAAAAAGCAACAATTACTCTACGGGATTGAATTTTCAAAAAAGCAAAAATAATGTATAACATTCCATTGCAAATACCTTAAATTCTAAAACAATAAGTTACTAGAGAAAAAAGTAGGTACAGATTCATTGTAGGGGTAAAATATTTTGGTGTTGGTTTGCTAAGGTCTACTTTTTGCAACACGAGGGCTAATGAGACCGGTACCTACTGCTTAAAGCCGATCCGAACGGCTACGAACATCCATGCCCTAGTGGGATTCGAACCCACGAACTCCGATTCCGAAGGCCAGCACCCTAACCAATCGGCCATCGTTAGGCTAGTAGGTGTATAAATGCATTGGAATTTGAAGATTTTTTTTTCCTCTAATCATTTATTTTTGTTCCATTTATTTACTAAAAAACAAATTTAAAAAAAAACAAATTTTCCGTCTTGGAGCGCTACTGTCTACTTTTTTTGCTACATGAAGGCCAATGAAACCAGGACTTACTGCTTAAATCAGATACCGAACGGCTACGAACATCCATTCCGAGATTCGAACCAGCGACCTCCGATACCGTACAGCAGCACTTTACCATTCGGCAATTGTTCGCCCCCCCCTTAGAAAGGTTTGGTTTGGAGTGCTACGGTCTACGTTTCGCAACACGAGGGATAATGAGACCGGCACCTACAATTTAAAGCCGATTCCGAACGGCTACTAACATCCATATCATAGCGGGATTCGAACCCACGAACTCCGGTTCCAGCACCCTAACCAATCGGCTATCGTTCGGCCCACCTTAGAAAAGGATTAATACCAGGGCTTCGAACCGGAACTGAACCGAAAACCGGAAAAACCGTTATTTTGGTCGGAACGAAAACCGGAACTGAACCGAAAAAAATATCGGTTTATTTCGGTTCGATATATCTTTCAGTCATTTTGTTACTGTTACCAACTTATCAATATTTTCTAATTTAACGTCAACTTTATAATTATCATTACATGTATACTGCTTCTCGATTTCCTATTTTGATATTCACTAGGATTTTTCTGTTTCAGTTTCGCATGAAACTACTTGTAGAAGACATATTTAATTCAGTTGATTAAACTAGAAGTATAGATGATTTTTTAAGAAAAATATCGAGTTATATTTTATTTTTCACATCTCAGCATGCGATCATCCACGGATGTTTGTATAGACTGTTTAGATCAGGGAGGAGTAAATAGACAGGAGAGGCCCTAAGTGACGTAGCATGAAACATCTATCAAATCTTCTGCGCATCAAATGGGTGTTTGGTAATGGCGATGTTATGAATCGGGGTTTTAGGCTATAAGTTTGGAATAATCCAGTGCGAGCCACGTTTTCGTTTTCTAAGTTTTTTATTCAACGTAACAGTTCAACGACGTAACAAAGGACTGACCACAGAACAAAATACACGTACATTATCTCAACTTCTAAAACGCGCACACAGCGCCATCTATTGAGATGAAATTAGTAGATTACTTGGTTGGAAGTCACAACAGGCGGCGATTCAAATATTTCGTAATAGTAGTATTTCATTAGGCCTGTTTGTATCAATTCACATAGTGTACCAATTAAAAAAAGAATAAAATCTTCTAAATTTTGATATAATTACATTTTTTGTTTATGATAGAATTATATTTTTAGTACAAATAAGAATATACATAAAATGAAATTATTCATTTGGAACTGAAACGAAAACAGTTATTTTTGGCGGAGCGAAAACCGGAATTGAACCGATATTAATTTTTTAGTTGAACCGGAACGAAAAAAATTACGGTTCGAAGCAATGATTAATACAATTGAGAATTTCTTGAAACTTACTCTGTCGGTGTTAATTCGGTCCAACTCGTGAAGTTTCAGTCTAATTATGTCCACGAAACTATTGTAGACTGTACCGTAGCACTCATTCTTTATGTTCCGGAGTTTTGCCTGCAACAAATAAAACACATATGAGGCTAAGGATGTTTTCATTCGAGAACTTAAGGTATCCATCTACGTTCGGAGAACTTTTTTCTTTAAACGTAGAAACCAGTTCATATTTTTACATTTTTAGATTTTTTTATATTATCATAGAGAATTGCACTTAAATTTATTCCTGGAGAAGTTTTTATAAAATCTCTAATAAATTAAGAAAATTTAGTAAAATAGGGTTTTTCAAATGGTCCAATTTTAATAAATTAAATTATTTCAATATTTTTTGATGCAACACATTTCTTATGCACTGGACTAGTGAATCACCCCAGATCTTTGCTTAATTTACATTTCATAAAAAATTTTGGTCCTTCAAAATCATACACATTGAATTTTTAACGTATTTTCATTACCTTTACATCTAACTATGAGTGTAACATTAAAAATTATCCGAACTTAAAGCTTTTAGGTCATTCGCTAGTAAATACTAGCAAAAGCATTCATAATTTTCAACACAATATTTTAAGAACTTTTTGAGAAATCACATTTCAAGTTTCAGCATTTTGTTAAAAATACCGTTCTGAGAAAAACGCATTTGAAGTTTATGAAAGCAACTTTAACTATTAAAAAATTAAAATACATGTTTAAAATTTCCCACTCTCTCTTGCTTCAAAACGTTCTAAATGTCAATTTGTTAATTATTAAAAATATTAAAAAAATGTTTAAACTAATCTTCATGAAAATTTAAAAAGTTTTGTCCAAAAATGCTCATTAAAAGACTTTAAAATTCACAACTTCCGGTTCTGAAGCCGCTACTTCCGTTTGTTTTGAGAGCTGTCTCTGATGCTTAAACCGCTGTAACTTTTCTTTAAAATGCCGTCGAGACAAGACAAAACAAAACAAAAACAGATTTAGTAGCCTAAAAGTTGAAATTTTACAATAGAGAAATGAAAAAAAATGATTTCTGACATAAAATGATGTTTTCAGCGTAGACGGATACCTTAAAGCTTCAATGCTGACCTCTGATGTGCAAGTTTTTCAGATATCCTGATTTAGTACCAGTGAGTTGTAGCGCATGCGCAATATAGCCTTCCTGGTAATCGGTCTTTCCGATTTCCTGAATAAGTATCCAGTTAGGTTTTGGTTTTGGTTTGGAGTGCTACGGTCTACTTTTGCAACACGAGTGCTAATGAGACCGGGACCTACAGCTTAAAGACGACTCCGAACGGCTACGAACACCCATGCCTCTGTGGAATTCGAACCCACGAACTCCGGTACCGAAGGTCAGCACCCTAACCAATCGGCCATCCTTCGGCTATCCAGTTAGGATTGATGCAGTTAAAATTTTATGATAGGAATTTCAATGTGTATGTAAAATTTTATAGATTTAAATTTGTATTCAGTAAACCTAAAAAAATCAGTTGAAATCGGTTTGCAACATCCAGTTTACGAGGGGGGGGGGCTAGAGGGAAAAAGATTTAAAATGCCGTAGAGACAAAACAAAAACAGATTTAGATGCCGAAAAGTGGGAATTTTACAATAGAGAAATAAAAAATTTTTGCAAAAAATGACGTTTTTAACGTGGATGGATACTTTAAGCCTATCAAAATTGAACACCCGGGATTTTCTGTACATCTAAAACCGCAGGATGGTCGATTGATATGAATCCATATTGTTATTCGAGAAGTACATTATATTCACACACAATGACGTTAATGCATTTTTAGATGTTAAACTATACGAATTCATTAAAAATAAGATAGTACACTATAAAAAATTATATATACAGACGAACTTCTATAACTCGAAGTCCCAGGGGACCCCCAAAAATATTCGACTTATCCGAAGTTCGAGTTATCGAAGTTACCTACCATTCTTCTCAACTGGCACTGGGTCGACATGGTTTAAATGCTTTGATATGTGCTATAATACTATAGTACGCATTTCAATTTTTTAATAGCCTATGTAAACAACAAGAGAAGAATGGGTTCAAAAGTTTTAAAATTCAAGAAATTTGGCCTCATTACATATTAATTAGTATACATACCATGAAAATCTCATTTGAAAAAGGCAATTATTTTTAAGATTGCTGGCATTCACAAAGTCACCTAATTTTTGAACACAGTTAAATAGGGTGCTGTCTGTACCTTCAGTGGTCTCCAGGTATCGTTGTAAGATGTGACTAGCGGCTTTTGCTTGCTAGTAACCTTATCGTAGGTCACGACTGGACTGGTATTCGAACAGAATTGTGTTTTTTACCGGAAAAATCGGTCACAAAAACTTCGACTTAAAATGTTCATTTCGAGTTATCCAGACAGTTTTTTTTTTTTTTAAAGAAAAGTATAGAAATGATTCGGGTCTTGATTAACAGTTCGAGTTAGCCGATTATTCGACTTATAGGAAGTCGAGTTATCGAAGTTCGACTGTAGTTAGAATATATAGAAGAGTTTAAGAGGTCATACGACAGTTTAAATAGACAATATAAGAGTTATCAGAAATATTGTGAAAAGGAATTCAGTTCTGAACATTTTGAAACAATCCGCGTAAGAAATTTTCACTGTTGAGAAGAGTCGTGAATAAAAACGTGTCAGCTGTTTACTGTAAACACGATCAGGAAAGCAGACAAGTACCTGATAAATATTTTAATACACAGGGATTTCAGGGTCAAGCTAAGCTAATGCCAAGTTAGTAAAAATTGTTCTTTAACCCACTGAACGGACGCGTCGACGGGGGTTCGACAGCGAATTCCTGTTCGAAAACTGACCTGTCGACCCCTTCTCGTTCTCACTCGTATAACACACTTTTGAGGAAAAAAAATATTGCAAAGCGATAATAAATGAAAGAAACTAATTTTGAGTAACGGAACTCCTTTACCTTGCTGGGAAAATAATTTAAAAGTAGCCTGACAACTTTTAAAACCGGCAACTCTAGTATGGTACGGTAAGTTCAGTTTGGAATTTACGAAAAGGGTGACTGTTTTGAAAGAGAAAAAGGTGGGGAGGGTGGCCGGTGGATGGGTTAATAAGCTATGCACCTTCGGTAATTAAGAAATATTAAATATCTCGGATTATGATTCTTGCGAACATCAAAAGCGTAGTCAGACGGTCGCTTCTTTTGATGGGAGCCAACTTTCTAGTGATTAAGTTCGGTAGATTCGTTAAGTGCGCTCATATAGGGAGCTGCAGAGTTTCGGATACCGGACGGGGGATAAATTGGGTGTGTATTGTACCCTGGAAAAGCCTCTCCAATTGTGCGAGATTAGTTAATCTCTTTTCGACTGGGATCGTCATGGTAATGTTTATGCATTTGACAATCCTTTGCCTTCAGACTTATATTAGGAGAGGAGAATACCCTTGTATATAACCTATTTACTCAAGAAATAAGTGATTTCCAATTTTATCGTGATTGTGATCCTTCACTCTACCTCTATACAGGAGAACACTGAAATCGTCACAACCCCGTTAAAACCTATACCTCCCAATAGGGAAAATATTTTGCCTTTTGATTATTTCCTTATAAAGGTGTGACATTTACTAATCATTGTCTCCCAAGTGGCCATATAAATTGTAAGAAATGTTTATGAAGCAATTTTATGTATAGTTAACCTCAGACGTTACAAATAGCTTATTCGAGCATCGTAGAAATTGAATAAAAAAATCTCAGAACTTTTAATGCATTGCTGAGGGGTAAATTGCGACACTTACTTGCATAGTCATTATTTTATTATACACCAATTCCTGTAGGCATGCCACCACACACTTAAGCTGTCTAGAGAAAGAGAAACTAAAGATCAAGTACTACATATAAAATAGCAGTCCACATACACTAGCACTACTCAAGCACTACACACAAAAAAAGAAAATTTTTTGCACAAGTGAATCTAAGACTGTAACAGGAATTCTTACTGCAGTAAGACTTGCTACACGCTTTCACAGAGCAACAGATTCTGTTTACACTTGCTCCTAGCAATGACGAATACGTGAATTTCTCGTGTCATAGCCGAAAATTCAACGAGATTGATTTTGGTTGCTACCATATTGCAGTCGAAATTTGTATCTGGTGACTTTGGTATCATGACATCAGAAATCTCCAGATATGGGAATTTGGTACTATAAACTTTTCTGACATCACTATGACGTAGAAGTCTCCTATGACAACTTGACTGCAATGCAGTAGCACCCTTTGATTCAAGTTCATTCGCGATTTCGAGTGATAGCATATTGCAGTCTAGATACGTCACAAGCCACATCCACGTCATGATCGCGTCATCAGATGTCGACGTGGAAAAAGGGAAATTTAGGGTACTAAATTTCCATCTCTGGCTACTTCTGACGTATTAAGACGCGGAAGTGACTTCTCGACATCAATACAGTAGCATCCTTAAGCTGCTGTAATGTTACTATATTAAGTTTAAAAGTTTCCACTATTAATCTGTAAATCCGTGCAATTTCCAACAAAAGGAATCGTATCACATTGTCTGTGGGTACATTTCGCAGCGGAATTGTACCGGGAGCGGGCATTTTGCGCGTACATTTGGTTATTCATTTAAATCTCACTAGATCGAAAATTTAACTTTCTAACCAACCTTTCGTATTTTATAAACAAACATATAAACAAATATATAAATATATAAACAAATATATAAATATATAAACAAATATATAAATAGACAAACAAATATATAAATAGACAAATATATATATATATATATATATATATATATATATATATAGATAGATAGGTAGATATAGTATAAATATATATATATATATATATATATATATATATATATATATAAATAGAAACAAGTATATACATATACGTATAATATTTTCGAAAATTATAAATAAAAAGTTTCAAGTAAATTATAAATAAAAATTTTAAATCTAAATTGATTTTTTTTAAAATCAACCTTCCCGTTCTGTAGTTCCACATCGAATGTTGTAAAAACTAGTTTTTATTAGTCTAAATTTTTCCAGAATCTATGTAGTAGACAAGAGATTTCGGCTTCGTTTTACTGTATATACCGTTATTTTTCTACCCACAAACCATGTTGCACTAACCCGTAGTAGTACAAGTCCCACGCTCAAGTATCAATAGTAAGAAAACGTACTAGTAAGTGTCCCGCATACAATGTGTTAAATTCTTTGCTTTTTCAACACGTACAATGTCTTTAAGAATCATTAGCGGGTATAGTTCAAGCATTAGGTATTCGACAAATTTAAGATTTTTTAAAGTTTTTAACATAGTAAACGTATACAAACTACAAAAATAGAGAAGTCTGAATTATTCCTTAAAATTTGGCTTTAGACAAAAGACTTTTTAACAAATTAAAATACGTAGATATAATTCTTCCTTGTTTGCTACTGGACACAAGTTAAACATATTTCACCCTAAGGTATGAAAATGAGATGTTTAACCCCTTCCAGGTTCATTTTATTTCTGGATTATGGGTAAAAAAATGTCTATTTTTATATTTATTTTTATACATACACAGCTTTTTAAACAATAGCATCATTCGCAAAGAAAATTTCCTAAAAATTAATGTAAAAAATCAATTTAAATAAATGAATAATTTACATGTATAATTGGTTTTCTGTAGGAAGAAATCATTAGACTTGAGTCTAATTCACACTAACTATAAATATAAAGCTTAGAATACCTAGTTTTTATCTTGAATTAAATTTTATTTATATCCTACGCATTTACATAAATGATTATGAGATTATTAATCCAGATTTGGTGGTGTATGATACAATTTGTATCATACATTTAAAGGTGGTGTATGATACAATGCCTTTAATGGAGGTAAAAATAAAATATTTACAGTCAATTATACCCCTGTTAGCAATTTAACCTTGTGATTAAGTAATAACGCATTATAAAGAGAATTGTAATAATTATGGTGCAAATATGAATATAAGACATGAATAATTTATGATTATGTTATGATAATCAATTATATAAATTTGTAAATATTGTACAAAATAAATGTCTTAATCTCAATTTAAGGTATTATTTTAACTGTGTTTTCCCTTTGTAAACGAACACTGGTGTTTAGGTTGGTAAGTTCATTACAACAAGACTATTTGAAGAGAGACTATCGACTAAAATATAAACAGATTCTAAATTATTTCTTTCCTTTGAAGGGTAAAAATACCAGTCAAAAACAAATGTATGCATTGATATTTCAACTCGCAAAGTTAAAAAACTTTATTGTTGCTTTACTAGTGAGGTTGAGTAGACTTTGGGTAAGACTACACAAGAAACTTGTATTTACTAACACAAGTTCACAACTCACTGCAGCTCCATCCGCAAAGAACATTCCAAAACAATCTATTTCCGATTACATAGCATAGAATAATCCAGTTCTCTCTGAAACAATTCGATTCATAGTTCACACCAAAACACTAATATGCAGCGAGTGCTAATTCGTTACAGCGTGGCGAGTCAGATCAACAGATCTTTCGACTCGAAAGTCTACTAACAGACCTGAAAGAGGCGACGAACTGTGGTAATGAGAACAGGACCTACTGCCTAACGCTGATTCCGAAAACATTTTGCAGTTTCCTAAATAAAATACTTTAAGAAATATTTATATTAACTCATCTCATCTGAATAACTAAATTCACAGTTAAGATTAAAAATTTGATCTTACCACATATTCGTTAAATAGCCTTTCGTGTTCGATTCGTTCCAGTCCACCCCTAACCATTTGTCTTAAATTTCGTAGAATTTCATCCTAATAAAACAAATATTAAAGTTAGGATCTTAATGAAACATTTTTGGCATTTAATAAGCTGAATTAAAGAGCTTAATTTTGATTCAAGTTTAAATATTTAAAATTTATTATACTTTAACTATTGCTTGGAAGTGCTGCGAAACATTTTATGAATACGATATTACATTAACAAATAGGCTTGACTGAAGAACAGGGTGCCTCCGCCAACTTGGCCATTAAGCTCTAAGCGTGATAGCCTAATAATTTTTTTCCTGAACTCCCCGTGTTCAAGCAATCTATATTTTAATTCATGTTATACAAGTATAGAGCTCTAATTGAGCTACCCATTTTTTATATATTAAATGAGAGCAAGTCTTAAAAATATTAGATACTAGCAAGTGTGCCAGTGCTTTGCTACGGTGAACTTAATATATTACTTTTAAACAAAGATTTTTTTTCGTGCTTAACTCTCTAAATTTGTCACAGTTCAGTTCCAGTAATTGTCATATTTATATATTTCTATTATAAGCGTATTATAACAATATTCAGTTTTTATAATCGAATTTGTATCTTATATTAAATTTCCTCAAATTTGTCTGGTAAAATTTAAGTTTAACCCTAAATTACATTATTGTATTACCACTGTACATTGATTAGCAACGTTAATAGATTACGTGGTAGAACAGAAAGCAGAGGTTTTAACACAAACAGCGCTAATTTTGTTTGTATTAATAAATGTTGTCCAAAATTAAGGAAATTTAGGACAAACCACATGGTTATGTATGAAACATAAACACACATTCATATTGCCAACCATATCAATAGAAAGATAACTATATAAAATGATAGGTTTTTGCCTATGAGAGTCTCTGAAATTTGTACTTTTTGTTGTTAGAATATTGTTGATAAACATTTCATTGTAACGTAAAAATTAACCAAGAATTAATTTTAAAATTAGTTCTTATATAAAAATGCTATAATTTGCATCACATAGAAATGAAAGTGAATCATTTTATATCTAAATTTCCGGGTCAAATCAAATGGATACTCCGCAGTCAATGTTTAAATAATATAAAATAAATGAATAAATAAGATATTTAAAAGAATGACGTCCTAATGATAAAAGAAAAGTTCTCACATATTTATTATGGGATAAATTGAAAATTTTAATCTTTTAACCGAGGAAAACTGCGTTTAAAACAATTACATGGGATGACATCACATTGCTAGAAATATTACATCTTTTACTTAGTTATGATGCGATAAATTAAAAAGTGAATAGTTTGGGCTTAACCGGGGAAAATAATGTCATTATGTTCGAATAGTTCTAAATGAGTCAGCACAATCAATACTGACTTTGATTTGGTTTCGTACGAACTTAGTGGTAATATTTTTTGATAACGTGTGGACATGTGCCAACAGCTGGGGACAGTTATCGTTTATCTCAAAATATAAATTGTATGGCTTTTTTAGCCGTACTTCATCATTTACATTTACGTTTTGTGTGACAAGTATTTTCGGGGGCCGTGGTGGCTTCTTCCATGTCGACTGAGTCACTGGCTAGGGCCTCGAATTTATTTTTAAGAGGGATATCAGAATCATTTAGTCGTTTCCTCTTAGGATTTACTATAATACTCAATAATCTTAATTTGTTGTGATTGTCTTTAATGATTTTAAATCCGTGGATTGCTAGGCAATCGTTAATCTTAGCTTCACATTTCTCATAAAATAGGGGGAAAAGAGCAGTCTTAATGAATTACTATAATTTGGAATTTCCAGATGCTAACAGTCCCTGAATTGAATCCAAAAAAAGATTTCACCAGGTTGCCGTCTTCAGTTGCAGGGTCGTCCGACGTCTTATCTTTCAAAACTACTTCGGCGTAGCTGATGAAGTCTTGAATCAGTTCATAAAAATTCCAATAAGGTCCATAGTGTCGTTGTAGGTCAATCCGGAGTTGGTCAAATATCGAAATAACCGGAGAAGAAGAGCTTTCCATATCTGGAACAGTGGCCGAAGCCATTGCAATGCGTAAGAAAACTCTACTATAGAGCGCCAGTCACACTGGGACAAGACGATGCCCCTCCCAAGCCATATGCATAGACAAATGCACTAAGACGACCAACTCCCATAGGCAATAGCGATACGCTTCTGTAACATGGGACTCGCATAGAAAGTGGCGCCCTCGGTGTCAGACCATCGGAACTAAAGCATGGTTACCTGATAATTATGTTTATCGCTTTTTTGGCAACTTTTTCTTAATTATTTGAAAAAAAATTTTGGCGTGGAGGTGCTTTTATTACCTTTTTTCATTTTATAAATTAAGCTATCAAAAACAAAACCAATCATAATTACTTTTCTAGAATGCTTTTAGAGAGCTCTGTGTTAAATCTCTAATATACTCTATATAGTTAGCTTATATAGAATATATTTAATACAAATTTATCAGTCTATAATTAATTCACAAATGTGCATTCTTTAGTATTCTAATTTCTTTGATTAATCATGTTTATCTAATATTGACACTATTTGTAAAGATATTGAATATCAATTATGAAAATTACCCTTTTAATTTATCTTTAAACATTGCACTATTTTATAAATTGAAATATTTTTGAGAATATTCTGTGTATTAATTGTTTAAAAGCTTACTGCTTTTACATCAAAATTACTATATAGTATTATTTTGCTATTTTTATTTGCTATCAGATAATATAAAAATTTAAAAAAAAATGGTGTTCTTTTTTTATTAAGAAAACAAAAATTGAATACATTTTTTTATTGCAATAATAATAATATTTAAAAAAGTACAAATTTGATTATTATATCCACAAAATTTCATAAGTTCTCTTCATTCTTTCCACTGAATCTAAAACAAAGAAATTACAGATATAAATTTTAATAAATACAAAATTGCAGTATTAACACAGAAATTTCATTAAAATTATTTCATCTCCAATTCTTGATTAGATAAATTGCACAAAAACTTTTATGCTTTAATATTTACTCCCTTTTTATGCATATAAATTCAAGTTTAATAATTTTTTTAGAGATGAAGTATTACTAACAGAGCTTTTATTACATATATAAATATAATTGCTATCTACTTTTTCAATCGACATAAGAGGATTAATGATTTCTTGATAAATGAATCATTAATTCTCAATGCTTCTATTAAATCATAGAGAGTAAAAGGAACTTTAAATGCTAATTAGTCTAAGGCACATCCATAAACTAAAGTAAAACTGAAGTAGGATATTCTTAGCTGACAAATAAATTCTTTAAAATGGTTTCTTATTTTACCGATACCAGCGATAGAGCCAGAATTTATTTGCATGGAGGGTTCAAAAGTCTTAATCTAAAGTACAGTGAACAATCAATTTCATAAAAAAAGTGATCTCATTACATACACACATGCAAAATACATACATACATATATATATATATATCTTACATTCATAGGTTTGCTTGCATACATAAATATACTATAAAACAGATCAGTAATGCTATATGTAATTCCATTTTACTTGAAAAATATCTTTTAAATTATGCTGTAAGTTTTTAATATTGAATTTGTTTAAATTTGTCTCGTAAATATTGAAGCATATTTAATTTATGCTCCTAAACATACAAGCCAAATTTAAACTAATTTCATGAATAACTTGAAAAATTAAAAGTACATTGAGAAAGAAAAGTCCACAGATTTTTCTCTTTATATTGCTAATTAATCTAAACATATACAACATATCAAGTTATGTATTAAAACATATACACTTTATTAATTCCCATTCAAGTTTAAGAAATTTCATTTAAGTATGACTACAAATTCAGCTTGAAATTATAGATGATTGTTGTCCTGCTGAATAATTGGTTTCATAAATTTTCTTTTCTTGCATTTGTTATTCCATTAAATTATATTCCCACAAATAAAATGATTTAATTAAAAAAATACTTTAATTCAGTTATTACATACTATTAATCGTAAAAACTTAATTAACTACTAATGTTGAATAAAAACTATTTACTAAGTAATAGAGCAGAAACTTTATATTTACATTCATGCTTTTCCATTTCATTGTTCTTTACGAGCACAACAGCCCTTTGCAGGCCTTAGCTGCCTAAGTATGTACTCTTTCCAGCATTTAGTATCTACAGCTTCCAATTTCACTTCGAATCTATTCTTTTGACACCTAGGTATTATAATGAGATTTTTGATGATATTGCATTGTTCAAGAAAAGAATTTAATTACACCAAACTTTTTTAAAGTTTCACAACTTATACTTGAGTATGTTACTACACATAAACAACTGAATAAACAACTGAAATATTAAGTCAATTATTTTTAGTCATTCAATGTTTAAAAAAATAATGTTACAATATATGTGTATGTATATATATAAATAAATATATACATACATTCATGTACAAAGTTAATTATATTGGTATACAGTAATGAAATTAAAATGCCAAGAATGAGAGCTCTATTATTGGTAACACTTTGAAAAATTATAGAAACATTTACCTCAAAGAACATACTGTAAAATGACAACAATAATGAGTAGTATATTAAGCCACTCGGTGTGTTTATGATCTCTATTGTCTATGATTCACGAGGTCTTACTCATAAAGACTTTTACTAATTACTGAAATAAAACTGATCTAAAAATATTTTAGCTTGCCATTAAAAAATATTGTAGAATAAAAATTATTTTCCATTGGTGAGCAAGTTCTCACGATGAAACTCCAATTTTAGAATTAGTGTATATTATTTGTTATTTTCCAAAATTGGTGTCAGAGAGTACAAAATAATGCATCAATTTTTAGAAACAATGTATTACTGCTGGTTAACTTTAACATTAGTCACCATACATGGATGATGAAATACTGATTCTGAATGTTAACTTGCACAAAGTAAAAAATAAGCTAACTCAATGTCTCTAAACCTAAGGACCATAAAATAAATTACATAAATAAGTATTTTAACCATAAATAAATTATTTCACTGGTAGGTGATTTATTTATTATCCAGGTGAATTCTAGCAATTATGATTCATCCGTTTTCTGTGAAAGGTATGTTTTGAATGTATATAAAGAGCAAAATTACTCTAACAGAAAAAATTTATACTTTAAAAATTTATATTTGAAAATAACTGGGCTGATATAGATGAAGACTTTTGACCCTTTTTAAACAGTATTTGACGTCTAGCATACAAAAACAGAAATTTTGCAGGAATGATTTCGAATAATTGTTCGAGTAACAGGTAATTGCACTTTGATATCCACGTTATATAGAACATTTGCTTCATACATTAGCTGTTTCGATAATGTTTGTAATGTTCAGTGTATATAAGAGTTATCTATGAGACACTGAAATTATTCAATAAAGTATTAATAAATATACTTTTCCACTTTCTCCATTAAAAAATTCATATTTCAAAAAAGGTATTGTTTTATTTGAAGGAATGATGGGTGCACTCATGTAAAAAAAAAGGAGGAATGCTAACGTTATTAAAAATTAATGCATGAGAAATACTTTTATAATTATAATTTCTTTGTTTAGCATTTTATTTACAACTTTCCAATTATAAATTTTCTCTTTTCGATTTATAAAAGCTGAGACTATGAATTGTCAATAGAAGTTACGAAGAGAACGAAATTTTCAATTAGGAAGCATAATTACGACATATTATCATCTATGAGATTCCCAAGAAAAATATTCAATAACTGCCTCTGAAAGTTTAAAAAAATAAATAAAAAAACACGACCTATATAAAATTGCATATTTAAAAAAATATCTGAACTAAACAAAAATAATGTTACTATTCATTAAAAATCTCGAACACCTTTAAAATTATTTTCCGGGAACAAATTGTTTAATTGAGGATTTTTTTTTTTTTTTTTTTTTTTTTTTTTTTTTTTTTTTTTTTAGGACTTTATTAGTTACTTTCCAACTATAAGTTTTCTTACTTTTGAGATTCCGTGTATAAAACTTATGACATTTACAATAATAGGAATTATCAACTGGCGTCGTCGTAAGCCTTATGTTTAAAAATTACGATTAAAAATGTGAATAAAAATAATTCTTTATTTTTATTTATACATATACGTGATAACTTTCTTAATTACCATTGCATGATCATCATTAATTATACTTTAAATATCAGTTTGTTAAAAGAATTTATATTTTGTAATATTTTGTAATTGGTACATGATATATATTCATGGAGTAGGAGCATACATAAGTACGTAAATGCTCGATCATACACAGGCGCCTAGAACCTGGGATAAAAAATCTGCAAGTCGAACGGGATTGGACGTTAAGATTACGTCATACACTGACGTATATTGTAATCGTGTTACCACATTTGGCATTTGGTTACCACATACTTCGATGTTGGCGCACGCCAAATGGTATTCCACTTCGATATACGCCATAGACTAAATAAATATTTTGGGAATCACTAATGTATCTAGTCTGTGGATATACCATTACTATTATATATGTTTTTAACCAATTTTTAAATGTTTGTTACGATAAATATCCCATTTTATACACTATAATAGTGCAAAAAAAGGATATTAATTTTTAAAGAACTAACAAAAATATTATTTGCAGTATTGAATTTTGAAATATATTGCTATAGCAGTAATTTTAATAAATCATATAATAATAATATGAATGTTAACCAATTTTAAATAGAATTTTTGGGTTTAAATTTTTTTTAAAGCTGAGCATTGCTTATGATAATACAATATTCATATAAATTGGGAAATTAAGAGTCTAAATAAAAATGAAAAAAAAATTAAATCACATTGAATTTAACTAAAATGAAATAAATTGAGCAATACATTTTGTCACAATTTCTACTTTGTTGGTTATTAAGATTTTCTTGTATAAAAAATTAATGATGCACATGAAAAATGATTTTAAAAATCTATTATGCACTAATTAACTATGCACTTATTTCTACAAAATTAGTTTAGTACTTTAAAAGGATGTGAAATTCAAATAAATTTCATCAACATTTTAAAACAATTTTTTATTGAAAAATAAAATAAATTCAATCTGAAAAAAATTATGCATTTCATATGACTACTAATGCTATTATTAGATTATATATATATATATATATATATATATATATATATATATATATATATATATATATATATATATATATATATATTAAAAGAATATTTAAAACATGTAAAAGAGAATTTAAATCAAAAGAGTAAAAAGTTATAAGTAAAAAAAAATACATCTTCTGTGAAGGAACACATACTTCTCTAATTTATTTTGAAAAAAAAAAACTAATCTGTAACTAAGATGTAAAAAAACTAACATGTAAAAGAGAATTTAAACCAAAAGAGTAAAAAGTTATAAGCAAAAAAAAAAAATAAAATAAAATAAAAAAAAAAAAAAAAACATCTTCTGTGAAGGAACACATACTTCTCTAATTTATTTTGGAAAAAAAAAAAAACAATATTAAGTTTTTTTTTTTTTTCAAATGCGATCAATTAGCACCTAAGCTATTAGTACAAGGACTGTCCAATCTTTACATAAGTAATTTGAAACAATCTTTTTGAGAATGATCTGTGTGATATATTTCAGAACTATCTGTGTAACTTACTGCCATTAACAATTTTTTTAAATACAGTCAATTTTTTAATTACTTTTGTTTATCTTAGCAATAACTGTGAGTCAATTTTAGTAACACACACACTCTCTCGCCAGCTCCCGTTGGGATAGGGCGTGTTTTCGAGAGCTCCGCCTGTACGGTATTTGTCGCTATGGCGGCCGAGAAACGGTCTGATGATGAGTTTGATAAACTGCGCAGCTGGCTCACACATGTGAACGCTTCTTCAGAAATGGAGGAGATTTTTCTCAAGTGTGTTCGGATGAAGTATAAAGAGCTTTATGAATACTTCTTTTTAGAGGAGACGATTGATTATGTGAAAAATAGGTGGATTAATTCCCCCGGAAGGATTCGTCTTCTACTGCACCATGTACAACAGTGAGTTGACTCTTGAAGAGAAGAATGTCATGTATAAGATGTCTCCAGACGTTTACGTTGATGCTGTGAAGGACCACCAAGGTAAACAGGATCAGTCTTACTCTACCGAACAGTGTGATGAGGGAATCCGCACTAAAACTCAGTCCAAAAAAAGGAGGAAAGCTAAAAAAAAAGCTAATTATAATGCTATAACTAATAATAATATCCCAAGTAATGAGGCTATGGCAATAACTTATGATAACTTAGATAGCATTAATAGCGGATCTGAAACTGTTAAAGATAATAATATTACTGACAGTAATGAACCTAAAGAAAATACCCCTTCTCTTTCAGATAATGGTAAATAGTGATGAAAACCGCGTAGAAAATAAAAGCAAAATTAAACCTATTAATTTTAGGAAAAATGAAAATTATTTGAAACTCTTAGACGATTTTTCTAAAATTAACGGAAAACTAAATTTTCATGCCAAAGTTAGTAGCAGTTTTATCAGAATTTTCCCCCAAATTGAAAAAGATAGAGATTATATTAAAGATAATAAAATAGAAGCCTTCTCCTAAGCTACAAATTTTGTCAAACCCTACAAAGCTGTTATTAAAGGATTACCTGTTGATTACCCCATTGATAACCTTTTTGAAACCCTTCTTCAATTAAATTTTAAAGTTCTTAAAATAACTCAACTGATCTAGAAGCTTCAAAACTCATCTCCCTATTTTTCAAATCCAGTTAGAACCTACCCCCGACAGTGCCAAAATTTTGGACCTTAAAACCATCAGTTACTTTATTGTCAAAGTAGAAAAATATCGCTCCCCTCATCCCGTTCCTCAATGCCATACCTGTCAAAAATTTTACCACAACATCGCTACCTGTTGGATGGCTCCTAAATGCGTGAAATGCGCTGGTGACCACCTCAGTACCGATTGCCCTCATATTAAGGGAGAAAAAGATTTTATTAAATGCTGCAACTTCAGTGGTAAGCACTCCGCTAGCTATAATGGCTGCATGAACTTCCCTAAACCCAGAAATAATATTAAACTCAACCCAAACCTTCCTACTAGCATCCCAAACTCTCATAAAAATAATAATCTTCCTGTTAGGGAAACTTATGCTCATACTGTCAGTAATGAATCTCAGATAAATACTAATGAAAATTCTAATCCTAATAATAGGATGAATGTCTCCCAAAATCAACAAGAAAATAATAATTTTAATTCTAATTTCAAGGAAATAATTGAATTTGGTACCTTAATTAAAGAAATCAAGAACTTACTTAATTTTCAAGATCTTAAAAATTTTATTAACTCATTAAAAACCCTCATCAATAACTTAAAGGAAACGGCTAGCACCCTAACTTTTCAGCCATCGTTCGGCCTAGATTAAATAAAGCAGCTATTCCTACTGTCTTTGAAGGGTACCCGGAGTTTTTATCAATACATAAAGTTTCAAGAGAGGATCCAAAAACAAAAAAGAAGAATTGAATATTCACAGTTACATTTAGTTATAGAACAAAGCAAAAAGTCCCTTGATGATCATCTTCAGAAATTCAAAATTGATAGTATTTCTGACTTGGAGCATAAGATTTGTTTAATTAATATGCCTGATGGATTTAATTCTGTAAGTAACTCTAAAAATGGAATTTTTTCTTTCGTTAAAATAACTGTAATGGATAATATTCCTGACTATTTAATGTTAGTTATTGATGAAAATCTATGTGTAAATATTTTTAAAGGTAATTTAAAGTTATCAAAAGTTGACAAATTTTGCTTTCCGATGAATGTTAAAAATGTACAAGAAATTTCAAATATTTTAAGTGCTTCAAATCAGAATTGTAGTTGTAAATTAAATGAAAGAGATAATTTAAGTATTTCCGTAACTGACCTTTTGAATATAATTAAAAGGTCAGTTACGGAAATACTTATAATTTAGAAAAAGTTTGTTCACCAAATGAAGCAATAAGTATTAACTTTCTTAAAGAGCAAATCTCCCTAATTTTCACTCATAAAAAGGAAAATAGGTATAATTCTGATTTACTAATCCTGTCATCAGTTTTTTCTTCAATTTCTCCTCATTCTTATAAATTTTTGAGAAATAGTGGAGTTTTAATTCTACCTCACCCCTCAACTTTAAAAAAATGTTTTGTTATTATAACATGAACATGAATTTATAAAGCCAATTGCTCTTGTATATGTTATTAAGTTTTTCTGTAAATTCGGTATTAAAATATGTAAATAGTTGTAATTTTTGGGTCATTTAACAAAGAATGGGGAAATATTTTTGCATAAAAATTGCATTTTAATTCATTATATTAACTAAACTAGTTTAAAGTATTCTTTTGATAATATAATAACTGTTATTTCTCATTACTTAGTTATAAGAAAATTGTTAACAAACTATGAATAAAAATTTTTGAAATTTCACAATCAATGAGAAATTGCAGTGAGTGTTGTTTGTTATATTTTATTAGTTGAAGAAAGTATTTAATTTTTAAAATTTATAAGAATGGACATTCTTTCCGAATTGTTATTAAAATTGTAAAAAAAAATGCCACTAACATATTGCTAAACAGTTATTGTAAATTTAATAATAATAAAAATTTTTATGCACCACATTCAAAAGCGAAAGAAAGGAAACTTTAACTCGAAAGTTCCTGAAGGTTAATGTTATTTAATACCAGATCACAATTGTTATGTATATATGTATACTTATATAATGCAACTGTTTTTGTAATGTTTCAATTTATTGTAAAATTCTCTGTCTGCAAAGGATTATGATTAAATAAATGAATTGGATACATTATTTTGTTTTGTTTTTCATTTGAAACAATAATACAATACTTTAATTGCTACTGTAATATTTAATGCATAGTAATAAAAAAAATAAAACTTAGACGCTGTACAGCCTGTGTTTTTATGATATTATGTTACGGAGACGCTAGTCATTCTTCATGGCTGTGCCTAAGGACATAACCCTCCTTCTCTCACTCCTTAAGACCAGCAGAAGACTCAGCTAGACCTGAACTGTGGAACCTATTTAAATTCTATGATATCATCCCGGATTACATCAGCTTCGTTGATGTATTTCTAAAAGACAAGATGTCTGCTTACCCCGAAGTTGAAGACGGCACCATGATGAGAGCCTTTTTAGTGAATCTGAATAGTCTCTCACCAGGGTTTATAAGCATCATGAAATGCCTTTCCAGAACAATTTCTAAAAACTGCTCTTTTTCAACTCCTCTTCTTAACCCACTCTCCTGTTTCTAATCATGGATCTTGTTGGTGCTTCAACCACATTTGGCGAAATTGGCGTGCTTGCAACGTGGCGTTTGAAATCTGGCGAGGGGATCGTAACTCAACAAATTGATACATAAACAAAAACAACATTTTGAGGAAAAATTTTACAAAAATTGAATATTTAAAATCTAATTGAATTAACAAAGAAAACACAAAGAAACACATAACATTCATACTAAATAGACTGAAACATTCACTTAATCACAAATTAAATAATCTGAGTGTGATATTCATCACAAATTTGTGATTTAGTGTAAATTGTAAAATTAATTTAAAGGGCTTGTAAAATTAGTCCAAAGGGATGAGGGAGGGTAGGCGGGATCTCATCCAGCAAAAAACTCTTTGACTTAAAAGAAACTGTATTTTGAGTGGAGGTTGAAGAGGAGTTGTAAAATTGAAAATTTTTTTTCAAATCTCTTATTCCACTTTCAATTGAAAAGTGTAACACTAAAATTAATACCGTGCTTTCTTAGAACTCAATTAAAATTCTGATTGATAATGACGGAAATTTAGAATTCTAGACTTAGAAACAAATTCCAAACGCAAGAGACCATTAGGAATAAAATTTTGGTTAGAAGTAGAAGTTAGGACAAAATACTTATTAAACGGATTTCCATAGTTAGGAAAAGATGAAATGAAACCAAGTGATCAAAGTTTAGGAGAGAACGTAGTAAATCGTTTAATTGATCCTAAATACCTTCAAAGTCTGTATATTTTTAAAAACAAACTGTAGTTGTCATAATTTGCGTTATTTTAATTTATTTTTCACAAATATTTATATCATATAGAGAAATATACGGATATCTTATCAAGGGGTCAAAATGACACCCGCCGTAATTCTGGATATACAAAGACCACCGTAATTCTAGTGTCAAAGCATTAGTTTGCACATTTAAAAAATATTTTTATTGTTTTTCTCTCTGTTCTTCAAAGCAATAATCCAATATCCAAACAAAAATGCAATTTAAAACCAATATATATAGGATGTAAACAAAAATGTAGACACTTCAGTCATGTAATTCATCTGTGAATAATTATCTGTACCTGACATGAAAAATAGAATTATATAGAACCTTTGTAATATAATCTGTAATAATTATAAATATTTTTAACATTGTTTTAAGAAGTATATTTTAACCATTTCTGCATGAAAAATATCTTCTCTTTTAAAAGATAAATGAAGCATACCTTAATTTAAACTGTTCTATTATTAAATGTAAACTATAAATAAATTTTTCAAAAACTAAAATTTAAATTCTTATCCTTAACTTTTAATTCCAAATATTTTAGACTTACAAATAAACAGTTTAGAACTCTATTATTTAATGTAAATTTCATTTATTTCCTAAGTAACTAAATTTATTTCCTAAAAATTAAAATTTTACATTTCTTTTAAAATCAGAATAAAAAATTATTTTGTAAGTTGTATTGTGAGAATATTTACATTTAAGTAAATAAATATTCAACATGATTAAAGAATAAATAAAACAATTAAAAAAGTAGGGAATCAAATCAAATTTTATTGACAAGCATATTAAAAATCAAGTGTTATTTACATTTTTTTATTATTATTATTAGAATTGCAGCCGAATGGTTAAAATGCTCAGCTTCGGTACCGTAGTTCGTAAGTTCGAATCCCGCTATGGAATGAATGCTTGTAGCAGTTCGGAATCAGATTTAATTAGTAGGTGCTGGTCTCATTGGCCCTTGTGTTGTAAAAAAATTTGACCTAAAATTTGAACTATAGTGAAGAAGTCCACCTTCACAAACCATTTTTTTATTGCTGCTTCAACTTCATGTTCGGTGGCATGCTGATATTGACGATTGTTTCGGACAAATGCTGAAATAAATATAAAATTCCTTAAAACGAGACAAAAAATTTAAAACTGTTTAAATGAAAATTAAAAAAAAAGAAAACATTTTAAAAATGACCAGAATAATTTTGTGCTTTATATGCATTATGACAAAAATAATATTCAGTCATAAATTTCCCTGTTCAGCACTAACAAAAATCACAAGTACGCTGTATCCGTCATCAATAAACACATCGCTCTTATCACTAAGTGGCTCTCCACTTGGAAAATTGCTTTAAACACCGAAAAGTGCATCGCTGTCATGTTCACTATAAAAAGACACTCTTCTTACACTAATAACAATATTAAAATCTACAATACTAACATCCCCTGGTCTAACAGAGTCAAGTACCTCGGTGTTACACTAGACAAAAACCTTACCTGAAATTATCACATCACCGATATTCGGCATAAGTTCCGAGCCGTTAAAAGACTTTTATACCCCCTAATTGCTCGAAACAGCTCTTTAAGCTTAGAAAATAAATTGCTCCTGTATAAAAGTTTCCTTCGCCCTTTAATCTCATACGCAGCCCCGGCCTGGTCATATGCAGCAGTATCCAACATTAAATTACTAACCTCTCAACAGAACGTAACCATTAAGATGATAGCGAAAGCACACTGGTATGTCCTCAATATCGACATACATAAAGAACTTAATATCCCCACTCTTCCAAAATTCTACAGACAATTATCTGAAAATTTTTACAACAATATCAAAAATGATCTTCTCTTGGAATACTTCGATTATGACCATGCCGATGCTAGAAATCGTAAGCGGCCTAGAGCCGCACTCTCTCTTTAATTTGTTTGACCTTTTTATTTTTTATTAAAAAAATACATAAAATTACAAAAAATTATACGTGCTTGCACGGTAAAAAAAATCTTTAAAATTTTTAAATTAAATCGTTATGAAGTCTTACTCTTCATAACGGTAAAAAAAACTCCCTATCCTTTCGTTCATCTTCTGAACCCTTACTAGTGTACGAGAGTATTATCTCCCGGACCCTAGTCACATGAAGTTCGTGAATATTTGACTCTATCCTTTACTTTCTCTCTCTCCCTTCTGTTTACTAACTATTAGCCGACCTCTACTGAAAAGCCACTGCAAAGAAAATGCCAGCGCCCGTGGGGATTATTTTCCCAGATGACACTGAAACCACACTCCATCCTGATGGTCATAAATTTATTTTAAAAGTAGGGTAGCTGTGATTTTTAAGGGAGCCATAAACTTTGAAATCAAATTTTTTATGCATTAATAGTTATTGCTTTATTTTGAATTGTATATAAAAAATGTATATTTAAATTGATTTAGTAAAACGTTACAAGAGTTGAAAACATATAAATGTTTCCTTAAACAAATGTTAAAATGTACACAAAGATATGCAGAATTTTAATTCACATTTTGTATTAATTTTTAATTAATATTTTTTTCTTGCAACCAATAATCTTAGCAGAGATGATTTGTTTATATCGCTGCTGAGCATGCCACATTGAGAAAAACAAACAATAATAATAATAATAATAATAATAAATTCTGCTTCCAGTTACACAAATACTAGCGATTATAAAAGAAAAAAATCTTAAAGTGTTAGTGCTCCTAAATTAGAGATATTTCTTTCAACTACTGCTACTGAAGAAAATATCATAGGAAACAGCTCATAGGTTTTTATGAAGGCTGTAGCTGAGGAAGCATATAAATTTTCCACTAAAATTATAATAATTTCTTTAAAATTAGAAGTAGTAAACAATGGCAGACGTACTTGAAATCGATGTTCCATCCTTTCAAATTGTTTCACGTAATAGGTAAGATTATGGATTACTCTACAGCTGAAAATGAAGGTAACTGAAATGAAATAAATATTTCACAAAAGAACTTTATTCTTACATTAAATGAGTATGCAATACATTTTAAGGAAAAATCATTACTTTAAAACAATTATAAAAGGAAGAATTTTTGTTTCTTTTCTGCTTATCGTATCTTTTTCTATAACTATCTAAATGGCTTGAAATTTTTAGCATTGTTCTATATGCTAATTTAAACATTATTCTATGTGTCGTAAAAGACCACAAGAGAATACAGTACAATTAAATCAATAGGTAAAGCAAAGAGGCCTTACCTCCAAATTTCCGATGGTACTGCTTCTCGTCAATTTGTCCCGGGCCGGGCTGTTTTGTGCTTTGATAAACACCTTGATTTCATGTTTGGCATTAATGGCTCGAATATATTTGTGAAAAAGGAATAAAATTCATATACATTTAAAAAGGAATTATAGAAAACTATGTACATGTAAAAAGAAAGGCTAGCGAAAGTTCATCTCGACTCTTAAGAGCGCTTTCCCACTTACCGACACGACAGCGATAAAACGTATCCGATTGTCGTTGTCCGACACCGCCGCACGTAAAATGCACTGAGATGAGCTACCCGCTTTCCCACCAGCCGATTCGATGACGATTTTATCGTCATCGATTGGCCGATATCGTTTATCGGGCAATTTTGTCGTTTCAGCACGTGCTATTCCCTTCAAATCGGTCGACATTTCCCGAGCTGTTGATACATCTAAAATGGCCTCCTTCAAGTGCGATATTGCTCTACTATGCGAACTAGTGGAGAGCAAACCATGCTTATGGGATAAGCGAAATCCCAATTTTAAAAATAAAATTGCAAGAGAAAGATCGTGGGACCAAATATTTAAATACATTGATGATGAATACGACTTGAAAACGACTGCAGAGAAGAAAATCATAGGTAAGTTTTTATTTTTACTTTTTATTATTAACATAATATATAAATTATGTATTTTGCATAGATAATTTACTCATTCTGTTTAGAATGTACTGTTATGTCATATAATGTTATCAATTTAATATTATTTTCAGTTGCTTTCACAGCAATATTTTAGCCACAAATTTTATTACTATTTGAGCGCTTTCCCACTTACCGACACGACAGCGATAAAACGTATCCGATTGTCGTTGTCCGACAGAACTGTATCGTGTCGTGTAGTAAACAGTTTTCCCACTCCACCGATATCGTTACCCGATAATAAGAAATTTTCTGCTCATTTCATTCCCAGACAACAGCGAGATCGCACGGTTTTCGTAATGGCTCCTGCACATAACAAACTACGTTTGCTCTATTTGTTATACCTCCGTAAGAAAAAGAGGGAGATTAAACGCCGTTTTTGGGTCCATGAAATTATAAAAGAGAGATATCTGCAAGGAGAGTTTTACACTCTTTTTGAAAAGTTACAGGAAGATCCCGTAAAATTCTTCAATTATTTCAGAATGAGCGAAAATACGTTTAATTACATATTAAACAATATTTGCAGATTATTGCAGAAGGAAAATACTCATTTCAGAGAATGCATTCCTCCTAAAGAAATGCTGGTTATAACACTGCGGTAAGTTGTATTTTTATTAATATATTTTCTCAACTTTTTTAAAGAAAAATTCTTTGTAACACTAAAAATCGAATAATGCTAATATTTTGTAAAAATTAGTACATTTCTTAGTAGTCATGATACTCCTACATCCTAGTGTTTAAATGAAGCATTTTCTCTTTTAAATAACATATAATAAAAGTTTTTTTTTTAATTTATCCCACTTTTCATAAGAATTTTCTTTAAAAAAATTAATAGCTGTTAATTTTTCTAAAATTAAAATTGCTTATAAAAAAGAAATTATATAGTAACATTTTTTTTTAAATAGTTTGATTTATATTTAATATATATTGTTTAAACTAATAAAACCTACATACTAGTGTTTAAATGAAGCATTTTCTCTTTTAAATAACATATAAAAGTGTATTTTTTTTTAATTTATCCCACTTTTCATATTAATTTTCTTAAAAAAAAAAAGAATAGCTGATAGTTTCCCAAAAATTACAATTGCTTATAAAAAAGAAATAACATAGTAGCTGATTTTTTCTTAGATAATAAGAGTTTGATTTATATATTGTTTAACCTAATAAATTTTTTCAACAAAATTTTATGAATTAAAAGCAGAAAACCAAATTCATCCATACATACCTTTGCCTTAATTTATTAAGTGTAAACATTTTTTGGATTGACACTTATGGTTTTCTTCATATAATATGCAAGTTGTGTATTTCACAATGTATAATACATGTATAAAACAATGTATTTCTTATTTTTTTATAGTACAATTGTTCAAATCCCAGACAAATACTTGTTCCACATATAAGTGCTTACTGATAAATGCAACAGCATATCTTTAAAATCCTTATTTTAATAATATATTTTTTTTATTTTAGGTGGAATAAAATTTCATTAAATTCATACAAATAGCAGTAACCACTCTTAACCTGATTGAGATGCCTGTTAATTGAGCTAAAATAGAATTAATCATTAAAAATAATAAAATGAGCTAAAATATCACTCTTTGTTTTACATTCTTGTCATGTTAGCTCATTTAACCTTTTTCGTGTGGGTTGTTTGAGACGTAGAATGATCCACATATGTATAGTAGGTTTATCACATTTGTCCTATATAAAAATATAAAAAATATGTGATTTTAATTAATTGTGTAATTTTATAAAGTTGTTAAATTCTAATTTTATTTTCGTTTTCAGATATTTGGCCACGGGACGCTCGTTTACCGATATGCACTATTCATATCGGATTGGTATTAGTATAGTCTCTCGAACTGTAAAAGAAACATGCTCCCACATATGGAAAATGCTATCGCAGAAACACTTTCCAAAAGCTACGCAAGAAAATTGGCTACACATTGCAGCCAATTTTGAAAAATATGCAAATTTTCCTCGGTGCTTGGGAGCAATTGATGGAAAGCACATAAGAATAGTAAATTTCCCACACGAGGGATCCATGAATTATAATTATAAAAAATTCCATTCCATTATTCTCTTAGCAATAGCAGATTCTGACTATAAGTTTACCTATGTAAACATTGGAGGATATGGAAAAGACTGTGACTCTAACGTCTTAAAACAGACAGAGTTTTGGTCCCTGCTTAACAACAAGAAATTAAATATACCAAACCCTGCACCTTTGCCACCAGAAGGAATTAAAGTTCCTTATGTGTTCGTAGCAGATGATGCTTTTCCCATGCACGAACATATAATGAGGAGTTATGGTGGGCATAATTTGTCCACAAAACAAAAAATTTTTAATTACAGACTGTGCAAAGCCCGAAAGTAAGTAGAATGTGCTTTTGGGATATTAACAAATAAATGGAGACTTTTTCATACTCCCCTGAATTTGTCAAAAGAGACAGCAATGGAAGTGATTAAGGCAACGGTAGTGTTGCACAATATCATACGGGACATGGATGGATACCGACCAGACGATTTAATGACATGTTCCTTAAATCCAGTCACTTCTAATAACACAGAAGCACCGAAACATAGTGAGCGTGGAACACGCACTTGTTTTGCCAATTTTTTCTTGAGAACCGAAGGCAGCCTACCATGGCAATTGCAAAAAATTTAAATTATGTATTTCAAATGTCAAAAACCATAATTTTTGTATTGCTTTTGTATTTTAACAAATGTCATAATTTTCAAATGTCAAAATGTATTTCAAATGTCAAAAACCATAATTTTTGTATTCAGTATTTATAATAAAATATTAAACTACCAATTGTGCCAACTTTCATGAATCCCAGTTTCTATTTTCAATGTTTCACTAAAAATGTTTTATATTAACAATTACAATTATTAAACATAATGACTAAAAGAAATATAAACAAATGATATTGCTTTATTTTATTATTATTATTTAATTATACTAAATATATAATAGGGAAAATAAGTTCTAAAATACTCCAACTAATTTTATGCAGCATTAACTTTTTCGCATTTTGGTGTCTGATGCAATTTTTGTCAAAATGCCGGCTTTAAAAAAGCTTGAATATCAGAGTTGCAAAAAACCCAGCCTGGGTGGGTTTTATTGGGGTCTGTTTTAAGAGGAGAAGGAAGGGGAAGTACCATATTTTAGAAAGATTTAATTGCTAAAACTGATTATATTTTTATTAACTGATTATATTTTATTACTGATATTTTTTTAGTTTAGTATTTTTGAAAACTCCTGTTTTCCAGCTCGATTATTCAACTAGTTATAGGCAGGGTATCTGTCAAAATAAAATTTTATCAAATCCATAACTTTTCCTGATTTAGCAGATCATTTTCCATGACTTTAAAAAGCTTTCATTAAAGTATATATGAATAAAACTTCTGATGTACATACAAATAAAATATATGCTTTTAGAGAAATTACAGGAATTTTATCACAAAAAAACAAATTATATGTATGTCCCAGGTTGTGATTTATCTCAAATTCTATTTTAAAATTAATTTATAAAATTAAGAATAGATATCTGTTCTCTACATGCGGTCGAAACTTAGAAACAGATTAGGAATATAAAAAGCATTGAAGTTAGTTAAAATACAGACATGATATATGATGTTATTGGAGGATCTGTTTGTTTTGAATTAAAATCCTTGTTATTACTCTATGATTTATGGTCAAATTATTCTGTATTTTACACATGAAACTTTTGTCCTTTTCCTTATGGATGTCACAGATAATTTTTGTTTTCAAATTGTTATCTTGGATTTACTGTAGAATGCATTTTGATAGACTGTATACATATTTCCACAGAATAATTCTTTAAAATTGAAAGAGACTTTAAAATTTATAAAAATTCTTTAAAATTAATTTGCAAAACTAAGATAATAGTCTCTGTAAATAAATAAAAATATCACCAATTTTTAAAAAACCCACTTTAGAGTGGGTTTTTTGGGTTAAAGGATTTACTCGGTTACTTTTTTCTATGTTAGAATATACTGTATAACAATTTCAGAAATCATTGTGAATAAATCTACCTTTTATCAAATATTTTTTTACATAAACTTTGAAATAAAATTATATTTATTATTACTATTTATAATATAATTATAATATATATTTATTTTTTATTTTTAAGATGCTGTCATTATTTCAATAAATACTTACGTTTTTATTTACACATCCTGCACATATCTGTTTTTTTGCTGAGTTTACACCTCGAAAAAGACTTTATACAGTTTTTTAATTAAATTAATAAACCAAGAATTTTAAAAACTAATGTATAAAAAAAAATTAGTTTTAATAAGTAATAAAAGCTTAATAAATCTATAGAAGTATTTTTTTCTTTTATTAATCTTCATCAACATAAAGATAAACATTCTGATTTCTATTCATTTTTATATTAGATATCGATTTTAGAATGTCCATATGTAGCTGCAGTTTTTCTTGCTCACTCATGTCCGTTATATATTCTTCGAAAGAAGAAAAAAAAGTACATTTTTTTTCCTCCACTTTCAGTTTTTTGAGTTCCTTTATGATTTCCTCTTCTATATTGAAATCACATCTTTTTCTTTTAGTGTTATCTTTTTTATGTGACATGCTTGCAGAGGAGATGGGTGATTCCATAAATAATTGAGATGAAGATTCTGCAGAGGAAGGCACATCTTCTACCACAATGGAATCATCCAATAGTGAGCTAGATTGTGTTTCACTGGGCTCTTGACACGCCAGTAAAAATTGTAGATGCTCATGATATATATATTTTTTTTTGAGCAGCTTGCCCACTTTTAGTTCTTAAGCTGCGGACGAACGCATCCCGAATATTTGCCCATTTGGAACAAATTTTTTCACCTGAAATGATATAGAAAAATTGATATAGTTTGATATTAAAATATTAATATAGTTTGATATAGAAAAATTTATATAGTTTTCCAATGAAAAGCAAATACAACCTCAGCTGAGTCTACCTTATTTTTGCAATATCTATTACCATTCTATTACCTTAATTTACATGTAAGTTAGAAATGTATATAAGAGCTGATAGTTAAAAGCTTAAATATAATTTTTTTAATTTATATATATATATATATATATATATATATATATATATATATATATATATATATATATATATATATATATATATATATATAAATTTAAAAAAATCTTTCGCTCTTTTTCTTCTTTTTTATTAAATCTTTCGCTCCCCGTCTTGTTTAATCTTCCTACAAAATGTGGCGTCATTCTCGCAAATAGATCGCGCTACAGAACACTGTGAGCGTTCTCAGTTTAATTATGGCCACCCGGTATATATGTGTGTGTATATATATATATATATATATATATATATATATATATATATATATATATATATATATTAGAGCTGGATCTTTTATAAATGTATCGTCGAGTATTGATATAATTTAAGTATCGTGATAACAATATTAAAATTTTACTTTGCCGATGTATCCCTGCCGGCGATACTGTTTTCTCTCGATTACGATAACGTAGATCGCCAAAATACATCCTATATTTTCTACATAAAATAATATTTCTTCAAGTTATTGCTTTCGTTTGACATCTACTTCGCGTATTTACCCACGTACTTGATAAAACTCAAGCCAGAAAATTTGTTCTAGGAGATTATCACGTATTATCACGATTATCACGGGTAGTATATTCCAGTATCTTGATAAAGAAGCATTCCATATTCCACAGCTCTCAATGGGCGGAGACAACTTGGTTGTTCCGGCCCTCTGCGCACTGGTTTATTGGATTAATATCGGGATATATCAAAGGTGATGATATTGAGAGTTTGATCACAATAGTCAGCTATCGATAACGAAGCACTCAGATCAAGGCTGAAAAAGCCACTACTCGTAATTGTTACTGGTTTATTGGAATAATATCCGGATATATCAGACTGATTTCAACATTCAGTGATTAAACCCAGTAATATTCAAACGATATCTGCCTTGTGCGACGCTCACTGACTCTCATCTTAATGTATTAAGCTTTCGTCTTACTAATTTAGATTTGGAAGGTTTTACCTCTTTAAACCTTTTTTAAACTTGTATATATTAAGCCCCTTCGGGCGTTTCCAAGTTTAGAGAGTCCCTGGAACCCAGTTCAGCGGGGATGCCAAGCGTAACGTTTAAAATATTGATTTTGATACGTATTGCAATTAATAGTCCTAATTTTTATCTGAACCTGTAAAGCGATATGTATTCTTAAATATTCTATTAATGTTTCAACGTAACTTTAGCATTACTACTAAAATATATAAAGTTAAAAAACATCGTAAAAATTAAATAACAATAATTTTAATTTCTGTTTATACACAGTATATTATTTTTACTTAATAGAATATAAATAAAATTTAACAAGGTTTAATTTATTTATCCTTTACGATCGATTAGTAAACATAGGTCACACGTGCGTACTAGTTTCAAATACTATGTAAACAAACACATCTTCCCGAGTAACATATCAACAAATGAATTTTGTAAATACGTAATTTGCCCTAAACCGCCAAAATATTGATACAGAGAAAGATATAACAACCATACCCTTACTAGGGTTACCATAGCTTAAAACGGTTAGCAATTTTTTCTCGTTATTGTAGAACACTCGTCAATCGGCGCCTTTATTTTAGGCTATTGGGAGAAATGACATGTGATTTGAATATCTGACCGTTATTGGTTCCTGTAACAATAATCCAAGACCGCTGAATTTGGATTTTCTGGCGTGCATTTCAGCCATTTCGGCTGTGCTATGGATGTTTGCCATTTCGCCTGAGCTCTTGTGGTATTTTTTTTTCATTTTTTATATTTAATATTGGAGCTCACACCAATACAATTGAGGGCTTGTGGAGCTCAATTAAGTGATCCCTCCGCACAGTTCGCAAGTGTGAAAATCAATTTGATTCGTACCTTTGGGAATTTATGTGAAGGAAAATGAAAGCAAATCCGCAAGATACTTTTCAGGATTTTTTAAATCAGATCAAACGTGTATATTCACCAACAACTCAGGATACTTAAATTAGGTTATCGCTTTATTTTAATTTTCGAAGGGTAACAAGTGATGTTATATTTTTTTTTTATTTACTGCTTTTTGAACTTCATTAAAAATTGTGTCTTAATTTAACACAAAATGATAAAGAAATATTTTTAAACTATATTATTTTATAGTGTATTACATTGTTAAAAGTAAGTAATAAAAGTAATTTTATTACTACCGTCTACCGTTATTGTTACGGAAGATCAAGGGGAGCTTTACCTCACTTAGGTTAAGAAAAATCATTTCACTCCCTTACTTTCTTCAGAATTTTAAGCTAAAAATTTATTATTTATTTAAAACATTTACTCCGTTCTTATATTTCCATTTTAAGCTAATAATTTATAGAAGTAATTTGTACCGTACTTTATTAATTTTTAATCTTTTGATAGTTTTAAAATAATTTCATTAAATAGCAACCGTATTTTATAAATATAACTAAATATTTTATAAGCGTAATTGCCTAAATATAACCAACTAATGCTTATATTTTGCTTAATTTGCACTTATTGCAAAAATTCTGCACTGTTCAATAAACAGTACAAAAGCTCTTTTAAATACATTAAAAACTCAAATTTAAATTTGTATTCATCTTAACAAAATTTTAAACCTTTTTCTGTTCAAAATATGTTTTGAAATTGGGTATAAACATAATATACAAATTGTAAGCATCACTTGGCGACAATTTGGCGATCACTTGTACAAAAATAGAGCCAAAAACATGGCTACGGGGCCCCCACACTTGGAATTCATCGCCCCTCCCCTGAATTATTTTATTTCAAATGTTTTTAGTGGAAATTTTAAAATTCTAAATAGCAGAACACAAAATTTAAGCTATGAATTGGTGATGCCGACTTCACCTGGAGATTCAAGTTTAGGGAGAGAGTGAATAATATTACAAACTTGGGAGGGAAGATTAAGGATGTAATTATCAAAGGAGTTTATTATTGATGAGGATGAATTGCTCGCTTAAGGTATTAGCTATTAAATTTGGTTTTTCGTTGGGGGAGTAGGCAAAAGAGTTATTACCAATTTCAAGGGGGGGGATAGATTTATATTGATTTTTAAAGCGTTTACATTCAAAATCAGTATTCCTTCATTGTATTTATGTATGGGACTAATGTTAAAGTTAACCAGCAGTAATACATTGTTTCTAAAAATTGGTGTATTATTTTGTTTTCTCTGACACCAATTTTGAAAAATAACAAATAATGCTACACTAATTCTAAAATTTGGATTTTATAGTAAAACTTTCCCACAAATGGAAAATAATTTTTATTCTACAGTGTTTTTTTAATGGCACTCTAAAATTATTTTCGGCCAGTTTTATTTCAGTAATTAGTAAAAGTTTTTATGAGTAGGACATAGTATATCATAGACCATAAACACACCTAATGGCTTAATATACTACTTATTAATATTTTCATTTTATCCCTAGGAAATTCTGCATTATGTTCTTTGAGGTAATTATTCTATCATTTTTCAAAGTGTAACCAATAATGGAGCTATCATTCTTGTCCCTTTAGTTTTATTACTGTATATCAATATAATTAACTTTTTATATGTATGTATATATTTATACACACACTGCCCCCTCTCTCTCCCTCCCTCTCTCCCTCTCTCTCTCTCTCTCACTCTCTCTCTCTCTCTCTATATATATATATATATATATATATATATATATATATATATATATATATATCTATATCTATATCTATCTATATCTATCTCTCTCTCTATATATATTTATATATATATTTATATATATCTATCAATCTATCTATCTATCTATCTATCTATCTATATATATATATATATATATCTATCTATATATATATATATATATATGTATATATATATACATATATATATATATATATATAATTGTAATAATGCAAACATAACTTAACTGTTTCTTTAACTGTTTATTTTTTAACTGTATCATGTAACTGCTAATTTCAGTGTGTGTGTTAATAAAAATGTGCTCGCATGTCTACCTGCACAAGAGATCTTTTTGTTAAGATTGCTTCCTAAGATATTGAGTTAACCTAAAATTAGCAGGTTATGGGCCTAGCAGCTTTGAGACTGTGAACTTTGCTTTAATTCAGTATCGGCTCAGATCAACTCTCTCGAGTACGCGTGAGTGATAGTTCAGTGGAGTTTATCTGTGATTGTTATTTTTTTAAAGAACATTCAATATGGACTTTAAGACGCAGATTGAAAAATTAGAAGGTTCGAAAAACTGGACGAAATGGAAGCGGCAGGTAGAATTACTACTTGTGCATCATGATGTGCTTGATTTGATTACCGCGATCGTGTTAGGCCTAACGACCCGGGAATCGCTGCTACTCCGGAGCAGCGGGAGAGCTTTGAAACCAAGGTCAAAGCTTTCAAGAAAAGTGATGCGCTGGCTCAACTAATTTTAGTTGGAAGCATGGACAATGCCAATGTTGAATTAACTTCAACATGTAACTCTGCCGAAAGCACGTGGGATAAATTAATTTCAATTTATGAGCTGAGTTCCGGACAGCGTGTCGATCGACTGATGGAACAATTTTTCACTTGCCAGAAAGATCCCTCTGAAGATGTGGTCACACACGTTACACGATTGCAACGAAATTTCAGCGAACTGAATGATGAACTGAAACGGTTAGTGAAAACTGAACTTCCGGAACTATTACTCATGAGTAGAGTAATGTCAACCCTACCTAGTGAATATTTTGAATTCAAAAGCGTGTGGGAAAGTGTTCCTGTGCAGGAAAGGTCAATTAATAAATTGACTGAACGTCTTCGTCTTATCGAAATGAGACTGCCTGCAAGACAAAGTGATCATTGTGCTTTAGTCGTTAAAACCCATGAGAATAAAAAGGTTAGTAAACCTAGGCAAGAAAAAGTAGAGAAAAAATGTTTTAAGTGTCACAAGCCTGGGCACCTTGCAAAGAATTGTTATAAGAGAAACAATTACAATAAACAACCAGAAGGAGATGCATTTATGTGTTTTGAGGATATGAAAGATAAAGATGTGTGGCTTGCAGATTCTGGTGCTTCTGCCCACATGACACCTCACAAAGAATACTTTTTATCCTATGAGTCATTTTCTTCACCGAAGGAGGTTAAGATTGGAAATGATGGGACCATATTTGCCTTTGGTCAAGGAACAATCAACGTTCAGATGCCAGTGTCTGGTAGATGGGAAAACAACCATCTAAATGAAGTATGGTTTGTTCCTGAAGTAAGTCGAAATTTTTCTCCATCGGTAGGGCTGTTGATAAAGGCTATGATTTTAAAGTTGATAAGAATGGTTGTTACTTATCCAAAGACAAGCGTGTTCGCATAGCTGGTAAAAGGACATCTCGAGGACTCTATGCATTAAAGATGAAGGTTTTAATTACTGAAAAATCTGCCGATGTTTTGATGGCAGTAGCAGATACTATGCAGCTGTGGCATGAAAGGTTGTGTCACCAAAATAAGCACCATGTTAAAAATATTATGAAACAGCATAATATTGATGTCTCAGCAACCACTGATTTTTGTGAAGGTTGCATGCTTGGTAAGCAACATAGGGATACTTTTGGGGTGAGAAAAAACCGACCAACAGTTGCTGGAGGGCAGATAAATGCTGATGTTTGTGGCCCCATGCAAGAAATATCTCTAGGAGGTGCAAGGTACTATGTATGCTTCAAGGATGACTTTACAAAGTTTCGCAGAGTGTTTTTTGTGAATAAGAAATCAGAGGTTGTGAATTGCTTGAAGACATTTATCAGTGAGTCCGAATCAGCTGGACATAGAATTAAAGAACTATTAAGTGATGGAGGAACAGAATTCAATAATTCTGAAGTAAAAGCCCTCCTTGAATCTAAAGGAATAATGAACCGAATTTCTATGCCATACACTCCTCAGCAAAATGGTGCTGCTGAGAGAGAAAATCGCACATTAGTAGAATGTGCTCGATCTCTCATTCACACTAAAGACCTTCCAATCAAGCTATGGGCTGAAGCAATTAACACTTCTGTATATGTATTAAACAGAACTGCCAAGACATCAGTACCAGGTAAGAGTCCGTATGAACTATGGTTCAATAAAGAAAAACCATGTATCGATCACTTACGAATTTTTGGAACTGAGTGTTATATCCATGTGCCAAAGCAGCAGAGAAGAAAATGGGATCCGAAAAGTAAGAAAGGTCGTCTGGTTGGGTATTGTGGTGACAAGGATGGGTACAGAATATGGACAAACAATGATAAAGTTGTTTTAAGTCGAGATGTTGTCTTTAAAGATGAACAAGTACTAGGAACTCTGTATTCGAATGTGACTGACACAAAATCTGAGAATAATGTAGAGCTTACTTTGCCTATAGAAGATGAATCTTCAAACTCAGATGTTCTAACAGAAAATCTAGGAGAGTGTATGGACACAGTAAATAGTGTATCCAATGCAAACAGTGATTTGTCACTAAGTCGCTCTAGAAGAGAAATTAAAAAGCCTTTGTACCTGCAAGATTACATTTTAATGGCAGAATTTTCAAATCCTGATTCTTATGCTTCTGCTATGGCTTCAAATGATGCTGATAAATGGAAGCAAGCAATGGATGAAGAGATGAATTCCTTAAAGAAGAATGATTCTTCGGATCTGGTTGAATTGCCTCAAAATAAGAAAGTCATTGCAAATCGTTGGGTCTTGCGAATAAAGACAAAAGGAGATGGCTCCATTGATAGATACAAGGCGAGACTAGTAGCAAAAGGTTACTCTCAGAAACAGGGCATTGATTACGATGAAACGTTTAGTCCTGTGGCTAGATTTGACATTGTTAGAATGCTTATCAGTATTGCAGCCAGTGAAAAACTTCAATTCTTGCAGTTTGATGTGAAAACTGCATTCTTATATGGAGAGTTGCAAGAGGAAGTTTACATGAAACAACTAGGGGGTTATGACGATAAATCCAGCCGAGTGTGCAGACTTAAGAAAAGCCTGTATGTACTAAAACAAGCTCCTCGTTGTTGGAACAAAAGGTTTGTTGACTTCATCCATAATCAAGGCTTGAAATCTTCTCATTCAGACCCATGTTTATTTATGCGGGTAAATCCTACAAGTAAGCTGCTTGTAGTTATTTATGTGGATGATGGTCTTGTTGCTGGAAACATAAAAGAGGAAATGTCAGAGTTTATAAACAAACTTGGCAGTGAATTTCAAGTGACAGTCGGCTCACCAGACTGTTTTCTTGGAATGAGCTTGAAACAAATGAAAAATGGATCTATTTTTGTGGAGCAAACAGCATATACAAAAAGAATTCTTCATCGTTTCCATATGGATGAGTGTAATCCTGTGGCTGTTCCTATTGAAAAACATAATTTAAGTGAAACTGATGTTGAGATTGGTGATAATGTTCCTTATCGAGAAGCAGTAGGCAGCCTTATGTATCTAGCTACTGCAACTCGACCTGATATTGCTTACTCTGTAAGTGTAGTGTCTGAAACACTTGATTGTCCAAAAGTTTCCAACTGGAATTGTGTAAAGAGAATTTTTAAGTATCTGAAGGGGACATTAGACTATGGGCTGTTTTATCCCAGTGATCATTCAGTGAGACAACTGAAAATTTACACTGATGCTGACTATGCGGGTGACAGCAAAACAAGACGTTCAAGAACTGGCATGGTCAGTAAATTTGCCAACGGTACTATATCTTGGACAAGTCAAAAAACAAAAAAGTGTTGTTCTCTCTACTACTGAAGCTGAATATGTAGCAGCATGTGAAGGTTCAAAAGAATGTATTTGGCTCAGTAGACTACTAAGTGAAATTGGTGCATCAAATGATCTGCCTGTGTTGTACGTGGATAATGCAAGTGCTCTGAAACTTGTGAAAAATCCAGAATATCACAAGAGATCTAAGCATATTGCTCCATTGATAGATACAAAGCGAGACAAGTAGCAAAAGGTTACTCTCAGGGCATTGATTACGATGAAACTTTTAGTCCTGTGGCTAGATTTGACATTGTTAGAATACTTATCAGTATTGCAGCCAGTGAAAAACTTCAATTCTTGCAGTTTGATGTGAAAACTGCATTCTTATATGGAGAGTTGCAAGAGGAAGTTTACATGAAAAAACCAGAGGGTTATGACGATAAATCCAGCCGAGTGTGCAGACTTAAGAAAAGCCTGTATGGACTAAAAACAAGCTCCTCGTTGTTGGAACAAAAGGTTTGTTGACTTCATCCATAATCAAGGCTTGAAATCTTCTCATTCAGACCCATGTTTATTTATGCGGGTAAAACCTACAAATAAGCTGCTTGTAGTTATTTATGTGGATGATGGTCTTGTTGCTGGAAACATAAAAGAGGAAATGTCAGAGTTTATAAACAAACTTGGCAGTGAATTTCAAGTGACAGTCGGCTCACCAGACTGTTTTCTTGGAATGAGCTTGAAACAAATGGAAAATGGATCTATTTTTTGTGGAGCAAACAGCATATACAAAAAGAATTCTTCATCGTTTCCATATGGATGAGTGTAATCCTGTGGCTGTTCCTGTTGAAAAACATAATTCAAGTGAAACTGATGTTGAGATTGGTGATAATGTTCCTTATCGAGAAGCAGTAGGTAGCCTTATGTATCTAGCTACTGCAACTCGACCTGATATTGCTTACTCTGTAAGTGTAGTGTCTGAAAAAATTGATTGTCCAAAAGTTTCCAACTGGAATTGTGTAAAGAGAATTTTTAAGTATCTGAAGGGGACATTAGACTATGGGCTGTTTTATCCCAGTGATCATTCAGTGAGACAACTGAAAATTTACACTGATGCTGACTATGCGGGTGACAGCAAAACAAGACGTTCAAGAACTGGCATGGTCAGTAAATTTGCCAACGGTACTATATCTTGGACAAGTCAAAAACAAAAAAGTGTTGTTCTCTCTACTACTGAAGCTGAATATGTAGCAGCATGTGAAGGTTCAAAAGAATGTATTTGGCTCAGTAGACTACTAAGTGAAATTGGTGCATCAAATGATCTGCCTGTGTTGTACGTGGATAATGCAAGTGCTCTGAAACTTGTGAAAAATCCAGAATATCGCAAGAGATCTAAGCATATTGATGTAAAGTTTTACTTCATTAGGGAAAAATTCCAAGAAGGTAAGTTCAGTATTGAACATGTGGACAGTCAGAATCAAATTGCTGACATCCTGACTAAACCTTTGGGACGATTACAATTCCAGAGACTGTGTCAACAATTGGGACTAAGAAACGGAAAAGTTTTGTTTGAGAGGGATTGTAATAATGCAAACATAACTTAACTGTTTCTTTAACTGATTATTTTTTATCTGTATCATGTAACTGCTAATTTCAGTGTGTGTGTTAATAAAAATGTGCTCGCATGTCTACCTGCACAAGAGATCTTTTTGTTAAGATTGCTTCCTAAGATATTGAGTTAACCTAAAATTAGCAATAATCTATATATATATCTACATATCTGTATATACATAGATACATACACACATGAAATATTATATTGTGACTTTTTTTAAACATTGAAAGATTAAAAATAATTGCCTTAGTATTTCAGTTGTTTATCTTGTATGTGTAGTACCATACTCAAGTATAAATTGTGAAACTTAAAAAAAAAGTTTGTAATTGTTCTTGTGTAATTAAATAAATTATTTTCTTGTACAATGCAATATCACCAAAATCTCATAATACCTAGAATCGAAAAGAGAAGAATCGAAGTGAAATTGGAAGCTGTAGATACTGAATGCTGGAAAGAGTACAGGCAGTTAAGGCCTGCTGTGCTCGTTGTAACGGTCCGTTACATGACCCGAGCGAAAGAAAAATGTTAGGTGACCTTCGCAGCGGACCATTATGGTTAGCGGTAAGTAGAAACGCGTGGTCAGGACAAAGCCGTTTGTGTAGTAACGTCTCAGGCACTATACCGAGGCAGTCGCTTAGGAGGCGGTACATTAAGAACTGTCAGTACGCCGGAGCCAGTGTGTCTGCGCCTTTATGATGTCTTCTACTGTCAAAGGACTCGAGTAAGAATTATTAATCGAGCGATGCTGTAGTGTACATCTGGGTCCCGTTACCAGTGCCGCAAAGGAATTTAAGTTGTTTTGGTCGATTGAATTAAAGACGACCTTTCGGCTAAGTCTGGAAACGGATCAGCTGATCCAGGCGGGGATTTGACCGCAAGATTGCATCCCCTGGGTCAGGAAGAATCACATGTAGGGAAGCAGGACCCCTGTAAAAGAAGATTGGCTGAGCAAAGAAGGGGGCTTTTGGCATGAGAATTGCTTTGAAGCTGTTTTGTGGAGCTCGAGAGGAGTCCACTCGAAGATTTAGAATCTACTGAAACCCGTACATAATTATTCACTTGAATAAAGTATTTAATCTAGAGTAAACGGTTGTCCAGATTGTATCATTGACGACCTCGCCTACCCATACTTCAGAACATCACATCGTGAAGAACAATGAAGCGAGAAAACCATGAATGTAAATATAAAGTTTCTGCTCTATAATAACTTAATAAATGTTTTTTATTCAACATCCGTAGCTAAGTTTTTATGATTAATAGTATATGATAACTGAGTTAAAGCATTGTATTAATTAAACCATTTTATTTCTGGGAATATAATTTAAGGGAATAACATAAATCTAAGAAAAGAAACTTTATGTAACCAATTATTCATCAGGACAACAGTCATCTATAATTTCAAACTAAATTTGTAGTCACACTTGTATGAAATTTCTTAAACTTGAATAGGATTTAATGAAGTGCATATGTATACGTTTTAATACTTAATTAGATATGTTGTATATGTCAAGATTAATTAGGAATATAAATTGATAAATTTTGGAACGTTACTTTCTCAATCGACATTTAATTTTTCATATTCTTCACGAAATTTGTTTAAATTTGACTTGTACGTTGGGGAGCATAAATTAAATATACTTCAGTATTTAATAATCAAATTTAAAACTATTAAAAACTTGCACCATAATTTAAAAGAAATTTTTCAAGTAAAATGAAACTATACAGTATCTGTTTCATTGTATATTTATGTATGCATGCAAACCTATGAATATACGATGTATATATGTATGTATTTTGCATGTGTGTGTATGTAATGAAATTACTTTTTATATATGAAATTGGTTGTTCACTGAACTTTAGATTAAGGCTTTTGAAACCTTCATGCAAATAAATTCTGTCAATTTCACTACTATCGTTAAAATAAGAAATCATGTTAAAGAATTTTTCTGTCAGCTAAGTTATTCAGCCAACCTCAGTTTTGCTATAGTTCATGGACGTGCCTTTTAAACTAATTAGCGTATAAATTTCCCTTTACTCTGTATGATTTAGTAGACCAGAATTAATAATTCATTTATCAGAGAATAATTAATCCTTTTGTGCCTATTGAAAAAGTAGATAACAGTTATACATATATTAAAAGCTCTGTTAGTAATACTGCATCTCTAAAAAAATTACTAAAATTCAATTTATATGCATAAAAAGTAAATAATAAAGCGTAATGTATTTTGTGCATCTTATCTAATCAAGAACTGAGATGAAATAATTTTTATTAAATTTGTTTATACTGCAATTTAATATTGATTAAAATTTATATCTGAATTTTCTTCGTTTTTGATTCAGTGGAAGGAATGAAGAGAACTTATGAATCTCTGTTGATATAATCAATTTTGTATATTTTTTAAATATTATTACTGAGTCAAAAATGTATTCACTTTTTGTTGTTCTTAATGAAAAAGAACACATGTGTTTTAAATTTAAATTTCTATATTATCTGATAGCAATTAAAAATGGTAGATTACTATATAATCATTTGGATGTAAAAGCAGTAAGCTTTTACAGAACAAGTCTCTTAAAATGTTTTTATTTTCTATATGTTTAAAAGTTCTTTTTCAGTTTGATATAAACAGGGTTGGCACGATTTAAATCATAATTTAAATTTTGATTTAAGATCAGTTGATTTAAAAAAAAATCCTTGATTTAAATCATTTTTCACTTCTTTTGAAACCTATATTCCAAATACAGGAGAATTGAGAATCAGTCAGCACATTAATACCAATAAGTGAATAAGTGTAAATAGCATGTGCTTTTCAAGAATTTAGGAGTTGTCAGAAAGTATGTAGTAGGGGCAGTACAATGATTCATTATGACTGCTGGAATTCATTTTATGTTATGGGAGGTAAAGAGATTATTACAGAACTTTAAATCTAGTTTGTTTACCAAATAACAACAGCCTTGGCTTCATCTGCTGGAATGAAAAGACCGTTTTCTTTTGGTATTATTCATTCTAACCTTCATATATGAGTGGATAAAGCATCAAATCTAGCGGTTCTATTGAAACAATTAAATCTATAACACTGTGCTTAAAAATATTGAAATGCGATTTTTTTTAAAAGAAATAGTAAGAATTAAAGGAATATTTACTTTGTTCTTTAAATTTACATCTTGTTTAGTTTGCACTATCCAATTACAAAATAACGGAATGCATTTAGATTAAAATTTATATATTTAATTTTAGGTAATCAGTGTGTAGATAGATAGATAAGATAGATAAAGAAGAAGATAAGATAGATAAAGATAGATAAGATAGATAATGTACTAGATAGATAAGATGTTACTTCTTTTAACACACAATTCCATGTGTATTGCAAAAAACATAGAAACAATTTAAATTAGTATTCAGAAAAGAAATCAAAGGAATCCAATTTAAATAAAAAAAATCTGACTTATATATTTTTTATAATTATTTTTTTAACCCTGGATATAACTGAATATTTTATACCTAGTTTCGCTATCAAATCTGTATTTCATTCTCTATACATAAATTCTAGAAAAAACCCTCCCCCCTGTTGTGTAGTACATTGCTTTGTCATTTCGAAAACATTGATAACCCAAAATTGTTTCACATTGCCTTTAATTGTAGTATAATACCACTGTTCTATATTACAATGTTCAAAATTAGAAGAAACGACGAGAAAGTATGCAAAAAGAGATAAATATTAAACCATAAAAGGAGCACTCCACGTGATACGCCTAAAAAAAATTGCTAATGTCCAAGAGAACGCTGCATTCCTTTCATTCCTTCTTTCGAATCAGGCAACCCTACACTTTTTCCATTATCCTGTTCGTTGTTCCATTATCCTTTTTACAATGCTTCCTTTTCCGGCTTTGCCCAGAAGGAACGTGATTCCAAGGATGGTCCTGAATCGCCTCATGGAGACCAATCACAATTCTCCAAAAGTTGGTGAATTGTAAGTGGACTTATTTTCTCTGGCCCCACCACACACCTCCTGGAGTTGCGAAAAAAAAAACTTGGGCATACAACCCACAACGTGTGTGTGCGGCGAGCAAATCAGTTTCGCAAACCTAAACATAGCTGCACTCTCCCCCCCCCCCCCAAATAAACACAAGTCAGAATTAGGAAAAAATTTGTTTTTAATGGAAATATTACAGATTTTGAAATTAATGTATTCTTAAAATAATTAAGTATAAAGCATAAAATAGATATTTAATAAAAAAAAACTTTAAAAGTTAATTACAAGTCACTCTTGAGGTGAAATTCGAATTTTGTAGATAAATTGCATCTTGAAAGATTTTAAAAACTTTCTTAGTTCGGTAGTTATAATATAAATTTAATTTCGTTGTCAAATATATATGTCTCAGTTTGGTTTGGAGTGCTACGATTTACTTTTTGCAACACGAGGGCTAATGACACCGGGACCTACTGCTTAAAGCAGATTCCGAACGGCTACGAACATCCATGCCATAATGGAATTCGAACCCACGAACTCCGATTCCGAAGGCCAGCACCCTAACCATTCGGCCATCGTTCGGCTAGTAGGTGTATAAATGAATTGGAATTTGAAGATTTTTTTTCTCTAATCATTTATTTTTGTTGCATTTATTTACTTAAAAAAAAAAACTCCAAGGATTTTATATAAAGTCAGTCAAGTAAAAAGCTAGTTTTAAAAAAATTCGATCTTGGAGCGCTACTGTCTACTTTTTTTGCTACATGAAGACCAATGTAACCGGGACTTACTGCTTAAATCAGATACCGAACGGCTACGAACATCCATTCCGAGATTCGAACCAGCGAACTCCGATACCGTAGAGCAGCACTTTACCATTCGGCAATTGTTCGGCCCCACCTTAGAAAGGTTTGGTTTGGAGTGCTACGGTCTACTTTTTGCAACACGAGGGATAATGAGACCGGGACCTACAATTTCAAGCCGATTCCGAACGGCTACTAATATCCATATCATAGCGGGATTCGAACCCACGAACTCCGATTCCGAAGGCCAGCACCCTAACCAATCGGCTATCGTTCGGCCCACCTTAGAAAAGGATTAATACAATTGAGAATTTCTTGAAACTTACTCTGTCGGTGTTAATTCGGTCCAACTCGTGAAGTTTCAGTCTGATTAAGTCCACGAAACTATTGTAGGCTGTACCATAGCACTCATTCTTTATGTTCCGGAGTTTTGCCTGCAACAAATAAAACACATATGAGACTAAGGATGTTTTCATTAGAGACCTTAAGGTATCCATATACGTTCGGAGAACTTTTTTCCTTAAGCGTAGAAACTAGTTCATATTTTTACATTTTTAGATTTTTTATATTATCAGATAATTGCACTTAAAAAATTTATTCTCGGAGAAGTTTATGAAATTTCTAATAAGTGAAGAAAATTTAGTAAAAAAAAATCGGGTTTTTCAAAAAGGTCCAATTTTAATAAATTGGATTATTTCAATATTTTTGGATGCAACACATTTCTTATACACTGGACTAGTGAATCACCTAAAATCTTTGCTTAATTTACATTTGATAAAAAAATTTGGTCCTTCAAAATCATACACAATTTTTAACGAATTTTCATTACTTTTACATCTAACTATGAGTGTAACATTAAAAATTATCCGAACTTAAAGCTTTTAGGTCATTCACTAGTAAATACTAGAAAAAGCATTCATAATAATTTTCAACACAATATTTTAAGAACTTTTGGAGAAATCACATTTCAATTTTCAGCATTTTATTAAAAATTCCGTTCTGAGAAAAACGCATTTGAAGTTTATAAAAACAACTTCAACCAATAAAAAATTAAAATACACGTTTAAAATTCCCCACACTCTCTTGCTTCAAAATTTTCTAAATGTCAAGTTGCTAATTATTAAAAATACCAGAAAAATGTTTAAAAAGTTTTGTTCAAATAATGCTCTTTAAACAGGCTTTAAATTCACAAAATCATCATAAAAAGAAAACATATATCATACATTAAAAGCAATTATTTTTAAGGTTGTTGGCATTCACAAAATCACCTAATTTTTTAACACAGTTAAATAGGGTGATGTCTGTACCTTCGGTGGTCTCCAGGTATTGTTGTAAGATGCGACTCGCGGCCTGTGCTTGCTCATGACCTTCGAGAAAGAAGGTTATCGTAGGTCACGAATGGACTGGCATTCGAACAGAATTGTGTTTTTTCACCGGAAAAATCGGTCACAAAAACTTCGACTTAAGATGTTCACTTCGAGTTATCGAGACAGTTTTTTTAACCCATCCACCGACCACCCTCCCCACCTTTTTCCGTTTCAAAACAGTCACCCTTTTCGTAAATTCCAGACGGAACTTACCGTACCATACTAGAATTGCCGGTTTAAAAGTTGTCAGGCTACTTTTAAGTTATTTTCCCTGCAAGGTAAAGGAGTTCCGTTACTCAAAATTAGTTTCTTTCATTTATTATCGCTTTGCAATATTTTTTTCCCTCAAAAGTGTGTTATACGAGTGCGAACGAGAAGGAGTCGACAGGTCCGTTTTCGAACAGGAATTGGCTGTCGTACCCCCGTCGACGCGTCCGTTCAGTGGGTTTTAAAGAAAAGTATAAAAAGGATTCGGGAATTGATTAAAAGTTCGAGTAAGCTGATTATTTGACTTATAGGAAGTCGAGTTATCGAAGTTCGACTGTAGTTAGAATATATAGACGAGTTTAAGAGGTCATACGACAATATAAATCGACAATATAAGAGTTATCAGAAATATTGTTAAAAGGAATTCAGTTATGAACATTTTGAAACAATCCGCGTAAGAAATTTTCACTATTGAGAAGAGTCGTGAATAAAAACGTGTCAGCTGTTTACTGTAAGCACGATCAGGAAAGAAGACAAGTACCTGATAAATATCTTAATACACACTGGTTTCAGGGTCAAGCCAAGCTATTGCCAAGTTAGTAAAAATTGTTCTTTAACCCACTGAACGGACGCGTCGACTGGGGTTCAACAGCGAATTCCTGTTCGAAAACTGACCTGTCGATCCCTTCTCGTTCGCACTCGTATAACACACTTTTGAGAAAAAAAAATATTGCAAAGCGATAATAAATGAAAGAAACTAATTTTGCGTAACCGAACTCCTTTACCTTCCAGGGAAAATAACTTAAAAGTAGTCTGATAACTTTTAAGCCGACAACAAGTATGGTACGGTAAGTTCCGTTTGGAATTTACGAAAAGGGTGAATGTTTTGAAAGAGAAAAAGGTGGGGTGGGTGGCCGGTGGATGGGTTAATAAGCTATGCACCTTCTGTAATTAAGAAATATTAAATATCTCGGATTATGTTTTTCGCGAACATCAAAAGCGTAATCAGACGGTCGCGTCTTTTGATCGGAGCCAGCTCTCTAGTGATTAAGTTCGGTAGATTCGTTAAGTCCGCTCATATAGGGAGCTGCAGAGTTTCGGATACCGGACGGGGGATAAATTGGGTGTGCATTGTACCCTAGAAAAGCCTCTCCAATTGTGCGAGATTATTTAATCTCTTTTCGACGGGGATCGTCATGGTAATGTTTATGCATTTGACAATCCTTTGCATTTCGACTTATATTAGGAAAGCAGAATACCCTTGTATATAACCTATTTACTCAAGAAATAAGCGATTTCCAACTTTATCGCGACTGTGATCCTTCACCCTACCTCTTCACTGGAGAACACTGAAGTTGTCACAACCCCGTTAAAACCTATACCTCCCAATAAAGAAAATATTTTGCCTTTTGATTATTTCCTTATAAAGGTGTGACATATTTACTCAAGAAATAAGTGATTTCCAACTTTATCGTGACTGTGATCCTTCACCCTACCTCTTCACCGGAGAACATTGAAGTCGTCACAACTCCCTTAAAACATATACCTAACAATAGTGAAAATATTTTGCCTTTTGATTATTTCCTTATAAAGGTGTGACATATATACTAATCATTATTTATTTCCCAAGTGGCCATATAGATTGTAAGAAATGTTTATGAAGCAATTATTTTATGTATAGTTAACCTCAGACATTACATATAGCTTATTCGAACATCGTAGAAATTTGAAAAAAAATCTCAGAACTTTTAATGCATTGCTGAGGGGTAAATTGCGACACTTACTTGCATAGTCATTATTTTCTTATACACCAATTCCTGTAGGCATGCCACCACGCACTTAAGCTCTGTCTAGAGAAAGAGAAACTAAAGATCAAGTACTACATATAAAATAGCAGTCCACATACACTAGCACTACTCATGCACTACACACAAAAAAAGAAAATTTTTTGCACAAGTGAATCTAAGATTGTAACAGGAAGTCTTACTGCAGTAAGACTTATATGCATTGTTTCACATAGTATATTGTTTAACATTTTGAATTTTTTTGGTTTTATCTTATTTCTCTGTGTATAATTTTTAGTCGTACTTCCTGCCGGATAATTGTAATATCCGGCTACTGACAACTAACCGGTATAGTGGCCGGATAACAGTTGCAATCCTAATGTAGACCATGTCGATAAACACTCCAAAAGTTGTAGTGGTAGTAAGAAAATTTACACCTTTCACTGCAAGCTTTGCAACTTTTTGGATCACTACTCATACATTAACTATTTCATTCTGGAAATACGCATCCCGTTCCCAAATGAGAAGATACCAAACGTTCTCCCCTTTATATTCATTTTACGGAAGTTGACTTTAATTGTATTAAACTGATATCAATGAAAAATATTCCTTGATCTTCGATCACAATGCATAGCATTTGAAAGGTTAGCTTGTTTATATAGCCGGTAGCTGCATGCCATGAGGTGTGTCAAAGCTACAGTTCACTGCTATACAATACTCACTCGTTTTTCTGTGAATTTATTCAGACAGAGGAGCACATCCAGTGTCTTCGCCAAGATATCGAGCATCCCCTCGATCTGCAAGAAAAACATTAGATATAATCAGAACTGGAAAAACTGGTGGTAACGATTAGACTGGAATGATACTTCCTGATGTAAAAAGATGTGATTGGATAATACGATGGTTGTAACTTAAATTGTAGCAACACTGTTGTAAAAACGATACGCAACAAAACCAAAGAATGTCGCTTATACCACACGTTACATATCTACCTTACCTCTCAGCAAAAAGACTCGTCCTTCCTACGTCATGCGTAGTGACGGGAAGAACTGATCCTTGTATTATCTTGCGGTCTAAAGTGCTGTCAGGATGTTTTCAAAACAAGAACAATGAAGTCTGATAAAAACTGAATATGCCACAGGTCGTACAACACGACAATGTCATCTAGGACTTCAAGAGGCTTACAGAATTGCAACAAGATGGGTAAAAGCTTTCAATAGAAGATGAGAAAATGGGGCAGACATGTATTGGCCAGGTTGTCCAGAAGTCCATGTTGTTGCCGCACTCATGGACAGTGACGCCAAACGATTCTTGAGTTGGCCCAACGGACAAGATAAGAAAAAGGGCTTTACGATGTGTCCCACATCATTTGACGGAAATGCAGAAATGGCTACGATACGAAGCTGCTCGAACCCACCTGGGACGCTATAAGCGAGAAGGAGAGGATTTTATACTCTGTTTCATTATGCTGGGTGAGACGTAGGGCAGATCTAAGCCCTTGGGAACTTTGGAAGATTTGAAGCAAATGCAACGCAGTAGTTCCTTCATCTTGGTGTTTATGTCAGATTCTTGCGTCAATACACCCGTCCATTCGAACTATCAACAGAACAAGCTCTAGTACAGGTGTTCTGTGACCTACACATATTTGGCAACGGATTATACACAATGCTGACGACTACATTGAATAACTCTTGTATTTCATGTAGATAAATAGTTGTCACTTTTAAAGTTCCAACCCTAGTACATGCAAATAGCTGACTGGCAGGTCACTTGGGACACATCGGAGAAGGGTAGGCCTGTCTACGCGTACTATCCGAAAGTAAACCCCACTAGGCTAATTTCCAATGCAGCCCTTACAGCTTTCTTTACCGAGCATGGCTCATTACCGGCCTATCTTAGCCTGTTCCATCTTTCGGATTCAGTCAGTACGAGATGTGTTTGCGGTGGCCTGGGTTTGCCCAACCACTACCTATTTGACTGCTCCCTCACTAGGGATTGGCATTTCAAGAGTCCCAGACCAGACCTGAAGGGTGTCTGGGCTGATCAGCTAATTTGTAACAAAACCCTCTCATCCAAACTAAGCAAGCTGTTCGGTTGGCTTACGGAAAATACAGAGAATCTGCAGGCCCCGTAACAAGGCTGATTCTGAATACATAAGTTTCACTGTACCGCGCTTTTGTATTTATTTTCATGCAATTTTCTTGCAATTATTACCATTATTTTTCATTTTAATTTAATTTTTTTTAAATTTTATTATTTTTATTTGATGTGTTATTTTGTTTTGTATGTGTTAGTTTGAGATTTTTACTGTATTTACTATACTGCATTGTATATTATGAGCTGCTGTGGATTGTACACCCGGGGACACCCAAAACACCTTAAACCTTTGTTTTAAGGTAGATGGTCCTCGTTGGTGCAGCCAACCCTAGTACATGACATTTGTTCCCCTAGTAAATTTCATTTATTACTACACTCTATTTAAACTTATTTTATTTGAAAGTTTGATACTATCTTTAATAACATCAAAGATTTATACAACAATGGTTCAATAATCTTTAATAACATCGAAGATTTATACAAGATTAGTTCATTAATGAGAATATTTAAAAAAAAACTTTTGCATTTGATAAAATAAATTATCGATCTAAATCGGGAATATTTAGGTTATATTAGGAATATCAGGTTTTACATTGCATGAACAGAGGGGTCCATTATCAGCATTAGAATGCATAGACACTTGTACATTAGCATTTGTAAAGGAATATTAAGATTCATGTATAGCAATGAAATTTCTGGCAAAATTAATTTCCCCGTCAGCATTTTTTAAAAAGAATTACACCAAATCTTTAATATTCAAAGAAATATTTATCCAAATATTTAAAGAAGAAAGATAAAGTATAGGGTTAACAACACCGTATACTTTATATCTTACTTCTTTACACGTTTTGGCTTTAAAATATTTCATAAATAAGTTTTATACAATGGCCAATGAAAAAATGAATAGTTTGTAAGAGTTTGTTGAGATAGGATAAAAACGTACTCATTGACGTCAATTCGAAACTGGTCAAAGCTCAATTAGAGGTGGCGAAATAGGTCATTTTTTGTAAAAATATGGACACCAAAATTTTTCGCGTACAAAATATTTCTGTTATTCCTCCATACAAGGCAGTCAAAATTCTTTAACTCACCAAGAAGTTAAAAGATCCTATTTTTTTCGGCTCATCCACAAATATTTTGTAATCTCTAAACAATACTTCCTTGAGTTCCTGAAAAGGAATTAACTTTATTGACTATTAAACTCACCAAAATAAAATCAAGACAGGGTGCCTAGTGCAATAGACGGAAGGAAATTTGAAACTTCGTTTAACCAATGAAAGGGCCTGTTAGGCATTAATTTATTTCTTTTAGTTAATTCACTCTTGTTACCAATTTTTGGAGAATCTCATTCAGCTATTTTTTTTTAATTTGTTTTTGCCATTTGTTAATTTTATCCAGCCATTTTGCTAATTTGTTGTTGCCATGTTAATTTTATCCAGCTATTTTGCTATTTTGTTTTTCCCATGTTACTTTTATTCAGCTATTTTGCTATTTTGTTTTTCCCATGTTACTTTTATTCAGCTATTTTGCTATTTTATTTTTCCTATGTTACTTTTATTCAGCTATTTTGCTATTTTGTTTTTTCCATGTTACTTTTATTCAGCTATTTTGCTATTTTGTTTTTGCCATGTTACTTTTATTCAGCTATTTTGCTTTTGCTATTTGTTGATTTTATTCAGCTATATTACTGTTTTGTAGAGTAATTCTTTGTTTCTGATAGATAAATGAAGGCCTAAAAGAAGCAAACGAAAGTCTGGAATGCATCTCCGTAGGCTATTACATTTGTTTACTAAATAAAAATTTTGGTAATGCTTTTAAAATTTACCCCGTCTCAATTCCAAATCAACGTTACTCATACTGAATTCTTTGACAGCCTCTATCTTTCAACCGCTTGTAGAGGACATAAGGTAAGTACAAAAGCGTTTAAAATCAAGCATTGCATTCAAGGACGTAACTAGGTCTTTTAGCGCCCATAGTAAAAAATTATTCTGCGCCCTACCACTAAATATAGCGTGAAAAAATATAAATATGCTTTTTATATCGATTTAAAATAAACCCCCATTTTCGTAAACAATATCTGATATTTCACTACCATCCATGCATCTAGAACTTCTGGCCTAGAGGACTTGGCCCAGGAAGGTCAGAAAACGAGCTCCAGTGCGATGTCCAGTGCGATGTTAAAATAAACTCAATATTTTGTAATTCTGAAAATGTTCCTAGTATATTAATTTTTAAATTTCTTCTGCTTATTTTTTTTTATTAATACTTAGATATTTTTGAACATTTTGCTGATACAGTGAATAGTTTATTTGAGGTGAACACTTTTTTGGACGCTGAATTTTCATAAAAAATTTGTGAATTTCTAAATTTAAATTTGGTTTTAATAACTTTAAGGAATTAAAAATTTAAAACAAATATCCAGATTTATATTAAAGCATATTAGTGATATTTTGTAAACATTTTGTAAGAATCTATAGCAAGTTTAGTTTCTAAAAACATTAAAAAAAGAGAAAATTCATTAAGAAAATAATTTTAAACATATTGGATTTCATAATTAAAATTTTCATATTTTCTTTATTTCTACTCTGGGTGAATCATCCTCTTTTGGACCCCATTTTCCTCACAAGGGACACCCCTAAGATTGATGAGCCCGTGTCAAATGCCACCTTTGCGACGCTCTAGTCACGGCCCCGATTCCATTTATGATATTTTTTAACTTTAAAACTCTTAACTTGCAAAATTTATTAAATGCAATTTTTGTAAGCTTGCAATTATATTTAGTAAAAATATAATTTCATGCTGAGAACATTAACACAGAAACTTCCTGTTCTCTCCTGTTCAGGGGAACAGCTTTAAGATTTATAATAGTATTTACAGCAGAAGGGTTGAGGGATAGGATTAAGAGCTTATTTTACTGGAAAGTAAAAAGCATATTTTACTATCAATACATTTCTTGTTTATAATCGGGTAATCGAGGAATACTTCCCCTCTCCCCCCTACCCGTAAACTGGATGTTGCAACCTGATTAACTGATTAAGTCTATAAAATTCTACATACGCATTGAAATTTCTATCAAAATTTTAACTGCATCAATCCCAACTAGATACTTATTCAGGATATCGGAAAGACCGATTACCAGGAAGGCTATATTGCGCATGCGCTACAACTCACTGGCACTTAATCAGAATATCTGAAAGACTATTACACATCAGACATCGGCATTGAAGCTTTAATCGACTTTGCAACAGTAGTCTTCGTCCTACATTGCGATATATCACCCATTAAAACGCTTAGTAAATCTCTGATATCGCACCTGTACCTCATGATGCTAACATCGAGGCTTTGTAGCCAAATTTGGCGATTTTTCGAACGTTTTGTCGTGCGATGACCGGTTAACTATGGTCTACCCTGACATTCGAGCTTTGTAGTGGCAACCCTGGCTTGTTCTTTCAGCACCATTGGTGCACGTGATTTCTGACGTCACCACCCGGCTCTTCCAGCATTTATTATCGATATTTCACGACTTTCTGTAAATCGCCCAGTTCAAAAACAACCTGAGAATCGCTTAAATTCAGTTTTCATTAATTCATATTATGAATTCGATCCACTTTTGCTCTGAAATGCCTATATCTAGAGTACGAAGGTTGCAGATTCTTAAACTGAAATATTGCACTAACTGGTAAGCAAGTATTTTATTAACTCGCTCCCTGTTACGGGCACATCTTTCGGGTTTTTACTGATTTGCCCGTACGGCCTACGGGCAATCTGATTTCTATTTCGCTTGCACTGTTTCGGCCTTATTTTTTTTCCAATTTTAGTAACAAATTATTCGTATATACGGCGATAGTTGTCCAGTAAATGATATTTTGCAGTTTATTGTATTTTCTACTCTGGTTCAAAACCGTGGGTTTTTTTCGCATGCTTTGTCTGTAAATGATAGTAGCGAAAGTTTGCTGGATGACCTGGATAGCAGCGACTCTGATAGTAGTATACATAGAATCAGTCAAGCAAGACAATTTTTTTTAAATAATTGTGATAATCCTTTCGGATCCGCCTCCTAGATTTGCTTTCACTGGAATTGAAAAACTTAACTTGGATATCGATGAGACTAAAGGTAAACTTTAGTTCTATGATGCTTTCATACTAAGAAAAAAGTTGTAATAAATGCTTAAAAATATTAGAAATGTTAATTTTAATAACGTATCTTTACTTAAAAATGTAAAATAAACAGAAGAATGTGACATTTTTTAGACCGAATTCTGGAAAAAAAAATGAAACTGTCAAAGGGTTAAAGCAATTACCTGAACTTCTACGTTGTCTTCATTAATATTATCATTGTTATTATCCTCCTCCTCATCATCATCATTATCACCACCATCTAAAAGGCGAAAAACAGTTTTTCAAAAGATTATCAAAATTTCAAGTCTGATAGCTTTTAAGGTTTTAATATGCCTTTTGTTAATCCTTTTAAATCATTCAATAAATCCAACAATTGCAATATAATCTTTCAACAGTTGTTTGCTGCTCACCGGGGGAGTTATCCTGCCTATACTGCCATCTACACCGATGGCTCCAAATCGGCTGATTGTGTCGGTTGCGCCTTTGTCTGCGGCAGCCATGTTGAAAGCCGACCTTTGCATTCAGCGTGCTCAGTTTTCACTGCTGAGCTGACGGCCATCCGGGAGGCTTTCAAATACATCGGTCAAAACCAACATAGACTCTTCGTCATCTACACTGATTCGCTCAGTTCATTAGAAGCTTTGAATTCTCACGCAAATAGTCACCCCACTGTTATCGAAATAAAGCTTATCCATATCTGTCTGAAGCGTAGGGGATATAAAATTATATTGTGTTGGATCCCAAGTCATGTTGGAATTTATGGGAATGAACTTGGTGATAATGCGGCAAAAAATCCGTCAAGTCTGTTGCACAACGATCTTCCCTTATGCGACGTAAAAACTCTAGTTAAGAAGAAGACTCGCATTGACTGGCAGCGACGTTGGGACTTGCAAGAGCAAAATAAACTGCGCAACATCATGGGACACTTGAATATGTGGCCACCGCTGTCTGTGAGAGGGTGCGACGTAGTTCTCACACGTCTTCGCGTGGGGCACTGCCGGCTCACTCATGCACATTTGTTACTTGGGGAAGCACCTCCCCTGTGCGCATTTTGCAAATCCCCCCAAATAGTTGCGGACTTTCTCTCTTCATGTTGTTGCTTCCGGCGGATGTATTTAGAATATTTTAAAACTCAGTCACCTGTTCTTGGAACAATTATTGGGGAAGCACCGCATGCGGGTTTGTTTCACTTTCTCTGCCGCTCAGGACTGTTATATGAAATATGATCTGTTACCAGTCTCTTTGGAACAATTCAATTATGTTCATTTTGTTTTTGATTGTATTTTTGTATATTTTCTTGTAAACTTTTAGATGTACTTTGTATTTATACTCTAACAGAACTTGTATTTCACAGCATATCCCCCGAGGATTTTGTGCCAAAAAACATTAAATAAATAAATAAATAAATAAATTGACAAAAAAGGCAACTCAACAGTTTTGTAGAAAAGGAAGGAAGCACCTCTCCCTATAATAAAGCTAGGAAGTGAGGTTAGAAAGACGGTTTTGATCCCAAACCTATGAGCTCTTTTCCACTTACAGGACAGCGTCTAAATCGACAAGTAAATAATGTAACGATAAAATGGTATCGTGCTATCAAAAAACACTTTTTCCACTCTACATATATCGTGTCGACGCGGACCAATAACACAAACAAAAAACGTAGACAATAACGTTTGTCTTTAAATTTATTTTAATAATCATAATGCCAGCAGCAACGTGCGGCCATCACTCGCAAATAGTTCTCATTCTAACTACAAAAAAGTGTTGCCACAAAAATGCAACTAAATTATACTACAAAACAAAATATAGTACACTGAGCATAAGACATAACAGTACAAAATGTAAGACATTGAGTTCGAATATAAGCAACAAAACAAAATACAAAACATTAATAAATGATTCAAACATATCATTACCTTATAAAATGAAACTTTTATCTCGTTTTATTTACAAATGGATGTAAGCTCGCACGAGATTTATAATGACCAAAGTACTAATTTTTAGACCCAGTTCATTAAATGCTGTTATAAAAGTAAATATTAGCTCTGAGTCATTACACAAATTTGAAAAACATTGGACGCTAATATTATGCCGCAGACATTTGAAATTAAAAAAAAATCAAGGTTTTCGAATATAGCATGGTTTTAAATAAATTACTTTTCTTCTCTATAATTACCATTTACATCTAAACTTTCTATTTAGGTTATTTATTTATTTATTTATTTTTTTTTTTTTTGCACCTACAATATGCTAATGCAGCTTTGGCTCCACCCCTTTTTTTTTTGCATACAAAACGCATACAAAACACTTATTCCACTTTCATCATGATGTCAGGCCTCGTAGTTGCAATACTGGTCGTCTTGGGAGGTGGCACTGCTATTTACCTCAAAAATTCCATTTCTCATGCTAGGATCCTTACTCCCCCGCTTCAAAATTGTGAAGCAACTATTCTCGAAATTTCTATTCCAAATTTACCAAAATTGCTATTTATGCACGTAATAGTAGAAGTACGCTGATGGTCCTAATATTGAAATTTTAACTAAATATTTTCCTAATTTTATTATTGCGGGTGATTTTAATGCGCACCTCCATTCTTGGGGGTGCCGCAGTTTCGACCTTCGCGGTTCTAAATTACGACGTTGGGTAGATAATATGGCTCATATTATCGCCCCAAATACTTCTACTTATTTCGGCTGTAACACATCAATAAATGATTTTGCTTTAACCCGCAATTTCCCCTATCCCCACGAAATTACTGCTACAAATGACCTATCCTCTGATCACCTTCTTGTTGTGCTGGTTTTTAAAATCTCCGGTATCGATGTCCGCTCTCCGCACTAACTGGGAGAACTATGAGCACATCCTCAGCACGAGGTTATTTCCCTTCCACAACATCGACTCGTCGGCGGCCTCTGAGGATGCTGTCTGCCGCTACAGTGACTTTTTGTTCGCTGCGTACGCCGAAGCTTCTAAGCCTCACATGCGGACAATCGATTATTATCGTCTTCCCCGGCATATCAGAGGGTTGATTAATGAGAGGAATAATGTTAAGAGGGACTGGCAGTTTTCGCGCGATCCTAATCTCAAAGTTACTCTTAATCGTTTACAGGCCCAGGTCCGGAAAGAGATTAGGATCTGCAGCAAGGATAGTTTGAACACTTCTGTTGAGTCTTTAACGACTACTGACAACAGTGCTTGGAGGGCTGCCTCACGTCTTCTTAGGACACTTACACACATTCCGTCCCTTAAGGGACCTAATTCGATGGCGTTCTTAAACATTGATAAGGCTGAACTTTTGTCTGACAGTCTTAAAAGTCAGTTTACACCTAATACTGATATTTTAGAAAACGGTACTTACTCTCGTGTCATTCCGAGTGTCGAACAGTTTCTTAACTCTTCCAAGGATAACAATATTACACCTACTTACCCTTCTGAAGTAATTGTTTATCTGAAGAAACTCAAAAAGAATAAAGCTCCTGGTGTCGATAATATTACTGCTAATATGCTTATACATCTTCCAGCTAATTTTATTATCTCCCTTACCTTCATCATTAATTGTTTACTTAATTTAAATTATTTTCCTAGCGTCTGGGAGAAAGCGGTTGTGGTACCCCTGCCGAAGCCGGGACTCGACAACACCGTCTCCTCTAATTTTCGTCCAATTAGTCTCTTGTCTGTGCTTTCCAAGGTCTACGAATACATTCTTGCTCGTCGCATGGATGTATTTTGCAACGATAATAGCATCATTCGCCCGGAACAATTTGATTTCAGAGCTAAGCACTCCACCCAACATCAGTTTCGGAGGGTTGCAGAGCATATCCATGCCTCCAGTGCAAAAAAATCAGGTTACTGCGGCTGTGTTCGTGGACATTGCGAAAACATTTGATAAGATCTGGTTGGAAGGGCTTATTTACAAGCTCATTATTCTAAATTTTCCTCCCCAGCTTATTAAAATTTTTCACTGTTATCTTAACAGTCTTCCTAGCTCTGCTAAGAGGGCGCGATCACTTATTTATCGTAATAACATGTCATTACCTCCTTCCAAACGGAGAAGAGGTGAGTGAAGCACCGTTTTCAGGGTCTGCTTTTGATTGTTTTCTATTGGCACTGATTTTTATTCGTTTCCTACCAGGTGGTCGTAACCCATCTGGTCTCGTTTAGCCAACAACTCGTAAAGGATCAAGCCGTAATATTAGAAATGTGACGTCACGTAGCTAGGCCTACGTCTTCAAAAGAATGCGTTATATCACATTCCTGATTTTTCCACGAATTATTTTTTAGCTGTTTCTCTCTACCAAAGCATTTTTATGTATCATACTATTGCATAAATTATGGAGTACATTTTATACACAATTTTCAGTTTCAAAATCCCATAAATTTGGTTGTTATTAAACACATTTACTCAAGTTAAAATGAAAATGTTAATAAAACAATTTACTTCAATAAATTTCTCATTACTAGAAAGGAAATCTATATGAAATAAATTACTTTGTATTCCTCGTTTGATTTATAAAACTATCATTGATGATGTTATGGAAACTGTCCTAACAGAAAAAGGATTTAAATATATATGTATATTTAAGTATGACTTGCAGTAAAAGTTCACACTTGCATAGTAAAAATTCCTGTAATTTTTTTTTTTTATTTAGATTATGTTGTTCATCACAAGGCATTTTTTTTTTTTATTACTATGCATTACTATTACGGGTAGCAATTAAAGTATTGTATTATTGTTTCAAATGAAAAACAAAACAAAATAATGTATCCAATTCATTTATTTAATCATAATCCTTTGCAGACAGAGAATTTTACAATAAATTGAAACATTACAAAAACAGTTGCATTATATAAGTATACATATATACATCACAATTGTGATCTGGTATTAAATAACATTAACCTTCAGGAACTTTCGAGTTAAAGTTTCCTTTCTTTCGCTTTTGAATGTGGTGCATAAAATTTTTTATTATTATTAAATTTACAATAATTGTTTAGCAATATGTTAGTGGCATTTTTTTACAATTTTAATAACAATTCGGAAGAATGTCCATTCTTATAAATTTTAAAAATTAAATACTTTCTTCAACTAATAAAATATAACAAAGAACACTCACTGCAATTTCTCATTGATTGTGAAATTTCAAAAATTTTTATTCATAGTTTGTTAACAATTTTCTTATAACTAAGTAATGAGAAATAACAGTTATTATATTATCAAAAGAATACTTTAAACCAGTTTAGTTAATATAATGAATTAAAATGCAATTTTTATTCAAAAATATTTCCCCATTCTTTGTTAAATGACCCAAAAATTACAACTATTTACATATTTTAATACCGAATTTACAGAAAAACTTAATAACATATACAAGCGAAATTGGCTTTATAAATTCATGTTCATGTTATAATAACAAAACATTTTTTTAAAGTTGAGGGGTGAGGTAGAATTAAAACTCCACTATTTCTCAAAAATTTATAAGAATGAGGAGAAATTGAAGAAAAAACTGATGACAGAATTAGTAAATCAGAATTATACCTATTTTGCTTTTTATGGGTGAAAATTAGGGAGATTTGCTCTTTAAGAAAGCTAATACTTATTGCTTCATTTGGTGTACAAACTTTTTCTAACTTATTCAAAAGGTCAGTTAATTAAATAATTAAATTTTCTCTTTCATTTAATTTACAACTACAATTCTGATTTAAAGCACTTAAAATATTTGAAATTTCTTGTACATTTTTAATATTCATCGGAAAGCAAAATTTGTCAACTTTTGATAACTTTAAATTACCTTTAAAAATATTTACACATAGATTTTCGTCAATAACTAACATTAAATAATCAGGAATATTATTCATTACAGTTATTTTAACGAAAGAAAAATTTCCATTTTTAGAGTTACTTACAGAATTAAATCCATCAGGCATATTAATTAAACAAATCTTATGCCCCATGTCAGAAATACTATCAATTTTGAATTTCTGAAGATTATCATCAAGGGACTTTTTGCTTTGTTCTATAACTAAATGTAACTGTGAATGTTCACTTCTTCTTTTTTTGGTTTTTGGATCCTCTCTTGAAACTTTATGTGTTGATAAAAACTCCGGGCATCCTTCAAAGACAGTAGGAATAGCTGCTTCATTCAATCTAGGCCGAACGATGGCCGAAAGGTTAGGGTGCTAGCCGTTTCCTTTAAGTTATTGATGAGGGTTTTTAATGAGTTAATAAAATTTTTAAGATCTTGAAAATTAAGTAAGTTCTTGATTTCTTTGATTAAGGTACCAAATTCAATTATTTCCTTGAAATTAGAATTAAAATTATTATTTTCTTGTTGATTTTGGGGGACATTCATCCTATTATTAGGATTAGAATTTTCATTAGTATTTATCTGAGATTCATTACTGACAGTATGAGCATAAGTTTCCCTAACAAAAAGATTAGTATTTTTATGAGAATTTGGGATGCTAGTAGTATGGTTTGGGGTGAGTTTAATATTATTTCTGGGTTTAGGGAAGTTCATGCAGCCATTATAGCTAGCGGGGTGCTTACCACTGAAGTTGCAGCATTTAATAAAGTCTTTTTCTCCCTTAACATGAGGGCAATCGGTACTGAGGTGGTCACCAGCGCATTTCACGCATTTCGGAGCCATCCAACAGCTAGCGATGTTGTGGTAAAATTTTTGACACCTATGGCATTGAGGAACGGGATGAGGGGAGCGGTATTTTTCTACTTTGATAATAAAGTAACTGATGGTTTTAAGGTCCAAAATTTTGGCACTGTCGGGGGTAGGTTCTAACTGGATTTGAAAAATAGGGAGATGAGTTTTGAAGCTTCTACTGATCAGTTGAGTTATTTTAAGAACTTTAAAATTTAATTGAAGAAGGGTTTCAAAAAGGTTATCAATGGGGAATCAACAGGTAATCCTTTAATAACAGCTTTGTAGGGTTTGACAAAATTTGTAGCGTAGGAGAAGGCTTCTATTTTATTATCTTTAATATAACATATTAAGTTATCTCTATCTTTTTCAATTTGGGGGAAAATTCTGATAAAACTGCTACTAACTTTGGCATGAAAATTTAGTTTTCCGTTAATTTTAGAAAAATCGTCTAAGAGTTTCAAATAATTTTCATTTTTCCTAAAATTAATAGGTTTAATTTTGCTTTTATTTTCTAAGCGGTTTTCATCACTATTTCCATTATCTGAAAGAGAAGAGATATTTTCTTTAGGTTCATTACTGTCAGTAATATTATTATCTTTAACAGTTTCAGATCCGCTATTAATGCTATCTAAGTTATCATAAGTTATTGCCATAGCCTCATAACTTGGGATATTATTATTAGTTATAGCATTATAATTAGCTTTTTTATTAGCTTTCCTCCTTTTTTTGGACTGAGTTTTAGTGCGGATTCCCTCATCACAATGTTCGGCAGAGTAAGACTGATCCTGCGTACCTTGGTAGTCCTTCACAGCATCAACGTAAACGTCTCGAGACATCTTATACATGACATTCTTCTCTTCAAGAGTCAACTCACTGTTGTACATGGTGCAGTAGAAGACGAATCCTTCCGGGGGAATTAATCCACCTATTTTTCACATAATCATTCGTCTCCTATAAAAAGAAGTATTCATAAAGCTCTTTATACTTCATCCGAACACACTTGAGCAAAATCTCCATTTCTGAAGAAGCGTTCACAAGTGTGAGCCAGCTGCGCAGTTTATCAAACTCATCACACCGTTTCTCGGCCGCCATAGCGACAAATACCGTACAGGCGGAGCTCTCGAAAACACGCCCTATCCCAACGGGAGCTGGCGAGAGAGTGTGTGTGTGTTACTAAAATTAACTCACAGTTATTGCTAAGATAAACAAAAGTAATTAAAAAATTGTCTGTATTAAAAAAAATTGTTAGTGGTAGTAAGCTACACAGGTAGTTCTGAAATATATCACACAGATCATTCTCAAAAAGATTGTTTCAAATTACTTATGTAAAGATTGGACAACCCTTGTACTAATAGCTTAGGTGCTAATTAATCGCATTTGAAAAATAAAAACTTAGTAAAGATTTTTTTTTTCAAAATAAATTAGAGAAGTATGTGTTCTTTCACAGAAGAGGTTTTTTTTTTTTTTTTTTTTTTTTTTTTTTTTTTTGCTTATAACTTTTTACTCTTTTGGTTTAAATTCTCTTTTAATATATATATATATATATATATATATATATATATATATATATATACATATATATATATATATATATATATATATATATATATATATATATATACATATATTATAGAATATATATAATCTAATAATAGCATTAGTAGTCATATGAAATGCATAATTTTTTTCAGATTGAATTTATTTTATTTTTCAATAAAAAATTGTTTTAAAATGTTGATGAAATTTATTTGAATTTCACATCCCTTTAAAGTACTAAACTAATTTTGTAGAAATAAGTGCATAGTTAATTAGTGCCTAATAGATTTTTAAAATCATTTTTCATGTGCATCATTAATTTTTTTACACAAGAAAATCTTAATAAGCAACAAAGTAGAAATTGTGACAAAATGTATTGCTCAATTTATTTCCTTTTAGTTAAATTCAATGTGATTTAATTTTTTTCATTTTTATTTAGACTCTTAATTTCCCAATTTGTATGAATATTGTATTATCATAAGCAATGCTCATCTTTAAAAAAAAATTTAAACCCAAAAATTCTATTTAAAATTGGTTAACATTCATATTATTATTTTATGATTTATTAAAATTACTGCTATAGCAATATATTTCAAAATTCAATACTGCAAATAATATTTTTGTTAGTTCTTTAAAAATTAATATCCTTTTTTTGCACTATTATAGTGTATAAAATGGGATATTTATCGTAACAAACATTTAAAAATTGGTTAAAAACATATATAATAGTAATGGTATATCCACAGACTAGATACATTAGTGATTCCCAAAATATTTATTTAGTCTATGGCGTATATCGAAGTGGAATACCATTTGGCGTGCGCCAACAGCGAAGTATGTGGTAACCAAATGTCAAATGTGGTAACACGATTACAATATATGTCAGTGCATGACGTAATCTTAACGTCCAATCCCGTTCGACTTGCAGATTTTTTATCCCAGGTTCTAGGCGCCTGTGTATGATCGAGCATTTACGTACTTATGTATGCTCCTACTCCATGAATATATATCATGTACCAATTACAAAATATTACAAAATATAAATTCTTTTAACAAACTGATATTTAAAGTATAATTAATGATGATTATGCAATGGTAATTAAGAAAGTTATCACGTATATGTATAAATAAAAATAAAGAATTATTTTTATTCACATTTTTAATCGTAATTTTTAAACATAAGGCATACGACGACGCCAGTTGATAATTCCTATTATTGTAAATGTCATAAGTTTTATACACGGAATTCCAAAAGTAAGAAAACTTATAGTTGGAAAATAACAAATAAAGTAAAAAAAAAATAAAAAAAAAATCTCAATTAAACAATTTGTTCCCGGAAAATAATTTTAAAGGTGTTCGAGATTTGCAATGAATAGTAACATTATTTTTGTTTAGTTCAGATATTTTTTTAAATATGCAATTTTATATAGGTCGTGTTTTTTTTATTTATTTTTTTAAACTTCCAGAGGCAGTTATTGGATATTTTTCTTGGGAATCTCATAGATGATAATATGTCATAATTATGCTTCCTAATTGAAAGTTTGGTAAATTCCCAATTCCGGGTGCCCCGCCGCCATGTTTTTGGCGCTATTTCTGTACAAGTGATCGCCAAATTGTAGCCAAGTGATGTTTACAATTTGTGTAGTAAGTTTATACCCAATTTCAAAACGTATTTTGGACAAAAAAAAAGGGTTTCAAATGTTGTTAAGATGAATACATATTTAAATTTCAGTTTTTAATGTATTTAATGGCGCTTTTGTATTGGTTGTTAAACTAAACAGTGCGGAATTTTTGCAATAAGTGCAAAGTAAGCAAAATATTAGCATTAGTTGGTTATATTTAGGCAATTATGCTTATAAAATATTTAGATATATTTATACAATATGGTTGTTATTTAATGATATTATTTTAAAACTATCAAAAGATTAAAAAATAATAAAGTACGGTACAAATTACTTCTCTAAATTATTAGCTTAAAATGAAAATATAAGAACGGATTAAATGTTTTAAATAAATAATAAATTTTTAGCTTACAGTTCTGAAGAAAGTAAGGGAGTGAAATGATTTTTCTTATCTAAATGAGGTAAAGCTCCCCTTGATCTTCCGTAACAATAACGGTAGACGGTCGTAATAAAATTTCTTTTTTATTATTCAGCGTATCACTTTTAACAATGTATTACACTATAAAATAATATAGTTTAAAAATATTTCTTCTTCATTTTGTGTTAAATTAAGACACAACTTTGAATAAAAAAGTTCAAAAAGCAGTAAATAAAAAAATATAAATGTGAAATATGACATCACTTGTTAACTTCGAAAATTAAGCATAAAATATAAAATTAATAAAGCGCTAACCTAATTTAAGTATCCTGAGATGTTGGTGGATATATACGTTTGATCCGATTTAAAAAATACTGAAAAGCAACGTGCGGACTTTCTTACATTTTCCTCCACATAAATTCACAAAGGTACGAATCAAATTGATTTTCACACTTTCGAACTGTGCGGAGGGATCTTTTAATTGAGCTCCACAAGCCCTTAAATGTATTGGTGTGAGCTCAAGTATTAAATTTAAAAAACGAAAAAAAAATACCACAAGAGCTCAGGCAAAATGGACAAACCTCCAGAGCACAGTCAAAATGGACAAAGACATGAAATGGACGCTAGAAAATCCAAATTCGGCGGTCTTGGAGTATTGTTAGTTACAGGAACCAATAAGGGTCAGATATTCAAATCACGTGTCATTTCCCCCAATACCCTAAAATAAAGGCGCCGATTGACACCCCCACCTTTTTTAGGGGGTGGTGGAAGAGTCCGAAAAGAAGAGCAAGGTTTGCCAGAAAATAGGGTTCTAGAATTTGGCGATATCTCCCACGCTTGGCGTCCCCACCGAACTGAGTTCCAGGGGCCCCCCGAACTGGGAAATAGCCGAAAATTTCGTTCGGTTCGTAACTTCTATTGACAATTCATAGTCTCAGCTTTTATAAATCGAAAAGAGAAAATTTATAATTGAAAAGTTGTAAATAAAATGCTAAACAAAGAAATTCTAATTATAAAAGTATTTCTCATGCATTAGATTTTAATAACGTTAGCATTCCTCCTTTTTTTACATGAATGCACCCATCATTACTTCAAATAAAACAATACCTTTTTTGAAATATGAATTTTTTAATGGGGAAAGTTGAAAAGTACATTTATTAATACTTTATTGAATAATTTCAGTGTCTCATAACTCTTATATACACTGAACATTACAAACATTATCGAAACAGCTAATGTATGAAGCAAATGTTCTATATACCGTGGATATCAAAGTGCAATTACCTGTTACTCGAACAATTATTCGAAATCATTCCTGCAAAATTTCTGTTTTTGTATTCTAGACGTCAAATACTGTTTATTTATATTCACGAAACATGCTTGTAAAAACAATGATTTAGACATTAGACATTAGGTTAAACATCAGCATTTACTAATCAAAGTTTAGGTCATTAGTATGACTCAGATTCTAATGTTTGCGGTCGTTGCGAAAGCCCGCAGACAACGAGCAGTATATTCTCTAGAATTATCACCCAGTATCATCATATATTTAATTCAGGTTAAGAATTGACACTACTAATGACAACTTTAGTCGAATAGTTGGATTTTACTTTAGCACCTGGGTCCAAGACCGTATCTCCAATTTGATTTGGTGAGACTTTCTATGAGGGTGTGCATCGTGAACTGGGGTTCCATTACATGACAAAAAATATCCTAAATTTACAAATACATTACAAAAAATAAGAGAGAAATTTTAAGTCCCTTGATAGCAACTAACATCATAAGATGTGAAAAAAATTTAATGATAGGAAAGATAAATTTGAGAAAGGATAGGGAGATTTTTAGGCGGATGCTGGCATCCATTTTATAAAATTTGATACATTTTTCATAAGATTTTTAATTTTTAATAATTTTTTCTTCTCTAAAAAATATAAGAAAATTACAATATGATGTAGTAAAGCAATGCGATGACTAGCAATGTGCCGTAGCACGGGCTGCTCTCTCCGGTGCACGACGAATCGCCACAGGTTCAGCCGCCGAGTCGTACAGCAATTGAAAATACATTGGCATCCTTCGAAGTGAAAAATGCGAATCCCAGACATTTGTTCTCAACAACTTATTCAAAGTACATCAAAGGCATCAAAGGAGATGACGCAACTGGACTCTATGGGCCAAGCCCGTTAATCCAGAGGTTTCAATCAGTAAGCACAAAAATGACAACGAGCGAAAAGTAAACACATAAAAGAGCAAAGAGATAGAAGGGTGGATTCGTGAGTTCATAACACAAAACTAGAGAGTAGAAAGTTTAAGGATAGTAAAACATAAATATTTTTTGGCCAGTGACATCCGTACAAATAAGCCGAAAGAAATTGAAAAAATGTTGATTAAAGCAAAATTTTAGAAAATTTGGAAAAAATATAAATATAGGTTTTAAAAATAATTAAACTGTTTTAAAAATCAAATAAAGGCCTAAAAAATAATATTTAATTAAATTAATAATTGTTATTGTTATAATTTTGATGTTATAAATTTTAATTTCCTTAGTAGTAATGGTCGGGTACGAAAGTTTTGATAATTTAGAAAAAATAAAAATATGAGTTTTAAAAATAAATAAAATAGTCTAAAAATCCAAAAAGAGCCTAAATAATAGTAATTAATCACAAAAAACAATTTTTAAGAATTTTAATTTAGATTTGGAAATTTTGCGTTCATCGGGGTTTGAACCCGACTACGATTCATCGAAGCTGAGCGGTGGGCAAGGCGTTTACTAACCAAGCCACGCCTGTGCATAATGAGTTCAGCAAAATACAGTACTCTTAGATCACAAAATTAAGCTCCGCCTTCAACATGACGTGAAAGCGCAGAGCATTTCGGGAAGGAATAGGAGAAAATCCACGAAATGAAAAATAATTTTGAGTACGATGAGTGATGTATGGCCGTTTTTAAGGATTTTAAATCTTTTTTCTTACATTTTTGATATTTTATAAAGTTTTTTTGGTTTTATTTTTTATTTTTTATAAGGACAACACAAATTAATAAGGATCTTTGGCTAGAATAGCCAGAGGCCTTCTTCTATTGCTAGCGTCAGCTGGGTCGTAATTGACAAGATTATTTAATAATTCATTATTTAAATTTTTATGAAATTTAGTGGAAAGATTATAAATAAATTTTGGAATATTAGGAATCTTAAGTTCCTCGTGGATTTCATCATTGCGAAAATACCATGGCGAATTAGTGATTTCACGTAATATTAAATTTTGAATAACTGTTAAAATTTTAATGTTAGAATCTGCTGCATACGACCACGCTGGTGCGGCATAGGTAAATATCGGACGAAGGAAGGAAGTGTAAACGAGCAGCTTATTTTTAATAGTCATTTTGCTTCGGCGAGCGATTAAGGGATACAGAGCTCGCTTGGCGTTTCTATATTTATCCTTAACAGCTTTAAAATGCTGCTTCCAAGTTAAGTTTTTATCTAGCGTTACTCCTAAGTATATAACAGTATCCGACCAAGGAATACGAGTGTTATTGATATATATGTTGTAATTGACATAAGTCGTTCTCTGTTTGGCTGTAAACATTGCGGCATCGCATTTACTAGTGTTTAATCCTAATTTTCCATCTGTCTAGCCATTCAGAAATTTTGACTAAGTGCTTGTTGACGGCAGTCACGGCAAATTTATAATTTTTATTCGATGCGAAAATCGCTGTGTCGTCGGCAAAAATAGCAAGTTCCGTAGTAGGATGAACAGGGATATCATTATATAAATATTAAATAAAGTAGGGCCAAGGAGTGATCCCTGTGGTACACCGGATAGGATAGGAAATTTTGAAGAGTAGGTCGTGTAGATTTTTACTTGAAAGGTGCGATCCGTTAAATAAGAGTAAATTAATTTAATTAAGTTATTAGAAAAGTTATAGTTTACTAATTTATGTATGAGTGCGTCAATCCAGATTTTGTCGAAAGCACGAGCAATATCTAAAAATACAGCAGCGGTTGAACGTTTATTTAATCTATTTTTTGTCAACAGTTCAGTAATGCGGTAAATTTGGTGGGGTGCCGAAAGATTCTTGCGAAAACCAAACTGGTAAGGAATTATAATGTTATTGGTTTCGAGATGTTGATTAATTTCCGCAAGAATGAATTTTTCTGTGATTTTACTAAGAGTATTTAACAAGCTAATTGGTCTATAATTATCTGGAGAAGAATGATCCTTTTTAGGTTTTGGAATAGGGACTACGATAGAATTTTTCCAGCATTTCGGAAAGTAATTAAAGTAAAAAATATGATCAATTATGCTGTATAAATAATAAATATATTGAATGGGGAGATGCTTGAGAGCAGTATTAGTGATGTTATCTTCTCCAGGGGATTTACGTTTTGGTAGATTACGAATAATTTGGATAAGGGTAGCCGAATCAATATGGACGTTAGTGTTAAGCGAATTAAAATTTTGAATAGTTGAAATCGAAGAGTTGACATCATTGGTCGTGTTTACGTCAGAACCTGGATTTGGTGTGAAATTTTGTGCAAGCGTGCTGCCGATTAAATTACATTTTTCCTCCGCTGTGTAATTAATAACGTTTGTAATCGGATCTTTGAGTGGAGGAATAGGTGTGAAGGAATTTTTGAAATGCCTGGCGACTTTCCAGATGGAATTGTCAGTGGTGTCTAGAGAAGTTAGAAAATTATCCCATTGGGTATTAGCTTTATCGTGTATATAATATTTGAGATCTTGTTGTGCATTATTTAAAATTCTTTTAAAAAACGGTGTTTTATTTCTCTGCCAGGCTTTCCTGGCACGATTACGATTATTAATTAATAATTTTAAGTGCCTGTCATGGTGGCGTTTGTCTGTGTCAGGAATGATGGTGGAAGCAAAAGTAACGCTGTCATTAATATCGGTAGTTATTTTAGTAATAAAATTTTCTAAATCATTAGTATTATTAATATTTGGGAGGTCAAAGTTTTTAGAATTTAGATGGTCTTTAAATTGCTTCCAATTAATAAATTTTTGTGGCCTAAAAGTATAAGGGTTATTGCTAATAAAAATTTTTAATAAAACGGGATCGTGATCTGAGGAGAGGTCGCATACGGTTTCGATAGTGATAGAATTTGGAATACCTTTAATTAATGCAAAGTCGATAACGCTGCTGCTATTATTAGAGTGGTGTGTTGGCTCGTTAGGTGCGAAAATATCAAAATCTGAATTATCTGAAAAGTTTGTGATCATTTGTCCATAAGAGTTATTACAAGTACAATGCCAGTCTCTATGTTGAGCGTTTAGATCTCCGAAGATTATTATGTCGTTATTTATTGTGCTAAGTGCATAGAGATCGTCAAGTACTTCACGCGGATTTAGAGATGGTGGAATATAAGTGGAAATTAAGGTAAATGCAGATCCGTTGTTAATTTTAATATTAATAGCAGTAGCGTTGATAATTTTTAAAGTAGGAAGAATAATTACATGATGGGGAATAGTGCGTTTAATAATAATAGCGGTACCTCTCATGGCTTGAATTGGACTAGGGTAGTCATTCCTGTATGTGGTGTAGTCTTTGATGTTGAGTTTATCCCCCGGCCGGAGGTGGGTTTCTTGTAATAGTACAATATCGGGAGAGCGCTCGTTTACGAATTCCCTGAACTCACGAATCCTATTTTTAATGCCGTTGCAATTCCATGCGAAAACTGATAAAAACCTGTTCAATGCCATTACTGACCAGTGGAAGGAGCTTGAATAAGTCCCGAGAAGAACGCCAAAAGACGCTCCTCAGAGGACTTAGCTTTAATCATGTTAGCTTTTATGTTTCTTAATTTTGTGACAATTTCACTGAAGTCCTGGATTCCCAGCATCTGCTTAATTTCGTGCAGGAGACCTGCAATTTCGCCTAACTGGCTAGTGTTACCATTAACATTGCTTGTATCTGTGGGAGCGGGGGGGTGGGGAGCAGTTACAGGAATGGCGGGAGAGGCAATTGCTGCTTCGGTCACGGTGCCTGAGAGCGCATGCGCGAAAGAGTTGGAGAGCACTTTCGGAGCGGCGGCGGCGACGAACGTGTGCGCGGCGGTTTTCCTCTTCGGGAACTTCGGGCATCCCCGATATGAAGCGGGGTGAGCTCCACCGCAATTACAACACATTGGGTTGTCGACCTTTCCCGGTCCTTTAGGGCATTCCTTTGATTGGTGGTATTGACCGCATTTCACACACCGTGAGCGCATAAAGCAATTGTCCGAGTGGTGGTGGAAATGTTGGCAGTTATGACACTGCTGTGTAGTAAATGGGGACCTGTAACGCTCGATCGTTATCTTAATATGGAAAAGAGCATCAAGCTCTGAAATTTTCTTTGCCATGTCGCTTGGCGTGAGTTGGATTTGGAAGAGTGGCATGGGAGTTTGGGTTTTTCGCTTGATTAATTGTGCGACTTTGATAACTGGGAAGTCCATTTTAACTAATTCGTCTTTAATTTCTTCCACTGGTATGTCACTTGGGAGTCCGCGAATGACCACTTTAATAGGTCGGACGACGCCAATGGGTAGGATAAATCCTTCAATCTTGTTGTCTTTTAAAAATTTCGTAATAGACCTATGGTCATCTTCAGTTTGGGGGTCTAGACGAATAAATTCGCCTCCTATTCGCGCATGGAATTTTCGAGATCCATTGCCTGCTATTTCGTTTAGGAGAGCACGATAATTAGCTGTTTTCACTATGGTGATATGTTTAATCTTATTCTTTGGTGGCACAGAGGCATTGGGTGATTCAGAATTTTGGGATTGAGTTTTAGGAGCAGACAATGTTTTCTCCTTCAGATTACCAAACGTAGACACAAATTTCTCTTAAATCTGCTTACACATCTAAGCATCAAGAATTTGATAAATATTCATTTCAATTTCTGGGTATAAAATTGTTTTGTTCAATAATTTTAAGAAATTTACTTCATAAGATAAATTAGGTATGTATAATAATGTTCATTATAGTTCTCATATAGGTAAATTTATAATTTACTACACCATTATTACATTCAAATGTAAACACTAATAACTAACAAGAGTGTAAATTCCCCATCATGTAATTATTCTTCTTACTCTTCAAATCATCAACGCTAGTGTTATTAATATTAAAATTAATAACGGATCAGCTTTGATGATAGTTTCTGCTTATATTACCCTCCTCTTAATCCGCGTGAAGTCCAATACGATCTCTATGCTTTGAGCACTATTAACAAAGATACAATTATTTTCAATGATTTCACTGCAAACCATAGGGACTGGCATTGTAATAATTCTTATGGACAAATGATAAACAATTTATCTGATAATTCTGATTTTGATACTTTTGCATCAAATGAGCCAACACATGACACTATACACAGCAGCAGCGTTAATGATTTTGTTCTTATTAAAGGTATTTCAAAATTTATTGCTATATAAACTATTTGAGGCTTCTCTTCACACCATAATCCAGTTCTTTTAAAAAACAAATTATCAGCTATAACCCATATTCTTCTACTCCTAAAAAACTATTAATTAGAAGTAATTTAAAGATCCTCTAAATTCTAATTCTTTTGACCTCCTTAATGTCGATAACACTAACGACTTAGAGTTTTTCATTAATAAAATTACTAATGACATTAACGACTGTTTAAACATTTCTGCCATTATCATTCCTGACGCAAACACTCTGACAGACAACTTGAACTTTTAATTAATAATCGTAATAGAGACATTAAGGTCTGTCAGAGAAATACAATTTTAAATAATAAGAGAATTTTAAATACTGCACAACTAGATATCAACTACTATATACACGATAAATGTAATACTCAATGGAATAATTTTTTTAACTCATTTAAACACTACTGACAATTCCATCTGAAAAGTCGTCAGACATTTCAAAAATTCTATTTCCCCTATTCCTCCTCTTAAGGGATCCACATTTCAATTCTATTTTTGCAAAGCTAAGGAAAAATGTAATTTAATTGGCTGCACGTTAGCTCAAAATTTTATTCTAAATCTGTCACTGCTATTCAAAATTTTAACTCTCCTAACATTAACGATCATATTGATTAGGCTTCTCTTACCAAAATTATTGAAAATCTGCCTAAACGTAAATCCCCTGGAGAAGATACATCAGTTTCAATGCACTATCCATCTCCCATTTCAGTACGTATATTATCTCTACTCAATCATCGATAACATTTTTTATTTTTGCTACTTACCTAAATGCTGGTTTAGAATTTTATTCATAACTTTCCGATTATAAATTCTCTTGGTTTCGAAATTTTAAGTATAAAAAAAAAACAAATATTCAAGTTTATAATGAGCTTATATTTTTTCAATATTAGGAATTATCAAGCCTTATAAAAGACTTATAAACATGTTTTAAAATGTCAAATTCCTTTTTTTTGTTTATACATTAATGTGATAATTTTCTTAATTACCATTATGTAATCATCATTAATTATTCTTTAAATATGAATTTGTTAAAGGAATTTTGTAATTCTCATGATATATATTTTCAGAAGGAGGCGCATGCATAATTACGTATTTGCTCCACCCCACCATGTAAAAATTTCTAAATATACGATCACCTCATCGATAATGTACGTTACATGCTTACGTGTAACGCCACTGGTTTTATTAATAATATAACATGTGCAACAAAAATTGTGTTTTTTTAATGCAAAATAATTTTATGTAAACAGACATTCACACTGACATGGATGGTGTTGATATGGAAGACATCAATCCAGTCCAGTGGTCCATATTCCATTGGCTATGGAATATATGGAAGCATAAATCAGGATACGGACTTGTTTAATCGAGGGAACACAGTAAGCTTAAACAGGCGTGTACGATGCTTCTCCAGGGCATTCATCCGATAGCTTATGCTAATATCTCTTGCTCATAGGCTCCTCCTACACGCTCTCTGGAACTGGTTCTTTACAGTAAAGACTTTAAGCATTTACGTTTTCCACCAAGGCAAAATATTCTGAAGTTACTCTAATTCTTTTAATTCATATACTTTAAATTTTATAAAAAGTGTAACTAACAATACTTTAAGACTGCTGAATATGGATTTTCTAGTGTAAATTTCAAGTCTTTGTCCATTTCGGCATTGCGATGGAGGTTTGTCCATTTTGCCTGTGTGCTTTTGGGATTTGATTGTGCTATTGGGATCAGTTCAAACATGTACATCCAACAACAACTCAGGAAACTTAAGTTAGGGAAGCGCTTTATTTATTTTATATTTTGTGCTTAAGTTTCGAAGGGTAACAAATGATGTTATATTTCACATTTATATTTTATTATTTTTTTTTATTAAAGGTAATGTTTAAAAACACTGCCTAAGTGTAAAATCATAGAACAATTTATTATTGACAAATTTCACAAACTCCTGAATTTTGCAAGAATATATATATATATATATATATATATATATATATATATATATATATATATATATATATATATATATATATATATACTGAGGCAAAATGATATCAAAATTTTTATTTACAGTTTCATTTACATATAACATCTGAAACTAATTTGATACATAAACAATGAAACGTAATTCAATAATATAGAGAGAAAAAAAAATAAAAATGTTATTACAAGAAATAGTTAAGAGAATTTTTTTATTTTTCTCGTATTGGATTTTTCATTTTATTTTTCAGTCACTTTTTTAGAGTAGTTATACAGAAGTATTTTATAAATAGTTAAAATTATGTTTTTGAAGTGAGGTAAACAATCTTGCAATCATAATTAAGAAGACCTATTTATATCGTCTATTACATTTTTAATACATGGTTCAATGATTGTTATAAATAAATTGAACTGACCATCTTCTATATATATTTAAATGAATTTCTGTCTGTCTGTACTCGATAGACTCAAAAACCATGCATTCAATCGCCGTGAAAATTTGGGAAATTATTAGGTATATCCCTGGGAAGGTTTTTGTAAATTTTTAACGTTCGAAATCCATTCCTTCCCCCTTTTTCGAGCATTTTATGTCATTATTCCAAGCATTATTTTCCCCGGTTAAACGCAAATGATTAATTTTTTAATTTATCGCATCATAACTAAGTGAAAGAAGCAATATTTCTAGAATGTGACGTCATCCCAATTGTTTTAAATACAGTTTTCATCGGTTAAAAGCAGAAGATAAAAATTTCCAATTTATCCCCTAATAAATAAATGATAATATTTTTCTATCATTATGACGTCATTACTTGAAATATCTGATTTAATCATTTCTTATTTTATATTATTTAAACATCGTCGGCGTAGTATCAATTCTATTTGACCGGGAAATTGAGATATACAGTGATTAACTTTCATTTCTGGCAAATATAGTATTTTTATATGAGAATTATTTTAAATTTAATTCTTAGTTAATTTTTACGTTACAATGAAATGTTTATCAACAATATTTTAACAACAAAAAGTACAAATTTCAGTGACTCTCATGGGCAAATAGAAACCTATCATTTTATATAGTTATCTTCACATTTATATGGTTGTCAATATGAATGTGTGTTTCTGTTTCTTACAAAATTATGTGGTTTGTCGTAAATTTCCTTAATTGTGGACATTTATTAATACCAACAAAATTAACGCTGTTGCCTCTCACGGGCAACACAGTGCACTTACTGGCCATTCAGCTATATATAAACTGTTACAATCATCAACAATCTGAAACATATGATATTTATTCAGCATTTCTATTAATACGTCTTATTATCTTTAATAGTGGTTCTAAACCTTTCATCGAAATATTTTAAAATCCAGACCGAAGGCTGGGTGTGGAGCAGCTAGTAATTGCTATAAAATTTCTGTTATATTTTAATAAGACATTTGTAAATATTTGAATACATAAATATGTTACTTTAAGTGTATATACAATGTTAATTTTGAAAGATCCTCTATCTAAAGCATCTATTAATATACATCTAGTATCTATTAATTAAGTTTTATTTATATAATTAAAACAGCTTGCAAATTTTATTAGATGGGATTTTTCTACTTTTGATTGTTGGATATAATTGTTTAAAAAAGTTAAACGTGCTTATTTAACTACTTTTCTACAGGTGATACGAGAATCTACCTATTATGAAATAGTACAATATTCAATAAAGGTTATATTTTTATAATAAAAATGAGCAAAAACATTACTTCTGTTGATTACTTTAGACTAATTTTTTTTCTTACATTTATATATTGTCTTTCGGTAGTTTCATTTTTGTTAGTTATGTCTTTTTTATGCTTAGGCATTCAAAATTTTAAATTGTAGAAAGCTAATATGAAAATCTGGAAACCGAGCTCAGGACTTAAAAAATATGAAGCTGATAAATCAGAAAAAATTCAAAAACAGATGACATTGATTCTGCATAGAAATTTCACAGCTGCTGTTGTGGTGTGTGAAAAAAGCTGTAGATCAACTTTTATTAATCAAGATCCTTAAATACACATAAACACAATGATGTAAGGATACTTAACCTTTTATTGTGGTAATATTAGATCATTTTCCTTTAAAATGAAACAGAAATTGTAATTTATGAGTTATCAACAATAGCTAAGTTGTAATACACAGCAAAAAAGAAACCTTTACATAACTTAAAATACATTAAACTCGCTGATATTATTTTAAGTACTTATAAGCTCCTTAATGAGTTCTATCAATAAAATGAAGCTTATTTTTAAAAAAGACATTTATAATATACAATATGATACAAGGCACACACTAATAACAAAACATTTAAACCATTCGAAAGTAGCGAACTTAAGAATTACCATCATTCTTATGATATACTTAATTAAAAGACAGATCAAAAAAGAGAAAATTAAAAAAAAATAGAAGAAACGATAGCAAAATTGCTACTTACTCTTCTTATAAAATCAATCGTTATTTTACTTCCATAAATTTCTTTTCAGATTATTAAGAATTAAGATTCTATATTCTGCTGTTTTATTCACCCTACAGTGAGATTCCAAAAATTGGTTTTAGCAGACGTGGATGAATCTGGAACTTCACTAGGTACTCCGTTAAACCGGATTACCTTGACCTTGGACGAATCTGGTTTCTTGGCACCTGAGAGCTAACAGCTCTATATCCACGATATTGTGAATGAAGTATGTGGCACTTTAAAACATTACTTTTGACTCAGTAGGAGAAAAAAACAGAGAACATGCTACACAATTTTAAGCTATCATATACACAAATTATAATAAGGGGATTAAGGCTATATTGTTTATCAATGTATATATCAATGTATCGCTATATTAAATTTCTGATATTGTACAGCCCTAATGTATATACATATATATATATATATATATATATATATATATATATATATATATATATATATATATATATATATATATATACTAAAATTAAACTGATAATAATTAAACTGACCATAATTAAACTGACAGTGCTCATAGTGTTCTGTAGTGCGATCTATTTGCGAGAATGACTCCACGTTTTGTAGGAAGATTAAACAAGACGGGGGACGAAGGATTAAGAGAAAAAACAAATTTATTCCAAAAGTCAACGCTAGGGGAAAGTTTGGAGTTGTGTTATAGAAAATAGAGTGTTAACAAATGCAAATTAATACGGAATAAAATTACCTTTAATTATGCACATTTTCTGATTTAGTTCAAGTGCAATATGGCAATACTTTTAAAAAAGCATAAAATCTACATAAACAACCATAAAGCCTCGTGATCTGCAATATCACGTACGCTGAGCAGCAGAAGTTCTTTATTCAAATTTCACGTTACATCCATTAGCACAATTAAGAAATTAGTTTCCGTATTGATTTGCATTTGTTAACACTCTATTTTCTATTAAACAGCTCCAAATATTCTTCTAGCGGTGAGTTTTGGAACTAATTTGTTTTTTCGCGGAATCTTTCGTCCCCCGTCTTGTAATCTTCCTACAAAATGTGGCGTCATTCTCGCAAATAGATCGCGCTACAGAACACTGTGAGCGTTCTCAGTTTAATTATGGCCACCCGGTATATATGTGTGTGTGTGTATATATATATATATATATATATATATATATATATGTATGTATAAGAGCTGGATCTTTTATAAATATGTCGTCGAGTATTGATATAATTTAAATATCGTGATAACAATATTAAAATTTTACTCTGCCGATGTATCCCTGCCGAAGATACTGTTTTCTCTCGATTACGATAACGTAGATCGCCAAAATACATCCTATATTTTCTACATAAAATAATATTTCTTCAAGTTATTGCTTTCGTTTGACATCTACTTCGCGTATTTACCCACGTACTTGATAAAACTCAAGCCAGAAAATTGTTCTAGGAGATTATCACGTATTATTACGATTACCACGGGTAGTATATTCCGGTATCTTGATAAAGAAGCATTCCATATTCCACAGCTCTCAATGGGCGGAGACAACTTGGTTGTTCCGGCCCTCTGCGCACTGGTTTATTGGATTAATATCGGGATACATCAAAGGTGATGATATTGAGAGTTTGATCACAATAGTCAGCTATCGATAACGAAGCACTCAGATCAATACTGAAAAAGCCACTACTCGTAATTGTTACTGGTTTATTGGAATAATATCCGGATATATCAGACTGATTTCAACAGTCAGTGATTAAACCCAGTAATATTCAAGCCATATGAGCCTTGTGCGACGTTCACTGACTCTCATCTTAATGTATTAAGCTTTCGTCTTACTAATTTAGATTTGGAAGGTTTTACCCCTTTAAACTTTTTTTAAACTTGTAAATATTAAGCCCCTTCGGCCATTTCCAAGTTTAGAGAGTCCCCGGAAACCAGTTCAGCGGGAATGCCAAGCGTGGGAGATATCGCCAAATCTACAACCCTATTTTCTAGCAAACCTTGCTATTCTTTTCGGACTCTTCCACTCCCCCTAAAAAAAGGTGGGGTGTCGAGCGGGAGTTTTGTACAATGACGAGAAAAAATTGCTAACCGTTGCCGAAAAACATATTGGCGTCAATTTGGAGTTGATCAACCGAGTTGGCGAAAAACCAGATTTCACGCCAACGTTGATAATTTTCACGGATGCGTGTCGTGTGCGAGCATTTGCGGTTACGCGTAGTATCACCTATTAATTCTCTTATTATTTTGGCTTTTATCGGATTTTAATTTGTTTGTGAGTATGTTCTAATTTGTTACTTAGTTCCATAACAGTCTTTGAAGTAAAAAATAATTATTAGTATTTTTATATTTATTGTTATTATTGTTATTATTCTCTGGTTAATGATTTTGAAAATTTTTTTATCTCATAACTACAATCATTTATCAATTTTAGATCTGAAATGATTTTAATAAGAAGACAATGTCATCTACTATGTTAAGATTCATGATATAGAATTGATACATATATATGTTAAAACCCATAGAACCATTTATAATTGATGTTTGTACTTAAATAAAACTAAATGGCTGTTTACGCAGAGTGGCCCATGATGTCTCCTGTTGAATTCAGCTTTTTGGTAAAAATCTGTTATGAAAGTAATAGGTAGCAAACATTTTTCACACTTCTATCAAAAAGATTATTCCTCTCCCTAGAGGTTTGTGGTGAAACTAGCAAATAACATTTTTAATGTTGCCATATATTGAATCCAATACACAAATAAAAACAATAGTTATATATATTTTTGGATTTACATTAAATATCATCATTTATGAAGGCTTAGGTTTCTAAGCAATGCTTATAACCGTAATGCTTGGGCTCTTTTAGGACATTTCCCAGGGCCTCCACATCTGTGATTGATATAAAACCTTTAACGATAGATTTAAATTATATTCCTTGTCTGACATATTTCAATTTCACCTTATCAGTAAATATGTCCTCAAACTTTAATATTTTAGTATTCTTTTATTTCTTTTATTATATTTCAATATTTTACTGTACAACCATAATTACTTGTGTTCTAAAGAGACAAGATTAAAGCGAAACACCTCATGCATAAACATCTTTATTCTAAAGCCCAATTACATTACATCCGCAGACGATTTTATATATCGTCTGTAATTACAACTGTTGCCATACAATATACTATATTATATATACTACATGACATCTTTTTTTTTTAAAGTTTGGGAGGCTGCTTTTAATTTAGTAACTAATTTCACTTTTCCCTTAAGATATACTCAAATATTGTAATCAGTACAATAAACGTTTATGTGAAAAAAGATGTCTTAGTCTCTTTACCTTATTAAAATCAGGAATTCAGTACTTAACAAGTACAGAATATATATTGTAAGAAACTCAATATGAAATGGAAAATAATCTTCAATCATACACACTGAATTAAAAAATACAATGTTATATTAAAAATGTTTTGTAGTAAATAGATACAATTGTAATTCCTAATTAAATTGAAATACAGTTTTAAAAATTTATTTGTCACATGTTTTAAATGTTTTATACTTAACTTTGAATAACATTAATAGAATGTAACGTTTAAAATATTGATTTTGATACGTATTGCAATTAATTGTCCTAATTTTTATCTGAACCTGTAAAGCGATATGTATTCTTAAATATTCTATTAATGTTTCAACGTAACTTTAGCATTACTACTAAAATATATAAAGTTAAAAAACATCGTAAAAATTAAATAACAATAATTTTAATTTCTGTTTATACACAGTATTACCATAGCTTAAAACGGTTAGGTATTTTTTCTAGTTATTGTAGAAGACTCTTCAATCGGCGCCTTTATTTTAGGCTATTGGGAGAAATGACATGTGATTTGAATATCTGACCCTTATTGGTTCCTGTAACAATACTCCAAGACCGCTGAATTTGGATTTTCTGGTGCGCATTTCAGCCATTTCGGCTGTGCTATGGATGTTTGCCCATTTTGCCTGAGCTCTTGTGGTATTTTTTTTTTTCGTTTTTTAAATTTAATATTGGAGCTCACACCAATACAATTGAGGGCTTTTGGAGCTCAATTAAGTGATCCCTCTACACAGTTCGCAAGTGTGAAAATCAATTTGATTTGTACCTTTGGGAATTTATGTGAAGGAAAATGAAAGCAAATCAAGATACTTTTCAGGATTTTTTAAATCATATCAAACTTGTATATTCACCAACAACTCAGGATACTTAAATTAGGTTAGCGCTTTATTTTAATTTTCGAAGGGTAACAAGTGATGTTATATATATTTTTTTATTTACTGCTTTTTGAACTTCATTCAAAGTTGTGTCTTAATTTAATACAAAATGATAAAGAAATATTTTTAACTATATTATTTTATAGTGTATTACATTGTTAAAAGTAAGTAATAAAAGTAATTTTATTACTACCGTCTACCGTTATTGTTACGGAAGATCAAGTTGAGCTTTTCCTCACTTAGGTAAGAAAAATCATTTCACTTCCTTACTTTCTTCAGAATTTTAAGCTAAAAATTTATTATTTATTTAAAACATTTACTCGGTTCTTATATTTCCATTTTAAGCTATTTATTTATAGAAGTAATTTGTACCGTACTTTATTAATTTTTAATCTTTTGATAGTTTTAAAATAATTTCATTAAATAGCAACCGTATTTTATAAATATAACTAAATATTTTATAAGCGTAATTGCCTAAATATAACCAACTAATGCTTATATTTTGCTTAATTTGCACTTATTGCAAAAAATCCGCACTGTTCAATAAACAGTACAAAAGCTCTTTTAAATACATTAAAAACTCAAATTTAAATTTGTATTCATCTTAACAAAATTTTAAACCTTTTTCTGTTCAAAGTATGCTTTGAAATTGGGTATAAACATAATATACAAATTGTAAGCATCACTTGGCGACAATTTGGCGATCACTTGTACAAAAATAGAGCCAAAAACATGGCTACGGGGCCCCCGGAACTTGGAATTTACCGCCCTTCACCTGAATTATTTTATTTCAAATGTTTTTAGTGGAAATTTTAAAATTCTAAATAGCAGAACACAAAATTTAAGCTATGAATTGGTGATGCCGTCTTCACCTGGAGATTTAAGTTTAGGGAGAGAGTGAATAATATTACAAACTTGGGAGGGAAGATTATAGATGTAGTTATCAAAGGAGTTTTTTATTGATGAGGGTGAATTGCTCGCTAAAGGTATTAGCTATTAAATTTGGTTTTTCTTTGGGGGAGTAGGCAAAAGAGTTATTACCAATTTCAAGGGGGGGGATAGATTTATATTGATTTTTAAAGCATTTACATTCAGAATCAGTATTCCTTCATTGTATTTATGTATGGGACTAATGTTAAAGTTAACCAGCAGTATTACGTTGTTTCTAAAAATTGGTGTATTATTTTGTTTTCTCTGACACCAATTTTGAAAAATAACAAATAATGCTACACTAATTCTAAAATTTGGATTTTATAGTAAAACTTTCCCACAAATGGAAAATAATTTTTATTCTACAGTGTTATTTTAATGGCACTCTAAAATATTTTCGGCCAGTTTTATTTCAGTAATTAGTAAAGGTTTTTTATGAGTAGGACAAAGTATATCATAGACCATAAACACACCTAATGGCTTAATATACTATTTATTAATATTTTCATTTTATCCCTAGGAAATTCTGCATTATGTTCTTTGAGGTAATTATTCTATCATTTTTCAAAGTGTAACCAATAATGGAGCTATCATTCTTGTCCCTTTAGTTTTATTACTGTATATCAATATAATTAACTTTTTATATGTATGTATATATTTATACACACACCCCCCCCCCTCTCTCTCTCTCTCTCTCTCTCTCTCTCTCTCTATATATATATATATATATATATATATATATATATATATATATATATATATATATATCTACATCTATATATCTTTCTATATCTATATATCTATATCTATATATCTATATATCTATATATCTATATATATCTATATATCTCTATCTATATATATATGTCTATATATATATATATATATATATATATATCTACATCTATATATCTTTCTATATCTATATATCTATATCTATATATCTATATATCTATATATATCTATATATCTCTATCTATATATATATGTCTATATATATATATATATATATATCTATATATCTATATATACATAGATACATACACACATATATTGTTATATTGTGACTTTTTTTAAACATTGAATGACTAAAAATAATTGCCTTAGTATTTCAGTTGTTTATCTTGTATGTGAAGTAGCATACTCAAGTACAAATTGTGAAACTTAAAAAAAAAGTTTGTAATTGTTCTTGTGTAATTAAATAAATTATTTTCTTGTACAATGCAATATCACCAAAATCTCATAATACCTAGAATCAAAAAAAGTAGATTCGAAGTGAAATTGGAAGCTGTAGATACTAAATGCTGGAAAGAGTACAGGCAGTTAAGGCCTGCTGTGCTCGTTGTAACGGTCCGTTACATGTTCCGAGCGAAAGAAAAATGTAAGGTGACCTTCGCAGCGGACCATTATGGTTAGCGGTAAGTAGAAACACGTGTTCAGGACAAAGCCGTTTGTGTAGTAACGTCTCAGGCACGATACCGAAGCAATCGCTTAGGAGGCGGTATATTAAGAACTGTCAGTACGCCGGAGCCAGTGTGTCTGCGCCTTTATGATGTCTTCTACTGTCAAAGGACTCGAGTAAGAATTATTGATCGAGCGATGCTGCAGTGTACATCTGGGTCCCGTTACCAGTGCCGCAAAGGAATTTAAGTTGTTTTGGTCGATTGACTTAAAGACGACCTTTCGGCCACATCTGGAAACGGATCAGCTGATCCAGGCGGGGATTTGACCGCAAGATTGCATCCTCTGGGTCAGGAAGAATCACATGTAGGGAAGCAGGACCCCTGTAAAAGAAGATTGGCTGAGCAAAGAAGGGGGCTTTTGGCATGAGAATTGCTTTGAAGTTGTTTTGTGGAGCTCGAGAGGAGTCCACTCGTCTCTCCGATTTCCGGAGCTTGCTTTCCTTTTAGAGACCGCCAGCATCTTTGCTTTGCTAAGAAGTCGACTTTCGATTTTAGGATCTCATTCCCATTATATTTTTTTTCTACTTCCTTCTTAGAAGTAGGTTGCTGAGAGTGACTCTTACTCTCATTTTGGATCGTCCTGCATCCTTAGTTTCTTCATCGAACTCCAGCGTGATACGCACTCTGAGCCTCAGCGTGAAAGCCGACTGTACCGATCGTCAGCCCGGAGATTATAGTGTCATCTTTTCGTACCGGCACTAATTAGCGAACTGTTCCAGTATTTGAAAAGGACTAGCTTCACTGTACCAACGCATTATTATTGTGTTAACGTTTTCCCAGCACGAGATCTCAGAAGATTTAGAATCTACTGAAACCCGTACATAATTATTCACTAGAATAAAGTATTTAATCTAGAGTAAACGGTTGTCCAGATTGTATCATTGACGGCCTCGCCTACCCATACTTCAGAACATCACATCGTGAAGAACAATGAAACGGGAAAAACATCAATGTAAATATAAAGTTTCTGCTCTATAATAACTTAATAAAATTTTTTTATTCACAATCCCTAGCTAAGTTTTTATGATTAATAGTATATGATAACTGAGTTAAAGCATTGTATTAATTAAACCATTTTATTTCTGGGAATATAATTTAAGGGAATAACATAAATCTAAGAAAAGATACTTTATGTAACCAATTATTCATCAGGACAACAGTCATCTATAATTTCAAACTAAATTTGTTGTCACACTTGTATGAAATTTCTTAAACTTGAATAGGATTTAATGAAGTGCATATGTATACGTTTTAATACTTAATTAGATATGTTGTATATGTCAAGATTAATTAGCAATATAAAGGGATAAATTTTGGAACGTTACTTTCTCAATCGACATTTAATTTTTCATATTCTTCATGAAATTTGTTTAAATTTGGCTTGTACGTTGGGGAGCATAAATTAAATATGCTTCAGTATTTAAAAATCAAATTTAAAACTATTAAAAACTTGCACCATAATTTAAAAGAAATTTTTCAAGTAAAATGAAACTATACAGTATCTGTTTCATTGTATATTTATGTATGCATGCAAACCTATGAATATATGATGTATATATGTATGTATTTTGCATATGTGTGTATGTAATGAAATTACTTTTTATATATGAAATTGGTTGTTCACTGAACTTTAGATTAAGGCTTTTGAAACCTTCATGCAAATAAATTCTTTCAATTTCACTACTATCGTTAAAATAAGAAATCATTTTAAAGAATTTTTCTGTCAGCTAAGTTATTCAGCCAACCTCAGTTTTGCTATAGTTCATGGACGTGCCTTTTAAACTAATTAGCGTTTAAATTTCCCTTTACTCTGTATGATTTAGTAGTCCATGATTAATAATTCATTTATCAGGGAATATTTAATCCTTTTATGCCTATTGATAAAGTAGATAACAGTTATACATATATTAAAAGCTCTGTTAGTAATACTGCATCTCTAAAAAAAATTACTAAAATTTAATTTATATGCATAAAAAGAGTAAATAAAGCGTAAAGTATTTTGTGCATCTTATCTAATCAAGAATTGAGATGAAATAATTTTTATTAAATTTGTTTATACTGCAATTTAATATTGATTAAAATTTATATCTGAATTTCCTTCGTTTTTGATTCAGTGGAAGGAATGAAGAGAACTTATGAATCTTTGTTGATATAATCAATTTTGTACATTTTTTAAATATTATTACTGAGTCAAAAATGTATTCACTTTTTGTTGTTCTTAATGAAAAAGAACACATGTGTTTTAAATTTAAATTTCTATATTATCTGATAGCAATTATAAATGGTAGATTACTATATAATCATTTGGATGTAAAAGTAGTAAGCTTTTACAGAACAAGTCTCTTAAAATATTTTTATTTTCTGAATGTTTAAAAGCTCTTTTTCAGTTTGATATAAACAGGGGTGGCACGATTTAAATCATAATTTAAATCTTGATTTAAGATCAGTTGATTTTTTTTGAGAAAAATCCTCGATTTAAATCATTTTTTCACTTCTTTTGAAACCTATATTCCAAAGACAGGAGAATTGAGAATCAGTCAGCACAGTAATACCAATAAGTAAATAAGTGTAAATAGCATGTGCTTTCCAAGAATTTAGGAGTTGTTATCAGAAAGTATGTAGTAGGGGCAGTACAATGATTCATTATGACTGCTGGAATTCATTTTATCTTATGGGAGGTAAAGAGAGTATTACAGAACTTTAAATCTAGTTTGTTTACCAAATAACAACAGCCTTGGCTTCATCTGCTGGAATTAAAAGACCGTTTTCTTTTGGTATTATTCATTCTAACCTTCATATAGGAGTGGATAAAGCATCAAATCTAGCGGTTCTATTGAAACAATTAAATCTATAACACGGTGCTTAAATAAGTGTAAATACAATGTGCTTTCCAAAAATTTAGGAGTTATCAGAAAGTATGTAGTAGAGGCAGTACAATCATTCATTATGAATGCTGGAATTCATTTTATCTTATGGGAGGTAAAGAGAGTATTACAGAACTTTAAATCTAGTTTGTTTACCAAATAACAACAGCCTTGGCTTCATCTGCTGGAATGAAAAGACCGTTTTCTTTTGGTATTATTCATTCTAACCTTCATATAGGAGTGGATAAAGCATCAAATCTAGCGGTTCTATTGAAACAATTAAATCTATAACACGGTGCTTAAAAATACTGAAATGAAATTTTTTTAAAATGAATAGTTTACATTAAAGGAATATTTACTTTGTTCTTTAAATTTACATCTTGTTTAGTTTGCACTATCCAATTACAAAATAACGTAATGCATTTAGATTAAAATTTATATATTTAATTTTAGGTAATCGGTGTGTAGAACATACTAAATAGATAAGATGTTACTTCTTGTAAAACACTATTCCGTGTGTATTGCAAAAAAACATAGAAACAATTTAAATTAGTATTCAGAAAAGAAATCAAAGGAATCCAATTTAAATAAAAAAAATCTGACATATATTTTTTTAAATTATTTTTCTAACCCTGGATATAACTGAATATTTTAAACCTAGTTTCTCAATCAAATCTGTATTTCATTATCTATACATAAATTCTAGAAAAAACCCTCACCCCTGTTGTGTAGTATATTGCATTGTCATTTCGAAAACATTGATAACCCAAAATTGTTTCACATTGCTTTTAATTGTAGTATAATACCACTGTTCTATATTACAATGTTCAAAATTAGAAGAAATGACAAGAAAGTATGCAAAAATAAATAAATAAAAATTTAAAAGTAAAAGGAGCACTCCACGTGATACGCTTAAAAAAAAAAAATTACTGATGTCCAAGACAGGGCTTCGAACTGGAACTGAACCGAAAACCGGAAAAACCGTTATTTTGGTCGGAACGAAAACCGGAACTGAACCGAAAAAAATATCGGTTTTTTTCGGTTCGATATATCTTTCAATCATTTTGTTACTGTTACCAACTTATCAATATTTTCTAATTTAACGCCAACTTTATAATTATCATTACATGTATACTGCTTCTCGATTTCCTATTTTGATATTCACTAGTATTTTTCTGTTTCAGTTTCGCATGAAACTACTTGTAGAAGACATATTTAATTCAGTTGATTAAACTAGAAGTATAGATGATTTTTTAAGAATAATATCGAGTTATATTTTATTTTTCACATCTCAGCATGCGATCATCCACGGATGTTTGTATAGACTGTTTAGATCAGGGAGGAGTAAATAGACAGGAGAGGCCCTAAGTGACGTACCATGTAATGGATAACAATGGAAATGCTCGCCGTCCTCTGCTCACCGCTCTTATCGTACCTGCTGTTTGTATCAATTCACATAGTGTACCAATTAAAAAAAAAAAAGAATAAAATCTTCTAAATTTTGATAGAATTACATTTTTTGTTTATGATAGAATTATATTTTTAGTACAAATAAGAATATACATAAAATGAAATTATTCATTTGGAACTGAAACGAAAACAGTTATTTTTAGCGAAGCGAAAACCGGAACTGAACCGATATTAATTTTTTAGTTGAACCGGAACAAAAAAAAATTACGGTTCGAAGCCCTGGTCCAAGAGAACGCTGCATTCTTTTCATTCCTTCTTTCGAATCAGGCAAGCCTACACTTCTTCCATTATCTTGTTCGTTGTTCCATTATCCTTTTTATAATGCTTCCTTTTCCGGCTTTGCCCAGAAAGACCGGGAGGGGATTCCAAGGATGGTCCTGAATCACCTCCTGGAGACCAATCAGAATTCTCCAAAACTTGGTGAATTGTAAGTGCACTTATTTTCTCTGGCCCCACCACACACTTCCTGGAGTTGCGAAAAAAAAACTTGGGCATACAACCCACAACGTGTGAGTGCGGCGAGCAAATCAGTTTCGCAAACCTAAACATAGCTGCACTCTCAGCCCCCCCCCCCCCCAAATAAACACAAGTCAGAATTAGGAAAAAATTTGTTTTTAATGGAAATATTACATATTTTGAAATTAATGCATTCTTAAAATAATTAAGTATAAAGCATAAAATAGATATTTAATAAAAAAAAACTTTAAAAGTTAATTACAAGTCACTCTTGAGGTGAAATTCGAATTTTGTAGATAAATTGCATCTTGAAAAATTTTAAAAAACTTTCTTAGTTCGGTAGTTATAATATAAATTTAATTTCGTTGTCAAATATACATGTCTCAGTGTGGTGTGGAGTGCTACGGTCTACCTTTTTCAACACGAGGGCTAATGAGACCGGGACCTACAGCTTAAAGCAGATTCCGAACGGTTACGAACATTCATGCCGTTGTGGGATTCGACCCCACGAACTCCGGAACCGAAGGCCAGCACCCTCACCAATCGGCCAGCGTTCGTCAATATACATCTCTTAGCATATCTTTTATTATACTGTTTGTCAAGTCCCAAAATACGAAAGTAATTTAATAATATGATTTAGAAAATAAAATCTTTATTGCCTACTGTTTAAACTATTACAGAAGTTTTGCAATTAAAACATTCTTTAAATTTTCAAATGTTTTAAAACAATTTTTTCTTGCATTAAAATTTAATCTTCTGAAGTTTTCAGTTTTTTTTTTATTTAGTTGATTTTTCTTCACTCCTCTTAACGAGATTAAGTTTTAATGAATCATTCTTGTTTTTATATTAGTTTTTTTAGGAGGGTGTTTGTAAATGTTTCATAATATTAAGAGGCGAATGATTGATGCATGTAACAATACTCTTGTCTTTCTAGTAGAGAACATTTATTATTAACTCTCTTGCCCGAACTCAGGTCGGATATTCCAATATTGGCGCATTAATTGTAACCCGAACTGGGTACGAGTGTCACAAGCAAGGGATTGTGACGTCACTACACCCCATTGGCTTCACAAGGGGATTTTGTTAAAGCCCAGGACAGGGCTACACTCTGTCTGGGTTTTTGACACTACACTACACTACACTACAAAGGATTGTCGCTTCGACCACATCTTGATATGTCTGATGTGAATATGTAGGGGAGACGGGACAACGAAATGTCAGACAGTAAGGAGCATCCGAACAAGCCAATCAGAGACTACCATGACACCGACGCGGAAAAGAAAAAGCCAATGGGTAGAGGCGAAAGGCGACGTTCAGGCGGCGAGTTTTCCGCCGGAGAGTCCCCCCCCCCAAAATAGACGGACAGAGGTTCGATTTGCTGCTGTGGGTTTTATTTTTAGAGCCTTTTCTCCAGCTTTTTGTGGGACTCAAGGAGGCCCAGTTGTTCGTCTGTACAATGGTATCTATCTGTCGGCACCTGTCCGCAGACTTTTTTTAGGTTCGCCTTGAACCTGGGACTTTTAGGTCCGCACTAGCTCGCCTGAGCTTGGATTTCCATTTGGAAAATTTGTACATATTCCATTTTAATCAAGAATACACGTTGTTACTGTTTCTAAACTGTACGTCGTGTCATAACCACTTCGACACCCACACGCTACCCGAGTAACCAGTGACGTTACAGAATTGTAACACTGTTAATTGATACAATGAATCAACAAGTATAATACTAGCGGGAACAGAGATCTGCGAGCATTGTATTGTTATCCATTATCAAAATCTCATTTGACAACTGAAAATTCAACTGAGTTAAATCTATAAGCAGTTTCATGAGAAACTGAAATAGAAAAATACTAATGAACATGAAAACTAAATAGAGAAGCAATGTACATGTAATGACGATAGTTATACGGTTGATGATAATTTAGAAAATATCGATATGTTGGTTTCAACAAGAAAATGGTTTGGTTTGGTTTGGAGCGCTACGGTCTACTGTTTTGCACACGAGGGCTAATGAGACCGGGACCTACAGTTTCCGAACGGCTACAAACATCATGCCAGGAGCGGGATTCGAACCCACGAACTCCGGTTCCGAAGAGCAGCACTCTACCATTCGGCCATCGTTCGGCCAACAAGAAAATGACTAAAGATACAAATGAACGAAAATAGATTATATTGGTTCAATTCCTGTTTTCGGTTCAATTCAGGTTTGAAAACCTGATAATGACTACGTAACTCCCAGAAATTTGTTAGTAAGCTTATATTTTTCTTAATTTTACATGTACAGCTCTTTTCCATGTTTCTAGACAGAGGCTTTATCAGGGCGGAGTTGTGTGGAATACCAAATATAAAAAAACTTCTTTTGTAAACTACTAACGAAGCTAGTTGTATTTCTGACTCTTTAAAGCCATATTCCTGAGGGGTTGCTTCGTGTACATCCCAATGTTCAAATCGTGCTTCATTTTCATTCATTTAGAAGTTATAGTAGTGCGTTCTAATACAGATAGTTGCTGCTTAAAACAGTTTAAGATTAGGTAAGGGAAAATTTGCCCCAAACCAAGCATTTTGGGTATTTAACTGTAAAAATACTCTAAAACCATACAAAGAATAGAACATATATACAGAAATACAAGAAAATATTTATTTTCAAAAAATGTAAAATGTTAAACATTTAAAAAAAAGAGTTTAATATAAAAAAATCTTATAAAATTTCATGGAATTCAAGATTGGAGCAACAAGTGATCCTAAAGGTCTTTTTCATCAGCTGCATAGGAAGCAGCAACTGTAGCTTCGGGAGCATCTGTCATAACTGCACTAATCGACCTTACCTACTGCAGGAGCCGGGAACATAAGCCGCATCAACTACACCAGCATTAGCACCTGTCACATCTACCGGAACAACTGGAGCATCGGCCCTATCAACCGCAACGGCGGCTGCCTCCTCAACTGCAGCATCGGGCCTATCAACCGCAACAGCCTCCTCAACTGCAGCATCGGCCCTATCAACCGCAGCATTGGCCTCATCAACTGCAACAGCCGCTATATTAACTGCAGCATCACCCTCAACCGCCACATCGGCCATATTAACTGCAGCATCGGCCAAATTGGCAGCAGCATCATCGTCGTCGACGATTAGGCGGCTATCGTGGCTCATTATTTCCCAGATTTTGATTCGGAAGTCTGCTTGTAGATTACCTACCGCTGTGCACAATGCTAGCAGGAGTCTTACTGCTGCACGGTACGTGTTATCCCCGAATAATTTCGCCTGTTTCTGTACGAACTTCATTTCGGCATCGGGTAATTCCTTCAGAGGAGGGTTTCCTCTGTACCGGAATCTTGTCCTGTGAAGAGAAAAATTCTTAATCAGCGGAGCAAATCTACCCCCCTAAGGTGGTGTAATAACACCAAATGAGGGCGGGAGAGTATTGAAAAGAAACTTAAATATAAACTTGACATGGAATTTCTAGATTGAAATTTCACGCGTCGTGAATGTCAAGTTGACAGCAATAGAGAGGCAATGATTATGGTTGTCACTGCAGCGGCTCTGTGTTATAAAAAATAATTTATACATCCTTAGTAGTTTGTTAAAGTTTGAAATTACAGTCATAGCACAGCTTTCGATTCTAAATGCATTAGAATGTGTTATTGAATGGAGGGGAGCAGCCAAGGTAGCTCAGACAATAAAGACATCTATTTTAAAACTGGAGGGTTTAGAGTTCAAGACTCCAGCTGCCAAAGATCCACCGTACTTAATGAACTGGAGCACATAATTTCGTGGTCGCAATGCCTCAAGTTCTAATATGGTACCTCTGGAGGTGGCATTTCAAGCTTTAGGGGAGGTCTCCTGCTTTGCCTGCTTAAAAATTACGAGGACCTACTTTTTATGAGATATCTAGGGACTAATGTTTGCTTCTTATACGGTGCTTTCACAATAAAAGTCAATAAAACTAGCTTATTTGTATGGGCAGATACTTAACAGGCAACTCCTGCCATCACTTAAAAAATTATTTAACCCTTTCAATCAGTTTTTTTGCTAGAGAAAAAAAATGGATAATCTCTAAGAGGTCACAGAACATGTGTCTCGCCAAATACACCAATGGGACATTTCCAAGTGATAATACAACAATTGAAAATTAAACTTAAGGTATCCGTCTACGTTCGGAGAATATTTTTTCTTTAAACGTAGAAACTAGTTCATGTTTTTACATTTTTAGATTTATTTTTTATATTATTATAGATAATTGTACTTAAAAATTTATTCCTGGAGAAGTTTTTATAATATTTCTAATAAATGAAGAAAATTTAGCAAAAAATTGGGTTTTTTCAAAAGGTCTAATTTTTTAATAAATTATTTCAATATTTTTGATGCAACACATTTCTTATACACTGGACTAGTGAATCACCTAAAATCTTTGCTTAATTTACATTTGGCAAAAAATTTTGGTCCTTCAAAATCATACACATTGAATTTTTAACGAATTTTCATTACCTTTATATCTAACTATGAGTGTAACATCATTAAAAATTATCCAAATTTAAAGCTTTTAAGTCATTCACTAGTAAATACTATCAAAAGCATTCATAATTTTCAAAATATTTTAACTTTTTTGAGAAATTACATTTCAAGTTTTAACATTTTATTAAAAATACCATTCTGAGAAAAACGCATTTGAAGTTTATGGAAGTATTTTTAATTATTAAAAAATTAAAATACATGTTTAAAATTCCTCACACTTTCTTGCTTCAAAACTTTCTAATTGCCAAGTTGCTGATTTTTAAAAATACTAGAAAAATGTTTAAATTAAGTTTCATGGAAATTTAAAAAGTCTTGTCCAAAAAATGCTCTTTAAAAGGCTTTAAATTCACAACTTCCAGTTTCGAAGTCGCTACTTCCGTTTTATTTTGACAGCTGTCACTGATGTTTAAATAACTCATTTTTCTTTAAAATGCCGTAGAGACGAAACAAAAACAGATTTAGAAGCTTAAAAGTTGAAATTTTGCAATAGTGAAATAAAAGTAAAGTGAGTTTTGGCAAAAAATGACGTTTTCAACGTATACTGATACCTTAACAGGGGAATTAACCAACGCATCAGTGGTTTCAAAATGCCTATGGACATGTGTCCTCAAGTTGTCCCAGTGGTATTATAAGAATTGAAATGAAACCCAACGGGAAATGCCTTTAAAGAAAACCCACATATCTTTATCCTATAGCGATTTCATAATGCCTGTGGGATATCCCGGTGGTAGCGAAAGGGTTAAAACCTTTAATTTTTTAATAGTATTTTCACTTGCTTAAGTTCTTTTTCCATACATTATAAATAAAAGCATTGTTACGAATTTGTTAATGTAATTTAAATTTAGCATGGGACTCTATGGGTATCTCGCCAAATTGGCGAAATATCGGCTCGTTGCGACAGCTTTGGCAACCTACTTTTGTCGCCATGTTCGTCGCCATGTGTGGCGTCACGTGACCACTTCCGGTTCCGGTTTCTGGAGTGTTCCAACAGTTTCTTCTGGCCTATATAAGGCAGACAGAGTCCCATGCAGAGGTGCTTCATGCGGAAAGTGGTGCTTGAGCCGACGGCATTGGGCTCAAATTGTTCCGCGGTAATTTCGATGGTGTGTGTATTTACTGAATGCTAATAAAGTATTTGTGTTCGTGATGTAATCGTTCTTGCTTAAAGTCCATTCAATCCCCGAATCCAGTTTTGGAAGTTCGTAACAATATATAATTAAGATGCACAGCATAAAGTTATTACATTTTACGAGATACAAACTAGAATCTGTTCATATTCATAGTAATTTTTTCCGCAATTTAACCCTTTCGTGGATCTTGGAGAAGATTACTTCCCATTACACGATCGTACCCGGATGCACTGGAACACTTCTGGTCGTTGCGAGATGTCTTCGTTAGTTTTTTTCGGAGTCTCTCTTGGACCCAACTCTTCCTTTAGTCCCCGAACTCTGCTTCACCGACTCCCGTCTTAACTTTTCTTTATTATATTTTTATCTGTTCTTTCTTACTTCTCTTCGTCCAATCAGCAGAGCTGTATGTATCCATTGGTCTCCTTTCCTCGCATTTAAACCGCAAACATGAGGAAAAACTTACCCCTTTCAAAATGGGCGCTGTCCCTTAGGGACTCTTAAATAATTCCACTAAGGTTCTTTCTTATTTAGTGGCATGAACGGAGACATGATTCTAATCTGGGACTGGGATCAGAATCTCACACAAGAATCCCGCACACGACGAATCAGTTTAATTTTTATAGGTCTTCTGTCCTTTACAAAAGATGTGACGAGTTTATTTTTAGATCCCAAGCAATTCCCTTTCGTTTTATTTTACAACAATTATATTAATCAATTATATTAATAATCTAAATCGGTACACCACACTAATCAACGTAGTCTCTTACTTGAACCTTAAATGTTTTCAGTTCGAACTCACCGTTCTTCATAGTGCCTCTACTGAGTTTTAGCTAGGATTCTACCTTGACCAGGAAGCCGCCCGGGCAAGTATAAATAGCGGCTAAACTTTAGTGTAACCGGGGGATTTCGCTGGATTACATGTATATATGTAAATGTGTGTGCATATACATACACACAGTGTTGGAACTATTAGCCGCATAAAATGAAGTTGTTACTATTTGGCCGTCGCCTATTGATGTGTTGTAATACGTAGTAGGGTATCTGCCAAAATGAAATTTTCCAAATCCATGACTTTTCATGACTTTCCCTGATTTAGCAGATCATTTTCCATGACTTTAAAAAGCTTTCGTTAAAAGTATATATGAATAAAACTTCTGATGTATATGCTTTTAGAGAAATTACAGGAATTTTATCATAAAAAAACTATAAACTTACTTTATAAGTGTTAATAAACTCGCATAAAAATAAATTGTTGTATCTACATACCTAAGTTTAATCATATAGCAATTTTTCAATCAAAATGTTTCCAATTTGAATTCAGGGTACTTTGGTATTATCCAGGTGACCATGAATAATAACCAAATATAACCCTATAATGTTTATATACAATATCCCTAGAGATAAACTTATATTTTGTGCAAAAATCTTAATTTTTATTAAAAAATAATTATTATAATATTAATAAAATTTTAATCTACAATTTAAGAAAAAACCAGAATAATATACATTTACCCACCCATTAAACTTTCTTGCTTTGAGTTTCCTTGGTGAACAAATTTTACTTGGCAATAGGGTCAATAGGATAATACATAAATACCAAACTCAGTAACTTCAGTCAAATGACAAGTAAAAATAGAATTAAACAATTCATTTTTTTTAATCGGTAGTTTAGCGGATCCATGACTTTCCATGACTTTTACTCATTTTGCTTGAAAAATAGACTTTCCATGACTTTCCCGGTTCCCGGAAACCATGCTAGTAGATATTCTATTGGCAGCCCTACAATTATGGCCGCTTGGGTACATGCACGCACTGCACACTTAGTTTCTCTATCCCTGCGCGTGAATGCCCGCAAATACAAAGGATTACTTAAGATATTCAGAATTTCATAAATATTGAAAGAGAAAATTTAGATGTCTTCTGATCCAATTGTCAAAATTTGTGCAACGAGTAAAAAGTTAAAAATTTTTTGACAAAATACACGCCGTATCTCTACGCGATCAGAGTTTTGTTGGTTCGAAAGTTGCACTCTCAACCCTGAGTAAATTAGTCATTTTGAATGACTTAAGATCTACTGTTGAAAAGATACTCACCTCACAGTCTGATATACGTCGTTTACTTTCTCTGCCCAGAGGTCATCGGAAGTTCTCCCAGTGTAAGCAATGTATTCTGGAGATTCGTAATTACTCTGAAATATTAAGTAATATTCTTACTCAAGTGAATTAACTACCATCGTTAAAGCTTATGTCTTCATCTAAGATTTTACATGTTGGAATATATTATGATGTCGTATACAAGTTTTCTTTAAAGAAATTGCCATACAAGGCTATTTCTACCAACATTTTTTAAGCCTATTTAAGCAGACGTCACCTTTAACATATCGAGAAACAGTAACTTTGAGTAATTGCATTTCATTCATCAACTATGCCAAGTACACTTAATGTACTGTACTTTTCTCTTAACTTGTTATTATTGAACTTATATATATTTTTGTGTACCTTTCACCGAACTCGTGAACCTTATTTTTTGCTAAACCTAAAATTAATTAATGTTAGTATCCCAGTCCTCATTATCGTGTTGCAATATTTGTTAATTCTCATGTCCATGTGATACAGTAGTACTGGCTTAGAGGGCTTGGCCCATGAGAGCCAGTAAATGAAGCTCCAGTGCGATGTCGATGAGAAACAGTACTGTGCAAGTGAGGGTTTCAAGAGTTGACAAACTCGTAATCTTGCTAGATTTCACTCTCGAGGGCTCTTCTGACGTAGCTCGAATTTGAAATTAATAGAAATACAGAATAATTTCTTGAGGCGTATTAGAGGAGCACATCGATACTTGTCCAACGAAGTAATAAGACACGACTTTAATATATTAACTTTCAAACAATACTGTGTGAAATCATCAAATAACTTTTATAATAAAATAACTAGTCTACCTAATGAAATTGCAGAACTCCCAGACTATGATTATAATAACCCGAGTAACTCTAAGCGGTCGCGTGCCGCAATGCTTTACTGACAATAGATTCTCTACCTTATTTACCCTATTAGCTCATATTACTTCATCCCCTGTCCCTTTCGTTATATGTTGTGCCGTAAAGTGATGTGTTGTATTAAAAAAATAAAAAAATAAAATAAAGAAAAAATATAAAAATATGTATTTTTATTATTATGGAGCAGGATAGTGTACCTAACTGTGATGTTTAATATTTGACCGTAAGACTCCATCTAGTGTTTCGCACCGTGTATATTAACCACAACTTTCTTTTCAGGGTGTTAAGCTGTTTGTACCTGCAAATATACAAAATATCTGATTAAGTCACAGCTCTCGCGTATTTCCACTTACACATCTTTTAATGACCGGCATCTCTAAATTACTCTTTTTCAAAATTTTTTAAACATAATAGTACCTTACAGTTTTTACCCTGCTTACTTTTTAAGTTTAGAATCGGGGATAAAGCCGTCTTATGGGGCTAAGGAGCCCCCATAACTGTCCGTTTATATCAGAGGAGGAGTACTGTGTACGTGAGGATTTAAAGAGTAGACAAACTCATAATCTTGCTAGATTTCACTCTCGAGAGCTCTTCTGACGTAGCACGAATTCTATTGGCACCCAGGATACAATAAACTTGTTTCCATCCCCAAGCTGGATCAGTCCTTCGGAAACTGATTTTTTGACTACTGATCTGCTATCCTTCTTAAAACTCATAAAAATTGTTTAACTTACTCTTTTCTTATCTAATGTGTTAATTGTATCTATGCAAATACACTTAATGTACTGGACTTATCCAATAATCTTACTAATGTTTAACTTATTGATTATTCTGTGTGATTATCCCTTCACCGATCTCGTGAACCTTATCTTTGCTGTACCTTTCTTAATTTATATTAGTATCCATTCCTCAATATCGTGTTGCAATTTATCAGATAATTCTCATTACCATGCGTTACAGAAGTGCTGAGTTGGAGGACTTGGCCCAGGAGATCCAGTCAAGAGAGCTCCAGAGAGATGAGGAACAGGAGGAACAAGTAAAGTTCGAAATCAGCACTATATTTTTGTAATTTTTAGAATATTAGAAATACAGTTTTACTCTTTCTGCTTAAATAAGCTTAATTTTGATTAATTCAGCACATTTAATTAGGTTGCGTCTATAATTGTCATGGCACCAGCAGACTCTAGACACTAAGTCATGGGACGATGGCGGCTATAACAGCAAAAAAATTAAAAACGTAATTGACAGGTATAATGACTCAAATCAGTAATTTTTTGTGTGAAAGAGTATTTTTTGGAGTTTTACACAAAATGTTAGTTCATAATCAAGCAAAAATAAATGACAAAAAAAAAAAAATTCAAAAGAAAACACTCCCTTCACAACCACGTGCATACTGAAGCTACAAGTCGTGTAACAGGTGGAAAACGAAAACAGACCTAAAACAAACTGTTTCCAAAACATGTCACTAGGCCTCTACTTGTAGCCGGTAAAATCACATTTGTGTCGCTATAGCCGTAGTGACCAAATACGACCATTTCGTTTTGGACGGCTATTGTTGTCAAGTCACATAGTGAACTTCGCTTTGACGGCTATAGACTCAAGTGTCTGACAACACGTTAAACTTTCGTACTCCCGTAGCCATTTGGATCACCCGGGAATGACAAAATCATTCCATCTGTTGTCGCAGAGTACGGATGTCCCTGGCCGAAAAAAATATTTGTGCTTTTCATCCCTAAGCATTATACTCTAGTTTTTTTGTGTTATGAACTCACGAATCGACCTCCCTATCACATTCTTTCCTAGTTTAGCTATTTTATTTTCTGCTCGTTGTCATTTTGCACTTACTGTTAGAAATCTCTGGATTAGAGGGCTCGGCGCAGTCAATCCGGATGACCCATCATTAAGGCCTTAAATAAGCTTTAAATGGTTGGTTGGAGTTTTACGGCGCAAGGTCCTGTTTAGGACATAAGCGCCAAGCACAAGGTGTTTTCATAAAAACAAGACCTAACTGATAAAAGAGCCCTAACCTAATAACAGAACAAGGTAAAACCGTACCAGTTTAATAAAGTTATAAGAAAGTCTGCAGTGAATAAACTCAATTACACCAGATAGGTAATTGAAAGGTAAAAATGATGAAACATTAAAAAGCTAAAAGCACAATAAATTTTAATTAAAAGATGTAAAAAATACTAAAACACTTCATAGAAAAAAAGTTAAATAGGCCAAAATAAGCCTATAAAACGTAAAAAAAGAAAAAAGACAGGGATGCGGTAACCTTTAAATGGAAGATTTCTTGCCTAGTGTATTTTAAAAATCAGGGCTGCTACAAGTAGTTTCATGCGAAACTGGTTCGAAGGCAGATTTAACTCAGCTGAACGTTCTGTAGTCAAATGAGATTTTGATAATGCATAACAAAGCCATTGCTAGCCGTTCTCTGCTAACCGGTCGTATCCTACATGCTAGTTAATTGTATCAATTAAAAATAGAATCCCATTAGTCAGTTCCAGGCGGAATCCCATTAGTCAGTTCCAGACAGAATCCCATTAGTCAGTTCCAGACAGAATCCCATTAGTCAGTTCCAGACAGAATCCCATTAGTCAGTTCCAGACAGAATCCCATTAGTCAGTTCCAGACAGATTCCCATTTGTCAGTTCCAGACAGATTCCCATTTGTCAGTTCCAGACAGATTCCCATTTGTCAGTTCCAGACAGATTCCCATTTGTCAGTTCCAGACAGATTCCCATTTGTCAGTTCCAGACAGATTCCCATTTGTCAGTTCCAGACAGATTCCCATTTGTCAGTTCCAGACAGATTCCCATTTGTCAGTTCCAGACAGATTCCCATTTGTCAGTTCCAGACAGATTCCCATTTGTCAGTTCCAGACAGATTCCCATTTGTCAGTTCCAGACAGATTCCCATTTGTCGTACAAAAAGAACATACATAATTTCATTCGGAACTGAAGAGAAAACAGTTATTTTTGGCGGAAAGAACCGGAACTGAACCGATATGTATTTAGTTGAACCGGAACGAAAAGAATTACGGTCCGAAGCCCCGTAATTACCGTCGCAAATACATGGGAATATCAGCGTTTGTTCTCTATTATTTAGTTAATAGTATATAGCCCGTCATATGACTGAATCAGTAAATTTTTTTTAACTTTCCAGAATTGTAAGATACCCCATGAGGCAGGTAAATAAAAAGGTTTGTTTTTTGGCTGAGAATTATCTGGTACACTATCAATAATTTTCATACTCCTCTAAAGTCTCCCGACACTGAATGCAGCTTAGAATCATGTTGAATTCACTTAGAAAAAATATTCGAAGTTTTCTTAGCTACTTCGAAATTATCAAGTTCTTCCCATTTTTTTAGCCATAGTAATTAACCCCTTCCGGTAAAATGACGAGTCTAGCTCGTCATTAGTTTTTCATTCCATACCGCACAATGACGAGCTACACTCGTCATGCGATTAAAGTTACTGTTAAATATGATAATTTAGTTTAAAACTTCTAGTGTACTGAATTTGGCAACACTTTTATCACTTGTGAAAATCACAAGTCACTATTGCATATTGTTTACTTAGAATTTCTTGGTACAAGTCATTGCCAAATTAATGAGTATAATAAATGAGTATAATAATGAGTGAGAATAAAAGAAAACCTCCTAAGAAATGCCGTGTGTGTTACAAGAATCAAAAGTGAGACTACTTGGCGGTGTAAACAATTAAGAATTCCTTTGCACTTTGTTTTGAAAAGTACCACTAGCTTGAAGACTATTATCTGTATACCTTATTAATGTTTTGCTTTGAAATTTTCTTAATTTTACTGTTTCTGATATTATTTAACACTATGTAAAAAGTGGGTTTTAATTAAGAATATGTAAGAATTGTAAAATGAAACAAGTTTTTTAAATAAAAATTAAATGGTTATTTCATGCACAGTTTTTAATTATTAAATCATACCGGAAGGGGTTAATGGAAGTAAAGGAATGAAACTCATTTCCACTACACCCTAGAGGTAGATGGAATTTGTTAATACCGGTGGTAATGCAACAAAAAATAATCAATGGTTAAATTTAAAATTATCACATATGAACCTAATCTATTATTTAAGCTAAATATAAAAGAAAATTATATACGTCATATCTAAGTTCAGTGATAAAAAGTATGAAAATAATGCAGACGATATTTAAATAATTTAAAAAAAGAAATGATTAAATGAGATGTTAAAGGAATGACATCTTAAGGGTATAAAAAGTTACACCCTAGAGGTAGATGGAATTTGTTAATACCGGTGGTAAAATTTTCATAGAAGCAAAAAATAATCTATGATTAAATTTAAAATTATCACATATGAACCTAATCTATTATTTAAGCTAAATATAAAAGAAAATTATATACGTCATATCTAAGTTCAGTGATAAAAAGTATGAAAATAATGCAGACGATATTTAAATAATTTAAAAAAGAAATGATTAAATGAGATGTTAAAGGAATGACGTCATATGGGTAGAAAAAGTTTTACCTATTTATTATGTGATAAATTTAATCACCTGCTGTTCACCTGGAAAAGTAGGGCTCGAAATAATGGCATTAAACGATCAAAAGGGGGGAAGGGGGGGATTTCGAACGTTTTAAATACGACAGTATTTTTTGTTGTGATCCGAAACATTTATACAAATTTATTTCAGAATTGGATGGATAGTTTAGGCGAAGATAAACTTAAATCGGTTTGAATTTTGTTAACCCTAACTCATCAAGAATCGAATATGGATGCCTCTATCCATTCCAGGTCCAACCGCTTCATAAATTCTAAGACAGACGAACAGATAATTTGGGCTATTTTTATATAGGGGATTTTTGCTAAATTTGTTTATATAAATTTTTTTTTTTTTTTTTTTTTTTTTTTTTGGAAAAAAAAGCTTGTTTAAAAATTTTCTAAAATTATGTTTTTGACACTGCACAAATTTACAATACAAAGCGAGATCCATTAATAACTTTTGCTCTAGAAAATTATTAGGTATAACTCCACATTAAATTACTAAAAAGTAACAGAAAAACAGTAAACTACATGTTGACATTAAATAAAATTTACAAAAAAGCAATAATTACTCTACGGGATTGAATTTTTCAAAAAAAGCAAAAATGTCTAAAAGTTCCATTGCAAATACCTTAAATTCTAAAACAATAAGCTACTAGAAAAAAGTAGGTACAGGTTCATTGTAGGTGTATAATTTTTAGTTTTGGTTTGCTACGGTCTACTTTTTGCAACACGAGGGCTAATGAGACCGGGACCTACTGCTTAATGCCAATTCCAAACATACTACGAACATCCATGCCATAGTGGGATTCGAAATCACGAACTGCGGTTCCTAAGGCCAGCACCCTAACCATTCAGCCATCGTTTGGCTAGTAGGTGTATAAATGCATTGGAATTTGAAGATTTTTTTTTCTCTAATCATTTATTTTTGTTGCATTAATTTACTAAAAAACAAAAAAAAAACAAGAATTTTATATGAAGTCAGTCAGTAAAAAGCTAGTTTAAAAAATTTTCCGTCTTGGAGCGCTACCGTCTACTTTTTTTGCTACATGAAGGTCAATAAAACCGGAACTTACTGCTTAAATCAGATACCGAACGGCTACGAACATCCATTCCGAGATTCGAACCAGCGACCTCCGATACCGTAGAGCAGCCCTTTACCGTTCGGCAATTGTTCGGCCCCACCTTAGAAAGGTTTGGTTTGGAGTGCTACGGTCTACGTTTTGCAACACGAGGGATAATGAGACCGGGACCTACAATTTAAAGCCGATTCCGAACGACTACTAACATCCATATCATAGCGGGATTCGAACCCACGAACTCCGGTTTCGAAGGCCAGCACCCTAACCAATCGGCTATCGTTCGGCCCACCTTAGAAAAGGATTAATACCAGGGCTTCGAACCGGAACTGAACCGAAAACCGGAAAAAACCGTTATTTTGGTCGGAACGAAAACCGGAACTGAACCGAAAAAAAATATCGGTTTATTTCGGTTCGATATATCTTTCAGTCATTTTGTTACTGTTACCAACTTATCAATATTTTCTAATTTAACGTCAACTTTATAATTATCATTACATGTATACTGCTTCTCGATTTCCTATTTTGATATTCACTAGTATTTTTCTGTTTCAGTTTCGCATGAAACTACTTGTAGAAGACATATTTAATTCAGTTGATTAAACTAGAAGTATAGATGATTTTTTAAGAAAAATATCGAGTTATATTTTATTTTTCACATCTCAGCATGCGATCATCCACGGATGTTTGTATAGACTGTTTAGATCAGGGAGGAGTAAATAGACAGGAGAGGCCCTAAGTGACTTAGCATGAAGCATCTATCAAATCTTCTGCGCATCAAATGGGTGTTTGGTAATGGCGGCGATTCAAATATTTCGTAATAGTAGTATTTCATTAGGCCTGTTGTTTGTATCAATTAAAAAAAGAATAAAATCTTCTAAATTTTGATAGAATTACATTTTTTGTTATGATAGAATTATATTTTTAGTACAAATAAGAATATACATAAAATGAAATTATTCATTTGGAACTGAAACGAAAACAGTTATTTTTGGCGGAGCGAAAACCGGAATTGAACCGATATTAATTTTTTAGTTGAACCGGAACGAAAAAAATTACGGTTCGAAGCAATGATTAATACAATTGAGAATTTCTTGAAACTTACTCTGTCGGTGTTAATTCGGTCCAACTCGTGAAGTTTCAGTCTAATTATGTCCACGAAACTATTGTAGGCTGTACCGTAGCACTCATTCTTTATGTTCCGGAGTTTTGCCTGCAACAAATAAAACACATATGAGACTAAGGATGTTTTCATTCGAGAACTTAAGGTATCCATCTACGTTCGGAGAACTTTTTTCTTTAAACGTAAAAAATAGTTCATATTTTCACATTTTTAGATTTTTTATATTATCATAGAGAATTGCACTTAAAAAAGTTATTCCTGGAGATGTTTATGAAATTTATAATACGTGAAGAAAATTTAGTAAAAAAATCGGGTTTTTCAAAAGGTCCAATTTTAATAAATTAAATTATTTCAATATTTTTGGATGCAACACATTTCTTATGCACTGGACTAGTGAATCACCCAAAATCTTTGCTTAATTTACATTTCATAACAAATTTTGGTCCTTCAAAATCATACACATTGAATTTTTAACGTATTTTCATTACCTTTACATCTAACTATGAGTGTAACATTAAAAATTATCCGAACTTAAAGCTTTTAGGTCATTCGCTAGTAAATACTAGCAAAAGCATTCATAATTTTCAACACAATATTTTAAGAACTTTTTGAGAAATCACATTTCAAGTTTCAGCATTTTGTTAAAAATACCGTTCTGAGAAAAACGCATTTGAAGTTTATAAAAACAACTTTAACCAATAAAAAATTAAAATACACGTTTAAAATTCCCCACACTCTCTTGCTTCAAAATTTTCTAAATGTCAAGTTGCTAATTATTAAAAATATTAAAAAAATGTTTAAACTAATCTTCATGAAAATTTAAAAAGTTTTGTCCAAAAAATGCTCATTAAAAGGCTTTAAAATTCACAACTTCCGGTTCTAAAGTCGCTACTTCCGTTTGTTTCGAGAGCTGTCTCTGATGCTTAAACCGCTGTAACTTTTCTTTAAAATGCCGTCGAGACAAGACAAAACAAAACAAAAACAGATTTAGTAGCCTAAAAGTTGAAATTTTACAATAGAGAAATGAAAAAAATGATTTATGACATAAAATGATGTTTTCAGCGTAGACGGATACCTTAAAGCTTCAATGCCGATCTCTGATGTACAAGTTTTTCAGATATCCTGATTTAGTACCAGTGAGTTGTAGCGCATGCGCAATATAGCCTTCCTGGTAATCGGTCTTTCCGATTTCCTGAATAAGTATGCAGTTAGGATTGATGCAGTTAAAATTTTATGATAGGAATTTCAATGTGTATGTAAAATTTTATAGATTTAAATTTATATTCAGTAAACCTAAAAAAATCAGTTGAAATCGGGTTGCAACATCCAGTTTACGGGGGGGGGGTTAGAGGGAAAAAGATTTAAAATGCCGTAGAGACAAAACAAAAACAGATTTAGAAGCCGAAAAGTGGGAATTTTACAATAGAGAAATAAAAAAATTTTGCAAAAAATGACGTTTTTAACGTGGATGGATACTTTAAGCCTATCAAAATTGAACACCCGGGATTTTCTGTACATCTAAAACCGCAGGATGGTCGATTGATATGAATCCATATTGTTATTCGAGAAGTACATTATATTCACACACAATGACGTTAATGCATTTTTAGATGTTAAACTATACGAATTCATTAAAAATAAGATAGTACACTATAAAAAATTATATATACAGCCGAACTTCGATAACTCGAAGTCCCAGGGGACCCCCAAAAATATTCGACTTATCCGAAGTTCGAGTTATCGAAGTTACCTACCATTCTTCTCAACTGGCACTGGGTCGACATGGTTTAAATGCTTTGATATGTGCTATAATACTATAGTACGCATTTCAATTTTTTAATAGCCTATGTAAACAACAAGAGAAGAATGGGTTCAAAAGTTTTAAAATTCAAGAAATTTGGCCTCATTACATATTAATTAGTATACATACCATGAAAATCTCATTTGAAAAAGGCAATTATTTTTAAGGTTGCTGGCATTCACAAAGTCACCTAATTTTTGAACACAGTTAAATAGGGTGCTGTCTGTACCTTCAGTGGTCTCCAGGTATAGCTGTAAGATGTGACTAGCGGCTTGTGCTAGCTAGTAACCTTATCGTAGGTCACGACTGGACTGGCATTCAAACAGAATTGTGTTTTTTACCGGAAAAATCGGTCACAAAATCTTCGACTTAAAATGTTCATTTCGAGTTATCCAGACAGTTTTTTTTTTAAAGAAAAGTATAGAAATGATTCGGGACTTGATTAAAAGTTCGAGTTAGCCGATTATTCGACTTATAGGAAGTCGAGTTATCGAAGTTCGACTGTAGTTAGAATATATAGACGAGTTTAAGAGGTCATACGACAGTTTAAATAGACAATATAAGAGTTATCAGAAATATTGTGAAAAGGAATTCAGTTCTGAACATTTTGAAACAATCCGCGTAAGAAATTTTCACTATTGAGAAGAGTAGTGAATAAAAACGTGTCAGCTGTTTACTGTAAACACGATCAGGAAAGCAGACAAGTACCTGATAAATACTTTAATACACAGGGATTTCAGGGTCAAGCCAAGCTAATGCCAAGTTAATAAAAATTGTTCTTTAACCCACTGAACGGACGCGTCGACGGGGGTTCGACAGCGAATTCCTGTTCGAAAACTGACCTGTCGGCCCCTTCTCGTTCGCACTCGTATAACACACTTTTGAGGAAAAAAAATATTGCAAAGCGATAATAAATGAAAGAAACTAATTTTGAGTAACGGAACTCCTTTACCTTGCAGGGAAAATAATTTAAAAGTAGCCTGACAACTTTTAAACCAGCAACTCTAGTATGGTACGGTAAGTTCAGTTTGGAATTTACGAAAAGGGTGACTGTTTTGAAAGAGAAAAAGGTGGGGAGGGTGGCCGGTGGATGGGTTAATAAGCTATGCACCTTCGGTAATTAAGAAATATTAAATATCTCGGATTATGATTCTTGCGAACATCAAAAGCGTAGTCAGACCGCTGCGTCTTTTGATGGGAGCCAGCTTTCTAGTGATTAAGTTCGGTAGATTCGTTAAGTCCGCTCATATAGGGAGCTGCAGAGTTTCGGATACCGGACGGGGGATAAATTGGGTGTGCATTGTACCCTGGAAAAGCCTCTCCAATTGTGCGAGATTAGTTAATCTCTTTTCGACTGGGATCGTCATGGTAATGTTATGCATTTGACAATGTTTATGCTTATTTGACAATCCTTTGCATTCCGTGACTGTGACTTATATTCACTGGAGGAGCAGAAAACCTATACCCTTGTATATAACCTATTTACTCAAGAAATAAGCGATTTTCAACTTTATCGTGACTGTGATCCTTCACCCTATCTCTTCACTGGAGAACACTGAAGTCGTCACAACTCCGTTAAAACCTGTACCTCCCAATAGTGAAAATATTTTGCCTTTTGATTATTTCCTTATAAAGGTGTGACATATTTACTCAAGAAATAAGTGATTTCCAACTTTATCGTGACTGTGATCCTTCACCCTATCTCTTCACTGGAGAACACTGAAGTCGTCACAACTCCGTTAAAACCTGTACCTGCCAATAGTGAAGATATTTTGCCTTTTGATTATTTCCTTATAAAGGTGTGACATTTACTCAAGAAATAAGCGATTTCCAACTTTATCGCGACTGTGATCCTTCACCCTACCTCTTCACTGAGAACACTGAAATCGCCACAACCCCGTTAAAACCTATACCTTCCAATAGTGAAAATATTTTGCCTTTTGATTATTTCCTGATAAAGGTGTGACATCTTTACTAATCATTGTCTCCCAAGTGGCCATATAAATTGTGAGAAATGTTTATGAAGCAATTATTTTATGTATAGTTAACCTCAGACATTACATATAGCTTATTCGAACATCGTAGAAATTTGAAAAAAAAAATCTCAGAACTTTTAATGCATTGCTGAGGGGTAAATTGCGACACTTACTTGCATAGTCATTATTTTCTTATACACCAATTCCTGTAGGCATGCCACCACGCACTTAAGCTCTGTCTAGAGAAAGAGAAACTAAAGATCAAGTACTACATATAAAATAGCAGTCCACAGAAACAGGTGCATTATAGTCGCCGGTCCCGTCCGCCATGTTTTTTTTTTTTTTTGGCGATCAACAGAAAAACGCATGATTTGAAAAGTCGCCAAATAGAAAAACATGGCGGCGGTGCGTGTTTTCTGAAAGATCACCAAAAAAAACATGACGGCGGTCACGTGGCATATTTGAAACACAGCATTAACAAAACTAAACTTTAAAAGGAAACAGCAGATTAAAGTATTAAAATAAAATTAGCATAATAATCATTTTTTACGTTTTTTAAAAAATAAATAACAGATTAGTAATATTTATGATATGTGTCAACAAAGTAAACAATATATATCATTTTAATAAGCACTAATATTATGAAGAATCTAACATGTGAGGGGGGTTCCCCCCTCAACCCCCCCTCCTTGTGCAGAGAACAAAATAAAAATGTTCCAAACCAATTAACTTAGAATATCCTCATACATTTTAACTATTTCAAAACCGAAATAACTGCACCCGTCTTAACTAAATCCCAGAAAATGATAACAAAAACAAAATTTTCCAAACCAAAGCATCTTGTTTGGTTTACAATATTTTGATACTTTTTAACAATTTCAAAACATAAATAACTTACTCGTCATAACTAAATTAACTAAATCCCACTAACCAAATACATAAAAAAAAAACTCAAATTCGGAATTTCATCATCCCCACAAACGTGCCGTTTTGAATGAAAACCAAATCCAACCTCAGGTCTAAGAATTTCCTGATATATCTTCACAATGCTACAAATAGTTAAAACCGAAATAAGAACATCCGCCATAACTAAATACAAAAAATAACTTACCTACCTACGAGACAACCTACTAATCCATGTCTGGGACGAAAAGAATATTTAGAACAGAAAATTTGCATAGATAGCCGGGTAATGACGTCAAAAATCACGTGCACCAATAGCTTCCATATTCCCCTCTCAAAGTTAGGGCATATAAAGCAACCTAGTCATCGCCCCAAAAATAGCCAAGTTTGCCACACAAAATCGCCAAGTTTGGCGAGAAAAAAACCCGGCGGCTATAATGCATCTGTACCACACACTAGCACATACACTACACTACACTACATACACTAGCACATCCACATACACTAGCACTACTCAAGCACTACACAAGAAAATTTTTTGCACAAGTGAATCTAAGATTGTAACAGGAAGTCTTACTGCAGTAAGACTTGCTGCACAATTTCACAGAGCAACAGATTCTGTTTACACTTGCTCCTAGCAATGACGTATACGGAAATTTCTCGTGCCATAGCCGAAAATTCAACGAGATTGATTTTGGTTGCTACCATATTGCAGTCGAAATTTGTATCTGGTGACTTTGGTATCATGACATCGGAAATCGCCAGAGATGGGAATTTGGTACTATAAACTTTTCTTCTGACATCACTATAACAGAATTCTCCTACGACAACTGGACTGCAATGCAGTAGCACCCTTTGATTCAAGTTCATGCGCGATTTTGGGTGATAACATATTGCAGTCTAGATACGTCACAAGCCACATCCCCATCATGATGATCGCGTCATCAGATGTCGACAAGGAGAGAGGGAAATTTAGGGTACTAAATTTCCATCTCTGGCGACTTCTAACTTATTAAGACGCGGAAGTGACTTCTCGACATCAATACAGTAGCATCCTTAAGCTGCTGTATTGTTACTATATTAAGTTTAAAAGTTTCCACTATTAATCTGTAAATCCGTGCAATTTCCAACAAGAAAAGGAATCTTATCACATTGTCTGTGGGTACATTTCGCAGCGGAATTGTACCGGGAGCGGGCATTTTGCGCGTAAATTTGGTTATTCAGTTAAATCTCAATAGATCGAAAATTTAACTTTCTAACCAACCTTTCGTTTTTTATAAGCAAATATATAAACAAATATATAAACAAATATATAAACAAATATATAAACAAATATATAAACAAATATATAAACAAATATATAAACAAATATATAAATAAATAAAAACAAGTATATACATATACGTATAATATTTTCGAAAATTATAAATAAAAAGTTTCAAGTCAATTATAAATAAAAAATTTAAATCTAAATTTATTTTTTTTTTTAAATCAACCTTCCCGTTCTGTGGTTCCGCATCGAATGTTGTAAAAACTAGCTTTTATTAGTCTAATTTTTCCAGAATTTATGTAGTAGACAAGGGATTTCGGCTTCGTTTTACTGTATATAAAGTTATTTTTCTACCCACAAACCATGTTGCACTAACCCGTAGTAGTACGAGTCCCACGCTCAAGTATCAATAGTCAGAAAACGTACTAGTAAGTGTCCCGCATACAATGTGTTAAATTAAATTCGTTGCTTTTTCAACACGTACAATGCCTTTAAGAATCATTAGCGGGTATAGTTCAAGCATTTGGTATTCGACAAATTTAAGATTTTTAAAGTTTTTAACATAGTAAAGTAAACGTATGCAAACTACAAAAATAGAGAAGTGAATTATTCCTTAAAATTTGGCTTTAGATAAAAGACTTTTTAACAAATTAAAATATGTAGATATAATTCTTCCTTGTTTGCTACTGGACACAAGTTAAACATATTTCACCCTAAGGTATGAAAATGAGATGTTTAACCCCTTCTAGGTTCATTTTATTTCTGGATTATGGGTAAAAAAATGTCTATTTTTATATTTATTTTTATACATACACAGCTTTTTAAACAATAGCATCATTCGCAAATAAAATTTCCTAAAAATTAATGTAAAAAATTTAAATAAATGAATAATTTACATGTATAATTGGTTTTCTGTAGGAAGAAATCATTAGACTTGAGTCTAATTCACACTAACTATAAATATAAAGCTTAGAATACCTAGTTTTTATCTTGAATTAAATTTTATTTATATCCTACGCATTTACATAAATGATTATGAGATTATTAATCCAGATTTGGTGGTGTATGATACAATTTGTATCATACATTTAAAGGTGGTGTATAAAGCAAAGGTGGGCATATAAAGCAACCTAATCATCGCCCCAAAAATCGCCAAGTTTGCCACACAAAATCGCCAAGTTTGGCGAGAAAAAAACCCGGCGGCTATAATGCATCTGTACCACACACTAGCACATACACTACACTACACTACATACACTAGCACATCCACATACACTAGCACTACTCAAGCACTACACAAGAAAATTTTTTGCACAAGTGAATCTAAGATTGTAACAGGAAGTCTTACTGCAGTAAGACTTGCTGCACAATTTCACAGAGCAACAGATTCTGTTTACACTTGCTCCTAGCAATGACGTATACGGAAATTTCTCGTGCATAGCCGAAAATTCAACGAGATTGATTTTTGGTTGCTACCATATTGCAGTCGAAATTTGGATCAGGTGAATGGTATCATGACATCGGAAATCGCCAGAGATGGGAATTTGGTACTATAAACTTTTCTTCTGACATAACTATGACGTAGAAGTCTATGACAACTCGACTGCAATGCAGTAGCACCCTTTGATTCAAAGTTCATGCGCGATTTCGGGTACTACCATATTGCAGTCTAGATACGTCACAAGCCACATCTACGTCTTATGATCGCGTCATCAGATGTCGAAGTGGAAAGAGGGAAATTTAGGGTACTAAATTTCCATCTCTGGCGATTTCTAACGTATTAAGACGCGGAAGTGACTTCTCGACATCAATACAGTAGCACCCTTAAGCTGCTGTATTGCAACTATATTAAGTTTCAAACTTTTCACTATTAGGCCCTTACTCTGGGAGTTGCGGTTCGTACCGAACGTTCGTTGTGACGTCACCTTGACGTCAGATTGCGGAAATTTTGACAGCAAACGATATTTCGATACTCTGGGGGTTACATGCGGAAAGTTACCTATAGTTTAGGTTGCGGTAAATTTCCGCATGTAACCCCCAGAGTACCGAAGTATCGTTTGCTCTCAAAATTTTCGCAAGCTGACGTCAAGGTGACGTCACAACGAACGTTCGGTACGAACCGCAACTCCCAGAGTAAGGCCCTAAATCTGTAAATCCGTGCAATTTCCACCAAGAAAAGGAATCATATCACATTGTGTGAGGGTACATTTCGTAGCTTAATTGTACCGGAAGCGGACGTTTTGCGCTTAAATTTGTTATTCAGTTAAATCTCAATAGATCTAAAATTATTTAATTTTTTAACCAACTTTTTGTATTATATATTATAATATATAAACAAATATATAAACAAATATATAAACAAATATATAAAACAAAATATATAAACAAATATATAAACAAATATATAAACAGACAAACAAATATATATATAAATAAAAACAAGTATATACATATACGTATAATATTTTCGAAAATTATAAATAAAAAGTTTCAAGTCAATTATAAATAAAAAATTTAAATCTAAATTTATTTTTTTTTTTAAATCAACCTTCCCGTTCTGTGGTTCCGCATCGAATGTTGTAAAAACTAGCTTTTATTAGTCTAATTTTTCCAGAATTTATGTAGTAGACAAGGGATTTCGGCTTCGTTTTACTGTATATAAAGTTATTTTTCTACCCACAAACAAACCATGTTGTTGCCCTAACCCGTACTATACTCGGTGTAAACTCAATAGGCACTTCAAGGTCACTGATTTTTCCTCGATCACCAACTGTAACTATGGTAACGACAGTTGGGGAAAGACCTTATTCTTTTTTCCCTCTGTGTTAAGGGGTGTAATACATCGTGTGGGGAGGTAAACTTCCTATTCCAAAATTGCACTGAATTAATTTTTTTTTTATGATTTTACAAGAATTGAAAGAGTTCTTATAATGCAATAACAATATTTTGTATAATTATATTATGTATTTAAAGATTTATGGTCTGTTGACACATTTTTAGAAAGTGAAAATTTCTTTAGAAGGTGCAGATTCCTAATTTTTTAGTAAGAATTCTAAATTAAAATAAATTTTTGTATTTTTACAAGAACATCTATGATTTATTATTAACTTTTTATACATATTGTTAAACTTTTCCTTGTGTAAATAGTTTTTATGCACAACTGAAAATTTTAACTTTGCTTATAAATTAGTAGTTTCTTAAAAAACTATAGTTAAATTTATTTTAAAAACTAAATAAAACATATTTCCTGTTTTTTAGTTAAACGGCATTTTAAAGGCAGAAAAGGTGACACTTTTCTGCCTTTAAAATGGATCGGCACAAATTATTTTAGAAATACCACGGGCATCATCAGTTGCTTGTTGAGTTTGCGAAAACAATTCCAAAACTGTAGCAACTGGATTGGATTCAACAACATTTCAAGTACCTGTATACGTTAAATATCAGTATTTTGGACTGTTTTCTAACATCAAAACTAGCCATTACAGGAAATATTTTATGAAGTAAAAATTTAAATAAATACGAAGCAAAATTTAAATAAAACAATGAATTAAAAGATAAAAACTGATAGGGTAATATCAGATAAGCGCAAAATAAATATCTACGAGAAGAAAGAAAAGTAAGAACGTATTGGAATCAAATCCTCAACTGAAGTGCTGAAAATAAGTGAATGTACATGCTTCTTGGTCGCTACCATAGTAACCGATGACTGGGGAAACGAGAAAGTGTGACCTTGAAGTGCCAATAGATTTTACACGGACTATAGTACTAGTCCCACGCTCAAGTATCAATAGTCAGAAAACGCACTAGTACGTGTCCCGCATACAATGTGTTAAATTAAATTCGTTGCTTTTTCAACACGTACAATGCCTTTAAGAATCATTAGCGGGTATAGTTCAAGCATTAGGTATTCGACAAATTTAAGATTTTTAAAGTTTTTAACATAGTAAAGTAAACGTATGCAAACTACAAAAATAGAGAAGTGAATTATTCCTTAAAATTTGGCTTTAGATAAAAGACTTTAACAAATTAAAATACGTAGATATAATTCTTCCTTGTTTGCTATTGGACATAAGTTAAAAATATTTCATCCTAAGGTATGAAAATGCGATGTTTAACCCCTTCCAGGTTCATTTTATTTCTGGATTATGGATCAAAGAATGTCTATTTTTATACTTATTTTTATACATACACAGCTTTTTAAACAATGGCATCATTCGCAAAGAAAATTTCCTAAAAATTAATGTAAAAAATCAATTTAAATAAATGAATAATTTACATGTATAATTGGCTTTCTGTTGGAAGAAATCATTAGACTTTGGAGTCAATTCACACTAACTATAAATATAAAGCTTAGAATACCTAGCTTTTATCTTGAATTAAATTTTATTTATATCCTACGCATTTACATAAATGATTGAGATTATTAATCCAAATTTGGTGGTGTATGATACAATTTGTATCATACATTTAAAGGTGGTGTATGATACAATGCCTTTATTGGAGGTAAAAATAAAATATTTACAGTCAATTAGACCTCTGTTAGCAATTTAACCTTGTGATTAAGTAATAACGCATTATAAAGAGAATTGTAATAATTATGGTACACATATGAATATAAGACATGAATAATTCATGATTATGTTAAGATAATCAATTATATAAATTTGTAAATAGTGTACAAAATAAATGCCTTAATCTCAATTTAAGGTATCATTTTTACTGTGTTTCCCCTTTGTAAACGAACACTGGTGTTTAGGTTCGTAAGTACATTACAACAAGACTATTTAAAGAGAGACAATCGACTAAAATATAAACAGATTCTAAATTATTTCCTTTCTTTGAAAGGTAAAAATACCAGTCAAAAACAAACGTATGCCTTGATATTTCAACTCGCAAAGTTAAAAACAACTTTATTGTTGCTTTACTAGTGAGGTTGAGTAGACTTTGGGTAAGACTACACAAGAAACTGCGATTTACTAACGCAAGTTCCCAACTGCAGCCCCATCCGCAAAGAACACTCCAAACAATACATTTCCGATTAGATAACGTAGAATAATCCAGTACTCTCTGGAACAATTCGATTCATAGTTCACACCAAAACACTAATATGCAGCGAGTGCTAATTCGTTACAGCGTGGCGAGTCAGATCAACAGATCTTTCGACTCGAAAGTCTGCTAACAGACCTGAAAGAGGCGACGAACTGTGGTAATGAGAACAGGACCTACTGCCTAACGCCGATTCCGAAAACATTTTGCAGTTTCCTAAATAAAATACTTTAAGAAATATTCAGATGAGATGAGTTAATATAAATAACTAAATTCACAGTTAAGATTAAAAATTTGATCTTACCACATATTCGTTAAATAGCCTTTCGTGTTCGATTTGTTCCGGTGCACCCCTAACCATTTGTCCTAAATTTCGTCGAGTTTCATCCTAAGAAAGCAGATATTAAAGTTGGGATCTTAATGAAACATTTTTGGCATTTAATAAGCTGAATTAAAGAGCTTAATTTTGATTCAAGTTTAAATATTTAAAATTTATTATACTTTAACTATTGCGTGGAAGCGCTGCGAAACATTTTATGAATACGATATTACATTAACAAATAGGCTTGACTGAAGAACAGGGTGCCTCCTCCAACTTGGCGATTAAGCTCTAAGCGTGATAGCCTAACAATTTTTTTCCTGAACTCCCCGTGTTCAAACAATCTATATTTTAATTCATGTTATACAAGTATAGAGCTCTCCTTGAGCTACCCATTTTTTATATATTAAATGAGAGTAATTCTTAAAAATATTAGATACTAACAAGTGTGCCAGTGCTTCGCTACGGTGAACTTAATATATTACTTTAAAACAAAGATTTTTTTCGTGCTTAATTCGAAGAATTCGTCACAGTTCAGTTCGAGTAATTGACATATTTATATATTTCTATTATAAGCGTATTATAATAATATTCAGATTTTCAAAGGCATCAAAGGTGCTGATGCAACTGGACCCTGTGGGCCGAGCCCGTCAATCCAGAGGCTTCTGTCAGTAAGCACAAAAATGACAACGAGCGGAAGGTAAACACATAAAAGAGCAAAGAGATAGAAGATTGGATTCGTGAGTTCATAACACAAAACTAGAGAGTATAGAGTTTAGGGATAGTAAAACATGAATTATTTTTGTGGCCAGTGACATCCGTACAAAATAAGCCGAAAAGTTTGAATGATAATGAGTAAAATCTAAAAATTTTAAAAATAAATAGAAATATAAGTTTTAAAAATAAATAAGCTGTATTAAAAATCAGAAAAGGGCCTAAATAATGTTTAATTATAGCAATAATTTTTATTGACTTAGTTTAAGTGTTATAAATTTTTGTTTGTTGAGTAGTAATGATCAGGTACGATAAGTATAAACAAAATTTTGGAAAAATAAAAATATATGTTTTAAAAATAAATTAGTCTAAAAATCCAAAAAGGGCCTAAATGATAAATAACAATTTTTATTAATTTTAATTTAGAATTCGAAATATTGTCTTCGCCGGGGACAGAACTTTACTGTTTCTCGATATGTTAAAGGTGAAGTCTGCTTAAATAGGCTTAAAAAATTGCGGTAGAAATAGCCTTGTATTTCAATTACTTTAAAGAAAACTTGTATACGACATCATAATATATTCCAACATGTAAAATCTTAGATGAAGACATAAGCTTTAACGATGGTAGTTAATTCACTTGAGTAAGAATATTACTTAATATTTCAGAGTAATTACGAATCTCCAGAATACATTGCTTACACTGGGAGAACTTCCGATGACTTCTGGGCAGAGAAAGTAAACGATGTATATCAGACTGTGAGGTGAGTATCTTTTCAACAATAGATCTTAAGTCATTCAAAATGACTAATTTACTCAGGGTTTAGAGTGCAACTTTCGAACCAACAAAACTCTAATCGCGTAGAGATCGGGCGTGTACTTTGTCAAAAATTTTTAACTTTTTAATCGTTGCACAAATTTTGACAATTGGATCAGAAGACATCTAAATTTTCTCTTGCAATATTTATGAAATTCTAAATATCTTAAGTAATCCTTTGTATTTATGTGTGCATTCACGCGCAGGGATAGGGGAAACTAAGTGTGCAGTGCGTGCATGTACCCAAGCGGCCAAATTTGTAGGGCTGCTAATAGAATATCTACTAGCATAGTTTCCGCGCACCTGGAAAGTCATGGAAAATCATGGATTTAGACAATGGATTAATTTTGTCATGGAAGGTCTTGATTTTTAAAGCAAGTCATGGATCCGCTAAACTACCGATTAAAAAAAATGCATTGAATTGTTTAATTCTATTTTTACTTGTCATTTGACTGAAGTTACTGAGTCTGGTATTTATTTATTATCGTATCGACCCTGTTGCTAAGTAAAATTTGTTCACCAAGGAAACTCAAAGCAAGAACGCTTAATGGGTGGGTAAATGTATATTATTCTGGTTTTTTTTTTTTCTTAAATTATAGAATAAAATTTTGTTAATATAATTATTTTTTAATAAAAATTAAGATTTTTGCACAAAATATAAGTTTATCTCTAGAGATATTGTATATAAACATTATAGGGTTATATTTGGCTATTATTCATGGTCACCTGGATAATACCAAAGTACCTGAATTCAAACTGGAAACATTTTGATTGAAAAATTGATATATGATTAAACTTAGATATGTAGATACAACAATTTATTTTTATGAGAGTTTATTAACTCTTATAAAGTAAGTTTATAGTTTATTATGTTAAAATTCCTGTAATTTCTCTAAAAACATATATTTTATTTGTATGTACATCAGAAGTTTTATTCATATATACTTTTAACAAAAGCTTTTTAAAGTCATGGAAAATGATCTGCTAAATCAGGGAAAGTCATGAAAATTCAAGGAGTTGAAAAATTTTATTTTGGAAGACACCCTGTACTACGTATTACAACACATCAATAAGCGACGGCCAAATAGTAACTTGATTTTATGAGGCTAATAGTGCAGAACCAACACTGTGTATGTATATGCACACACATTTACATATATACATGTAATCCAGCGAAATCCCCCGGTTACACTAAAGTTTAGCAGCTATTTATACTTGCCCGGGCTTCCTGGTCAAGGAGAATTCTAGTTAAAACTCAGTAGAGGCACTATGAAAAAACTGCGAGTTCGAACTGAAAACATTTAAGGTTCAAATAAAAGACTATCTTTCTGTATCGTGATTAGTATGATATACCGATTTAGATTATTAATATAATTGTTGTAAAATAAAACGAGAAGGGAATTGCTTGGGATCTAAATCTGACCTCATCACATCTTTTGTAAAGGAGAGAGGACCTATAAAAATATAGTATATATATATATATATATATATATATATATATATATATATATATATATATATATATATATATATATATATATATATATATATATATATATATATATATATATATATATATATATATATTCTTGCAAAATTCAGGAGTTTGTGAAATTTGTCAGTAATAAATTGTTCTATGATTTTACACTTAGGCAGTGTTTTTAAACACTACCTTTAATAAAAAAAATAATAAAATGTAAATGTGAAATATAACATCATTTGTTACCCTTCGAAACTTAAGCACAAAATATAAAATAAATAAAGCGCTTCCCTAACTTAAGTTTCCTGAGTTGTTGTTGGATATACATGTTTGAACTGATCCCAATAGCACAATCAAATCCCAAAAGCACACAGGCAAAATGGACAAACCTCCATCGCAATGCCGAAATGGACAAAGACTTAAAATGGACGCTAGAAAATCCATATTCAGCAGTCTTAAAGTATTGTTAGTTACACTTTAATTAAATTTAAAGTATATGAATTAAAAGAATTTGAGTAACTTCAGAATATTTTTGCCTTGGTGGAAAACGTAAATGCTTACAGTCTTTACTGTAAAGGACCGGTTCCAGAGAGCGTGTAGGAGGAGCCTATGAGCAAGGAGATATTAGCATAAGCTATCGGATGAATGCCCTGGAGAAGCATCGTACACGCCTGTGGAAACTTGCTGTGTTCCCTCGATTAAACGAGTCCGTATCCTGATTTATGCTTCCATATATTCCATAGCCAATG
>CM063507.1:31924363-32135555 GCA_032207245.1 Pardosa pseudoannulata
GTTAACTTGCACAAAGTAAAAAATAAGCTAACTCAATGTCTCTAAACCTAAGGACCATAAAATAAATTACATAAATAAGTATTTTAACCATAAATAAATTATTTCACTGGTCAGGTGATTTATTTATATTATCCAGGTGAATAGTAGCAAATATGATTCATCCGTTTTCTGTGAAAGGTATGTTTTGAATGTATATAAAGAGCAAAATTAATCTAACAAAAAAAAATTATACTTTAAAAATTTATATTTGAAAATAACTGGGCTGATATAGATAAAAAACACTTGATTTAAATACTTGGAGAGAATGGAATTGCCAATAGCACTTTGTACATAAATCATTCACATTAAAAAAATCTATTTTATTATAAAAATTTTTATGCCACATATTACACAGAAATAATTTTAAGTATAAATTAAAAAAAAAAAATGCCATAGAATCTTTTAAGTTTTAGCTTGGTATAATAATTTATTAAATGTGAATTTTAAACTGCTTACCGCTGAAGATTTAAAGATCATACATTTCTTCTTAGAGAGTCCTATACAATATATATGTAGTCCTATATAATTTAATCCAATTAACACAGCTCCAACAGCTGAAAATATTAAGAAAAACAAATAGAAAGAGCATTAAAAAGTTTATAAACCCCTTTCCCCTGTATTACAACCCTAATAAACTAATTCATAGAACAGCTAAAAGAAAACAAATTATTTAAATTTAAATAAGATAGAGGAAAGAATAACAAAATATAACTCAAATTAAAATGTACGTTTGACAGATATACATCCGCTAAACAGAAATTAATAAAATTTTTACTAATATTTACAAACAATAATGTTACGAAAAAAATCAGTTATTAGAAAAACGCATAAATACAAAAAATAACAACAAAATATATTATTTTAAGAAATTTTAAAATATCCGTTAGAACATTCGCAAACAAAAAAGAAATGAAATTCTTCAGCTTTCTCAAACAAAAATGCTGGAAAATAAAAAAAGGTCAGTTAATAGTTAACATGTAAATAGCATTTACAATAAAGTGTTAATATAAGTAATTCAAACTGTTACTTTCGGTTGATTTTATTAATATACAAATCTCAACAAAGCACAATCGCTTTCAGTCTCAAAATTTTCCAAGTCCAAACAGGGAAACGACAACAGGGAAAGATTTCTGGTAACCGTTTACAATCGCCAACGGATTAGGGCCTTCAATGTTAAGATGAGACTACATAGAAGCAGACCATCGCCAAGGTCCCAGACCACTGCCAAAGCGCCAATTAATTCAGATGGTCTGACACCGAGGGCGCGCAAATCTAGCCCGAAGTTGGAGGTCTTTTAGGCTTTCTTAGTCTATGAGTAGAGCATTACATAACTGGAACATTGGCCGAAGCCATAGCAATGCGGAGAAAAACTCTACTATTGAGCACCAGTCACACTGGGACAAGACGATGTCCCTCCTCGGCCACGTACGTCCTCCCGCTACCGTGGTAGAGGGAGATTTCATGAAAAAAATCTTTTAAAGTAAAATGGAAGGAGTTTCTTAGCAGCGAAAAAGTATAAATGTTAATTTACCCTAAAATTTTATTGGTAACAGTACATTTGATAATTTTTGAAGGATACCTGTGGAATAAGATAAAGTTGTTCCTTTACGTAGCTTTTCAACAAAAAAGCTAATATATTAAATTAATAATTGTTTGCAGTGGAAACACTACCAACAAAACGCCAAGCAAAATGTCTGTACTGGGCTCAAATCAAGTAAAACGTTATCACAGAGATTACATTTGTTTACTAAATTCTACTGCTTAAAAAGATTTTTGACCATATGTTTTATTTTATTAACTTATTGATTTGTTAACTTATAGTAAATGTTTTTAATGTCTGTCCGTTGGGGATTTTTCTTTTTTTTAAATTCGGACCTTTCTGTATTTTAAATGAGTTCCCACTAATCAATGAAAAGTCGAAACTGATGATTGATACTCATATTTTATTAATTTTAATTAGTAGCATAACGTAAAAGTTTGAAAGAACATGAGAAGAGTTAAGTCGCCGAAAACATTTTAGAATTTAACGGAACTTTTTTTAAAAAAAAAATCCTTTTAACAAAATTAAATAATTAAAAATGCAATATTATTAATTTATTCTGTGATTTGGATTTTAATTTTGGTTTGGTTTGGTTTTGGAGCGCTACGGTCTACTTTTTGCAACACGAGGGCTAATGAGACCGGGACCTACTGCTTAAAGCCGATTCCGAACGGCTACGAACATCCATGCCATAGTGGGATTCGAACCCACGAACTCCGGTTCCGAAGGCCAGCACCCTAACCATTCGGCCATCGTTCGGCGATTTTAATTTTGAGTCATGCTATAATTTATGTGCAAACAAATTTGTTTCCAAGATCTCTCTAATTTTCCTTTCGATAACATTATAGATTAATTTATTTTACATAAAGTATAAACGATACGCTATTTAAAAATAGTTATTTCTTAGATATATATGATATTTTAAGTAGAAAGTTATCTTCAGGGCTAAAATGCAACTGGATTTTTAGAAAATTTTCACCCATCACTTTATTTTTCTTCAGGGATACATGAAGTATTATTTACGAGTTACTGAATAAATTATCTGCAAGTTCATAAATGGTAATTTTTATTAAGTATACCAGAAATATTTTCTTTCAAACAATGGTTGGAATGGGCGACATTACATAGTCTTAGAATGCAGACTATTCGTAGACGTATAAAGGTACGTACCACCTAGGAGCTAATAGCTCTATATGCAAGGTGTACATTTAAATATGTGGTCATATTAAAAATACTGCTGTTGACTCAAGTTTAAGAATAAAATAAAAGAACACATACATAAGACTTTTACAATGTATACCAATAGAGAAATAATTGTATATAATTTTTTTAACCCCTGTTTCACTCTTTACAAAAAATAACAAATAAGTCATAAGTTCAGAAGTACAATTTTAATAGAGTTTACAGAGATTTTTTAATTATTCTTTTTACTGAGACCATTAGACTATTCTTACTAAATATAGTAATAAACTCATGCCTTTTATGAAATTTATCGATATGTATAAAATAATAATACGGAAAAATCTTAAAATAATTTCTTTAACGAGTAATGAATAAGATCTAATATATTCAGTCTATTGAGTTTTCATGAAAAAGATGAGTGGCACAAGTCGGCCTGCAACTTTTCTAATAGAATGGATTCATTTCCGTAAATTAAATATGAATAACATATTTCTAAATCAGGGTTACGATGACTGTTTAAAGTTAATTTAGTAAAATAAGAACAGATTTTTTTTCCCTCTGCGAGATATATTTTTAACATACGATTCCTCTAGTGTCTAGAAACTATAGCAGGAGGTTTTGAGTGCCATTTTATTTCCTAAATTTGAGTGGTATTGAGAAAAATATGTTATTTCGTACTTTATTTTAAGGTTTAAACCATAAAACGTCTTGATATAGAAATAGATATAAAGGAATGAATGACAGTAACAGAGAGAGATGGGATATATTATGGCATTGAATTTATGAGATTATGTCATACCGTTGCAGTCTCAGCATTTTCAAAAATTATCTGCCATGTTGAGATAGCACCCTGGTTACTTACACTTGTCGGTCTGCATAATATTGTAAGGCGCGGTCTCACTAGTCGCTCCTCCCACATTTCCTAAATTAGTATAATAATTCCCAATAAGGTGATAATAAGGTGATATTCGTATTCAACGCGGTCTATTTTGTATCAACAGAATAATAAATAGCGAGACTGATCAGAACAGCTACGCTAGAAAAGCTCACCTACGCAGGAAGCTTCGAGTATAAATGTCACGATGAATTCTCAAGCATCTACACGGTAAATGATTCTTCAATTTATCGATACGACCCACCACAGGTGGGTTTCCAAAAACTAATTAGAGGCTCATTAAGTTGTTCCCCTCCACGGTAATCTTTAGTAAAAGGCGAAAGATTAGCTCGTCTTTTGAAGGGAAACCAGAGCATGCAAAACTTATGTTTCAGCCAAAATGTGTACTAAAGAAACAATAAAAATTTAGTGGTATGACTGTGCAACAAATGGATAAACAATTTTATAATTGAGAAAATAGCTGTGATAGTACATGGATTAAATAAATAAACATTTAGTAGTTAATGATCTATTCGTGTTGTAAATCCCAATATTAATTACATGGGAACACATGATTTATGGTTTAAGTTATTTTTAAAATTCTCCTGTAGTAAGTCTATTTCCTTTTTTTTTTATATTTTTCTATATTCGCACATCTAAATAATTAGACAAATTTCGGTTGAGTGTTTTAAAGCCAATTTTCTGCTACACAAGAACTGATAGAAGCATTATCAACCGTTTAATGGCAATACTCATTAGTACATGTAATCAAAATCAATGGAATGAATAATCTGTAAAGTTAGATCATACCTAGAAACATTATATATGGCTTCCAATGGCACTTTTCTAGGGGCGGCAAGATATCTATCGTGGAACTAATGTTAAAGAGACTAATAATAAATATATATATTTTATTTTCAATGCTGGCGATAAAAATAATGCCTTATTGTGATACAGCAGCTGTCAGTATTCTTTGAATAACGTTTGTTATAAATTTCGCTTAACACAAAATATTCTCGAAGTAATAAAGCTTTTTTTATATAACAATTTATTAATATTAAAATACAAAACAGATATTCACAAATAGGTTTTGTGTTCTAGATTTGTAAAAATTCTAAATTTTGGAGAAAAATAATGTATTTAGAGTTTAAAATTCATCTTCTTCTAAAAAACTTTGTCTCTCATAATTTGCTATAAAGGTAATTCCCTAGGTACTTTTTATATTTTTAACAATCTTGTAGGAATTAAAGGACACAATATTGTAAAATTACCAGGGGTGTAATCTATCGCAACATAATAAAAAAATATATTTCTGAATTTTCTTTAGAATTAATTGTGTTCAGTTAGTTACATTTAGATGAAAATAGAAAATACACTTTTCAGTATCAAAAAAAAAAAAAAAAAAAAATCAAAAGTTTACTTTTTATATCAAAAAAGCTCAATATAAAAAAAAGTTTAAATATAATTTTTATTAAAATTTATTCTCAAAGTGAAAAAAATAACAGCAAACCTATAGTATATATAAATAACTGTTGATTCATTTCAAGAAATAAAACATGGAAAGTTTATAACCTCAAAGTACATATCTCAGTTTATAAAAATAAAGAAGGTATTGAAATTAAAATTATCAATATCTACTCGCTAAAACTTAATGCTTGTAAAAATATTAATTCTAATTGAAAAGTTAAAATGTTTGATAGAAACACTGATAACTTTTATAAATGTTTCATGCATTGGTTATAATGCTTTAAGAGTATGTATAATATTTCAGGGCTGATTTAAGAACTTAAATTAACAGATTAATTTTGTGTTGTGAGTTTAATCGTTAAATATACTGCTTGTGAGATGACAATTTATATCATCAAATATTAAGAACCATTTAACGAGCAATTATAAATGTAATTTGACAAAATTTTCAAATAAATTTTACTTTTTGACTTAAACAAATTACTTACAGTTAAATTACATAGAAGTATTAGCACGGATAAAGAATTTTAAGTATTAATTGTCAACTATATGGATGGTAATATGAGGTACCTGGGGAGAAGGCACTGTGGGAAATCCCCCGGCGAACTAACTGTAACCATACCAAACGAACGGTGTGTCGGTGTCAACCGCGAATGTGTAAACAGTCGAGATGAACTCTCGCTACCCTTTCTTTTTAAATGTACATAGTTTTCTGTAATTCTTTTTAAATGTATATAAATATTATTCATTTTTCACCAATGTATTCGAGCCATTTAATGCCAAACACGGAATCAAGGTGTTTATGCAAGAACAATAACAGCCCGGCCCGGAACAAATAGACGAGAAGCAGCACCATCGGAATTTTGGAGGTAAGGCCTCTTTGCTTTACCTGTTAATTTAATTGTGCTGTGTTCTCGGTGTGGTCTTTTGCGACAACTGGCATCCCTGCCGGGACTCGGGCTTATATTGAAAATTATTGATTTTTAAACACTTTTGAAATCGAAATCGAAACTTTGTAGTTAAAAATGGCTGATGATGAGATTGCTCGAATAAAAAAGAGAAGGGGAATAATAAGAACGTCGGTTACTAAGCAGATCAAAATTATAGAAGCCGAATTAAGCAAAGGAACAATTTTGGACACTTTAGAAGAGTCTTTAGAACTTTTGATTGAACACGCTAAAGAACTAGAATCGCTAGATGGGGAATTACAAAAAATCATAGATCCTAAGGAAATTGACGCGGACATAAATACATCAGTCGAATATAAGGAAAAAATAATTACTTGTAAATTTAGAGCTCGAAAGAAAATACACGCATTATCAGAATCGAAAACGAAATCTGCCAAAATTACACCCGATACCAGTCTTAAGAATTCATCATTAGAGAATGAGTTTCAAGATAAAATGCAGATTAAATTACCCAAGCTCTCTATTCAGAAATTTTACGGCGAAATAAGCCAATGGCTTAGTTTTTGGAATTCATTCGAGTCTGCGATACACAAAAATTCATCTTTAGATAAGACAAGTAAATTTAATTATTTGAAGGCCTATTTGGGTGGAACTGCTCTTCATACTATTGAAGGTTATGCTATAACGCCGGAAAATTATGACAACGCCATTTCTTGTCTGAAAGAAAGATTCGGGCGATCAGAAATTTTGATAAACCAACACATTTCAAATATTTTGGCTATCCCTCCATTAAAAAATTCAAGTGATATTAAATCATTTCGAAAGCTTTATGACAGAATTGTAACCGAAACTAGAAGTTTAGAAACTTTAAAAGTTAAACCGAATGATTATTCAGCTGTTTTATGCCCATTGTTATTGAAAATGCTCCCTCATGATTTACTTTTGGAGTTTAACAAAGAAGTGCAAAATTCGAATTATGAAGTAAATAAATTAATAGAATTTTTATCAAAGCAATTGATTGCACGAGAAAGGTCATCCCTTTCGAAAACCGAAAATCAGAATACTTTCCCAGATCGCAGACAGCATTTCCGCTATGAGGAACAAAATGAAAAAAGAAAAACAACTGCCGCCGATCTTTTCAGTTCTGAATTGATAGGCAATAAATTTTCGCCATGTGTGTTTTGCAGTAATTATCATGAGTCAGCGGACGATTGCTTACATGCTTTAAATTTAACTATTGATGAAAGAAAAAATATCCTGGTTAAACGTGGCGCCTGCTTTCGTTGCACTGGAAAGCATTTGAGTAAACAATGCCAGAAACGCGTTCGTTGCAAACACTGCAATAAAAGGCATTTATCGATTTTATGTTTTTATTCTAACAATAAAAATAAAGATGAAATTTCTAACGAAACCACTGGTGAAAAAACCTGTGAAAATAGTGTGTTGACGAACAGTTCTTGTTCAAAGGAAGTTCTTTTACAGACTTTAATTGTATGCATTAATGGGAACAACTCGAGTAATTTTTTTAGGATAATTTTAGATTTAGGTTCACAAAAATCCTACGTCAGTAAGTATGTGGCTGAAAAAATGAAATTAAAGTGTATTGGAGAGGAAACAATTACTCATGGGTTATTCGGAGGAATAGAGAAAAGTGAAAGGCATAAGAAATACTCTATTAAGTTAAGCAACATAGATAAGAGTTTCACTTTTGAAATAGAAGTAATGAATCAAAAGAAAATATGTGCCCCTATTCCTAAATTGAAAAATCTTGAATGTATTGAAGAATTGAAAGAGTTGGGAATATTTTTAAGTGATATTGCCATTAATGAAAACTGTTGCTTATTTGAAAATAATCCAAACGAAATTCATGCTTTGCTAGGAGCAGATTGTGCCAGTAAACTATTAACTGGGGAAGTCAAGCATTTATCAAATGGGATGCTGGCTATGAGAACGAACTTAGGCTGGACAACTCTAGGAAATTCGGGGGAGGAAAAAACGAAGAATTCTAACATTTTATTATCACTTCATACAACTAGCTTTGACGTATCTGATAATTGGTCTCTTGATACAATTGGCATTCGTGACCCCGAGACTAAGATGTTAAGGTCAGATCTTGAAAAGACAGCAAAAGATCATTTTCTTCAGACTGTTACTAGGGATGAAGAGGGGAGGTATTCAGTTAGCTTACCGAGTCTAGCAGAAAAGAGACCAGCTAGTTGCGTGAAATCTTAGGAACGAACGGGAAGGTTGACCCATTACGAGAAGGTTTTCAAAGACTGGTTAGCTGAAGATATCATCGAGGAAGTTCCTGTCTGTTATGATATTAAAAATGAACATTTTTTACCGCATCTTCCTGTGCTTAAGGACAATTCCATAACAACTAAGGTGAGACCAGTATTTGATGGTTCCGCCAGAGAAAAGAATTTCCCCTCTTTGAATGATTGTGTAAAAGAAGAGCCTAATCTCATTGAACTGATACCAACCCTGAAGAATAGATTTCGCCTTGAGAAGTACGGTGTAACTGCTGGGAAGCTAAGAAATTCTTTCTACGTCGACAATTGCGTTCTTAGTGTTTATAGCCCGGAAGAATTGTCAAAATTGATATCGGAAGCACAGGCTCTGTTGAGCACAGCCAAATTCCATCCCCGAGGGTGGGAGCTTACCCCTTTAGCTTTTAAAAAGGAAAGTGGAGAAGGCATACCTGTCATTTACTGGTCAGATTCAGCGAATGGTTTATATTGGATCAAGAGAACTAAGACTTGGGCTACATTTGTGTACAATCGAGTTCAACAAATACGAGGACTGAGTAATCCTGTTGATTGGAGACTTGTAGCGGGTCCCTTGAATCCTGCCGACCTCCCTTCACGAGGTTGCAACTCTCATGAACTGTTGAAAATCCGCTGGTGGGAGGGACCAAGATGGTTAAAGTTACCTTCAAATGAATGGCCTATCTCTAAAATTGATCCAGACCTGGAAATTGTTAACTCAGAGAAAAGAAAAACCACCGTGTCAGCCATTAATACCTAAGCAGATACTATCCAATATGCATCTCGAATTTCATCGTATCGCAAAATTGTAAGAACAATGGGTTGGATACAAAGATTTTGTCACAACTGCAAGAATAAAGAAGACAGGAAAAAGGGAAAATTAGATTTAGAAGAAATAGATCGAGCCGAGAAAATAATTTTGAGAAAAGTCCAGGAACAATCATTTGAGGAAGTACGAAAGTTGCATTTGCAAACTTTTACAGACGACGATGGGTTGATTAAAGTAAAAAATAGAATTTTAATTGATGAGAAGAAACTGCATATAAGATTTGCGTATAAACAAAAATTACGCCAAGATTTAAGGCTTCGGTTCAGAAGTGAATATTTGGGACAGTTAAGGGAATTTTCGAAGACTAGAAAAGATTATTTCGTCAAAGAAGGAGAAATCGTGCTGATCGGAGATTCCAATACCAAGAATATAGATTGGCCGCTGGCCAAAGTTATTAAAACTTTCCCCGGAAAAGATGGAAGAGTACGAGTGGTAGAGTTAAAGACAAAGAATGGAACTTTATTACGGCCTGTCCAAAGACTTTATCCATTGGAGATTAGTGAAACTGAAAGTTCTCCAAAGCTCAACGTAACATCACCAATTGTAGACGACTATAATGGGGGTTGTCATAGGAATGATCCCTTAGAACCTGACAGTGAACATGAAGAGAATCTTTCTCGGGAACCTGAAGTTCGCCGTTCTGGGTATGGTCGCGTTCTGAAGAAACCCGACAAACTGAACTTGTGACATTCCATTTCTTCAGTTTGAGTTTTGGAGGGTACCTCAAAACTCAAAGGTGGGAGAATGTGGGAAATCCCCCGGCGAACTAACTGTAACCATACCAAACGAACGGTGTGTCGGTGTCAACCGCGAATGTGTAAACAGTCGAGATGAACTCTCGCTACCCTTTCTTTTTAAATGTACATAGTTTTCTGTAATTCTTTTTAAATGTATATAAATATTATTCATTTTTCACCAATGTATTCGAGCCATTTAATGCCAAACACGGAATCAAGGTGTTTATGCAAGAACAATAACAGCCCGGCCCGGAACAAATAGACGAGAAGCAGCACCATCGGAATTTTGGAGGTAAGGCCTCTTTGCTTTACCTGTTAATTTAATTGTGCTGTGTTCTCGGTGTGGTCTTTTGCGACAGCACAATAACCTGTGGTAAGGAAATTAATTCATTACTACAGTGTCCTTTCATTAAAATAAAAATTACAATAAGTAAAATAATGCAGGTCTTAAAGATGAGATGGAGAAAAGCAGACCCAAATCAGATTACGCTTAAGGTAATAAGATTTTTCTTATAAATCACACTGATTTCGTAGTTAACATCTTGCTGTTAGTACAAGCTGGGTGGTACCCATGGGCGGACCAAAATACTAAGTTATGGACGTAGACTTACGAGAAGCGGGGTACCTAGGAACTAATACTTCTATATTTAAATGTATATTTAAATATGTGGATATATTAAAAACATCGCTGCTGATAAGATATGGTAGCATATATTTATATCAGTAATTCACTCGAATTCAAACCTCGATTACTACAGACCCTGTCGAAGGTGAGACTGATAACTCTGGTTGACGGTAAATGCAAATTTAGAAATTAAAAAGAGAAATATTGAAGCTTAAAGGTAAGAATATGTTATTGAATATCACAAGAAAAACGTGAGTACTCTAGATTAAAAAAAGACTCACAGTAAGATTCATTGAATTATGAAGAATAAAGAACTAATATTTTGACAGCATTAAATCAGAAGATAAACACAAAATGAAGATGAGGTTATGATTCTACGAAATTTATTTATTTATAGTTTTAAACAAGGTATTATTTAGTTAATTCAGATATTTATGTTCATATTTTATGTTAATTTTATATTCTATATCATGAATAATCAATCATCAGTAATTTTTGGCTCATAATTTGGGTATAATGAATGGGTTTTATACTGTTAACGAGAAAGAACTATGTACCTGCCTGATTATGACATTGTAATCAATTCCCATAGCCTTAAAGCCACTACCGTACTTCCATCCTGTATAAAACCCATCGAAATGACTTCGTAAAAGGATGATAATAATAATAATAAAAAAAAAATAGTTTCGTATAAATTTAGATTAGGTAAACAAAAGCGATAAAGGAATTTTATTGCTAAATTGGAAGGAAATGGGAGAGGTTGAAAGGAAGAATATTAATAAAAAGATATTTAGCCAAATAACTGCGTATTTAATTATGGCACTTAATGTGAGGTTCTTAGTTTGTAACTGAAATAAGCAATCTAAGTGAAGAATTAAACTTGAAACATGGAGTTATTTGGAGCTTTATTTTATAGTTTCGTTTAGTTGAAGCACTACGGTGGATGTTTTTCACGAGGTCTAATGAGACTATGACCTACTGTTTCAAACTGACTACGAATAACCACGAACGTCCTAGCCAGAAGTGGGATTTTAACAGTTGAACTCTGAGATCATGTTCGTAATTCAGATGTTGAGCTTTATATTTAGATAATTACTTCAATTGAAATTTTTAACAATTTTAGATGTTGGGATTAAATGTTAAATACTCTATTTCTATTGCCATCGATTTAAAGGAATATGTGAAAAGCAATTTAACAGAGATAAGTTGTCGATTTTAATGCAGAGAGATTTATTATTGGAAAAACTTTAGTAATACTTTCCGTAGGATTGAATAAGTTAAATTAACTGTTAGAAGAGTTTGAAACAACAAAATAGAAGTTTAATATTGGTTTGTAATTGCCTTATTGATTTCTTCTTGCTCTGTGTTAGCTTATGGAAAATTTATTTTGGCCTCTTCACATTTTAAGACTTCTTTAAACAATATCATGTGATAGAACAGCAAATTCCCTACGATGTTACAGTGGCAATACACTTAAAGTTTCGAGATATTTTTAGGAAATTTTGCCTACCCAACTTCAACTATCTTTGGAAATTGAGGCATACTCTCAAAGTTTATCTCATGCCATTACGTTAGAAAGTGCGTATGTAAATTTTTTTCGAAATGGAGCGTAGCATCAGAAACGCTTTCCATTCGTCAGTGTTGGCAGCACATTGCGGAAACTAGGACGTAGTGAGTTTCTTACTGAATATTTCATAGCTTCAAAGATAAAATTGAGCTAAGCAAGTAAGTAAGCAATGTCAAAATAAATAAAATGATATATAATTTCAAATACTGACAGAAATGACACTTTGCAGCAGATATAAATAATATTAAATCCTGTTTCAATTTTGTAGAGGCACGAGAATTATTTTACGATTTTTTATTAAATATAACTGACTAACCCTTTTACAGATTAAGATCATACTTCATAGGATCATTTCTATAGTATGATTAGCGAGTTCGCTCACCGAACTTCGCAGAAAACCCAACCACGATGATGACCATCGTGATACACAATATGAATAAAAATAAGTTCAATTAATATAAGTTAAGTGAAAATAATAGTACATAATTTGTACTTGGCATACTAATGATGAAGCTGATATAGATGAAAAACACTTCATTTATATACTTAGAGAATGGAATTGCCAATAGCACTTTGTACATAACTCCTTCACATTAAAAAAAAAAAAAAAAAAAAAAAAAAAAAAAAAAAAAAAATCTGCTTTATTATAAATATTTTTATGTCACATATTACACAGAAATAATTTTAGGTATAAAATTTCTTTTTATAAAAATGCCATAGAATCTTTTAAGTTTTAGCTTGATATAATAATTTATTAAATGTGAATGTTAAACTCATGCTTAGCCTTTTAAGCGATGCTTAGCCTTCCTATGATCATAGTCCGGGAGTTCGTCTATGATCGGATTAGGTAAGCTTTACAGCTTTAACACATCCATAAAATTTAGAAGAAAACTCTGTGCAGATAATTTGAAAAGTATCAATGTTCAAGTCCCTTCGTATAATTTTATTGGTGAAATACCTGGGGGCCCGAGCGATTCTCCGGGGAGTTTTATAATGAATGAGGAATTTTCACGTTTTCTAATTTTTAATTTTAAACGATAGAAGACAAAAAAGTAAGCAGGACAGTACCTATTTTTCTTTCATTTGGGGGCCTAATTAGTGATTTTTAATGTGTTTTATAGCAGACTCTTTAACGTCTTTCAAAAACGATACTTTACCTCCGCCGAGTTTGGTACGTCGTCGTTCACGTAAATACCGACCGCTTATGTTGTTTACATGTTAAAAGGCGACTTTTATATTAATTTCTGTGTAAAGTATCGCATATAATAGAAATTTTTTTATTATGAAATTTTTATTTTTTATTTTTATTTTTTATTTACATTAAACAGATGTACAGAATTATCTTAATTGACCCGAGTTATTTAGATGGCTGTGGCCCGATATCGTTTATCGAGAAGTTCAGGAAGTTCTATTTTTGTTTTAATCGGTCTAGCATTTTGACACCTCTCGCTGCAAGCGTTGTTTGTTATGGAACAATAATTTATGTTTTTTTCTTTAATACTCCTACAGCTGTTACATGATTTTTTATAAATTCATTACGCTCATTGCTATTTAAAATTCTTAATTAGATTTCTTATGCATTCATTTACGCATTCTGCTCAGACTTTAATGTTATGTTATTCTCACTTGCTTTCACTTCAATGTTAAATTAAAATTTTTTTTTTAAAGTTCTCATCTGTAATAATAATAATAAGTTCATTCATCACATACTGTTGGATTTGAAAGCAAATTACTTAGTATAATTAATTTGATTTGAGATTGTTTGATAAATTTAAAGATGTAAAGGGATTGAGGAAAAAAATGATTTTATAAGTGTGATATAATTAAAATACAATACAATCAAAAAGGAAAACAAAAAAGGACAAAAATAATTACATCAAATTAGAAAAGAGCAACTAAAATTATTTTTTAAAATTTCTAATACTTTTTATAAATTTAATTTATAGCAGATTACAGAGAGTGATAAATTAAAATGAAAAATTTTAAAATGTAGCAGTATGGTGGTAATCCGATGTTGTAGGTGACATAGTGATTTGTATAAATCCATAATTGTTTTGAGGCTAGTATAACTTACGAGTTCGATAATTTAAGCACTGATTAAAGTACACTATTAAATATGTCCATACCCAGATTTGTACTTTCGTATAACGCCTTCCATGTCAGTATCGTGCGAGAGAATTCCATTCTACAGTTATAAAGTGTTTATTAAATTTAAAATATTTGAATTAAAAGAATTAGATTAACGACAGAATTTTTTCCTTGGTAGAAAGAGTAAAGTCGGATCGGTTCCATAGAGTCTGTGGGAGGAGCCTATTAGCATAAGCTACGGGATGAATTCCATTCTACACTTATAAAGTGTTTATTAGATTTAAAATATTTGAATTAAAAGAATTAGAGTAATGAGAGAATATTTTGCCTTGGTGGGAAGATAAAAAAGCCTGTGAGTGTGAGATATTGGGTTCACTTAAGAATTGGGTACACGCTAATAGGCGCCAAATCTGGTGGCGATAAAGCGCCAAATCTGGTAACCCACACTGCTTTCTCCTCTCCTCGCCGTGATATTTTTTCGCTTATGTACAATTTAGAGGCCGTTCTTTTTATGTAACCCTTTCGTTACGTTTCAATTCGCCTAATTTCTATTAGTTCTTTGTTTAAATGCGCTTAATTTCTATTGGTTTAGCGGTTAACGGCACTTTTAACGCAATATTCAAACTGGTTATACTCGTTTTCTGCCATTTTCGCCTGAGGATATTGTTTGATGCACTTCTGTTTGGTTTTTGTGTGTGTGTGTGAATGAGGGGCTTATCAATAATAAATATGAATGTTTGGTGTGTAAGAATGATATGAATCTGATCTAACGTAAAGATTGATCCGATGGAAGTGCATCTAACGCCTAAAAAGTAAGTGCTTATGTTTTTTTAATTTCAAGTGATATTTCATGTTACTTTAATTGTAAACTCTTTCGTGTGGAGTGAAGGAAGGTTTTTATGTGTTTTTTGAATGGTTGCGGATTTAAGCAATATTTTTTTAGATGCAGTTAGTGTATATTTATTTTATTTTTCATATGTATATAAAAAATATTACATTTTTAATAAATTTTTATACTATTTGTAATAACATTTACGGGGGGTCAAGGGGGGCAGAGCCCCCCTTGGTTAAAAAAGTTTTTGATAACTCAAAAATTTATTTAAAAAATTAGAAAGTACTAACCTTTTAATGTTCTTTGAAAATTAAAATTAAATCTCTGCGGATGTTTTATTTATTTTTTATTTCTGGTTTATCTTTTAAAATGAAATTTTTAATTATTTTGTGTGTTTAAAATAAGGAAATATTTTAAGAATATTATAAAAAATAATAAAAAATTAATTTATTACATTTTTAATAAATTTTTATATTAACATTTACGGGGGGTCAAGGGGGGCAGAGCCCCCCTTGGTTAAAAAACTTTTGATAAATTAAAAATTTATTTAAAAAATTAAAAAGTACTAACCTTTTAATATTGTTTGAAAATTAAAAAAAATCTTTGCGTATGTTTTATTTTTTATTTCTAATTTATCTATTTTTAATTGTTTTGTGTGCTTAAAGTCAGGAAATATTTTAAGAATATTAAAAAACAAAAATAATCAATTTTTAATGATTTAAAATTAACAACCAATTAATATTAAAAAAATAACATGAATAAACAAAATTTGTATTAATATAAATATCATTTTACGCAATTTTCAACATTTTTGCCATTAATTGCAAAATTAGTACATTATTTCACAATAAAATAAGTCAGTTAATTTAGTCGAGGCGAAAATCCGTTGCCGTTCAAAACGTCAGCCTTCCGGTAACTCCGCTCGAAGGAGTTGGCGTGATTGGCGCCAAAAATAGCAGGCTGTACCCAATTCTTAAGTAGTCCCGAGATATATTAGCATAATACACTGGACGTTCGCAGAGAAACACCGTAATCATGCATGCTCATCAGGTTCAAGATAGTCTGTGGGAGGAGCCTATAGCGAGAGATATTAGGATAAGCAACCGGACGCATTCCCGGGAGAAGCAACGTACTCGCCCGATGAAGCTTGCGGTGTTCCAAATAAGTCCGTATCCAGATTTTTGAACTCCATCCATCTCAGTATCATACCAGAGTATTCCGTTTTACATTCTGAACCATGATCCGTTAATTATAAACCTGAATATCTGTTTACTTAAAATTCCTTTGCCTTAATAAAGGCAATTTTTGTTTGCACGTGTCATACGAACAATAAAAGTAGTGGCGTTTCGAGTAAACGTGTAAGGTTCATCCTCGAAGAGGTTTTTGGTTTGGTTTGGAGTGCTACGGTCTACTTTTTGCAACACGAGGGCTAATGAGACCGGATCCTCGAAGAGGAAATCATATATTAGAAATACATGGTGGGGCGGAGCATATATGTAATTAAGTATTTCTGAGAATGTATATCATCTGCCAATTACAAAATTATTTCAACAAATATTTAAAGTATAATTGATGATGATTACGTAATGGTAACTAAGAAAGTTTTTACATAAATGTATAAAATAAAGAAAAATGAATGTTACATATTTAAACATATTCATAAGGCATATGATAACGCCAGTTGATAATTCCTAATATTGTAAATGTCTTAAGTTTTATACATAAAATCTCAAAAGTAAGGAATTTTTTAATTGGAAAGTTATGAATAAAATTCTAAACAAAATTTTTTTACTCATACATTCGGAAATTAATGTTAGAGATTTTTAATGACTGAAAACATATTTTTTCCAATAAAAATCTCCTTTAAAAATATAGTTTTACATAGATCGTGTGTTTTTTTAGCTTTCAGAGGACGCCAATGAATAATTTTCTTGGGAGTCTCGTAGATGATAATAAATCGTAATTACACTTCATAATTGACCATTTCGTTCGCTTTGTAACTTCTGTTGAGAATTCATAATATTTTAAACATCTTAGCTTTTATAAATCGATTGTAAAAAAAGGAAAATTTGTAACTGGAAGATCTTAAATGAAATGCTACGCAAATTTCTAATTATAAAATTATTTCTCAAGAAGTAATTAAGAACTTTAATGATTTTTGAATTCACAAATTATCCCTTTAAAGGAAATAATACTCTTAAATATATAATTTTTATGGTCCTAGTTGAAATATGCATTTCTTCATGTTTCATTTTCCTTTAGATAAAAATAAATTTTAATTACACTTTGCAACATCATCGTAAACTGTAATTGCCAATAACATTCCAGCTAATTAACTGCGTTTGAATTTCATAAATTTAGCCAATTTTTAATGTCCACTCATAGAACTACCTTTTTCCAAATTCCAGGTCATTAGTAGGACTCAGATAAAAGTGCTTGTGGCCGTTGCGATAAACCACAAACACCGAGCTGTTAATTCACAAGAATCATCACCCAGTATCATCATTGGTTCAATTCAGGTCAAGAATTGACCCTACTAATGAAAAAATTTCTTAACGTAAAGTTTTAATATATATATTTTCCTCTCTTTTAAAATTCTGGTGGACATGAACTTCTGTTAAATTTTTATTCTTACACATGAAAGCGTGCAGAATCCCCTGTATAAAAGTAGCCTAAGTTATCTATCCGTCTGTCCTCGAATTTATAAAACGGTTGGACCTGAAGTGGATAGAGGCAGCCATATTCGCTTCTTCATGAGTTAAGGTTAGCAAAATTCAAAGTGAGTTCGAAAACGTTCGAAATCCATCCTTTCCCCCCTTTTGATCGTTGATTGTTAGAAATAAACATGAATTGATATTTCATGCATAATTTAGTATTGTAAAAGTGGCAACACTTCTTTGTAAACAGAGTTCGACGGATATTTGAAATAAAGGCATGTCGTTTTGAATTTTAGTTGTGAACTATATTTATTTAAGTTGTAGGAGAAAGGAGAACAGTTAGTTCTTGCAAATTTCGTACAAAATTTGGTGATCCCTTACGTGATCGGGTAAGGAGTCAAGGTCAGATGTTTTATTCTTTTCGTTACCGTTGATATTTGAATCGTAGAACAATAGTTTCGTTTAAATCTGATTTTGCTATTGAGCTTTAATTTTATTGAAATGGAATCGTTAGTTCAGAAACGAAAACATATTAGAGCTTATTTTACGAAAACAATTAATGCAATTTCGCAGTAATTAGAAAAGAAGACTCTTGATGTAAAATGTGTGAAAACGAAACTTCTTACTTTAGAACATTTATCTAGTGAAATTAATATTTTTTGACACTCAAATATAGAATACTGAATTTTCTGGAAATGATGAGTTTGAAAGTGGGTGGCCAAATATTGAAGAGTACAATTAAAAGTTAGACTTAATACGAGTAGAAATAGAATTATTTTTTAATCGCCAAATGACAGAATCCACTGGCAAAACGCCGCCAAATCTTAGTAAACGGAAACTGAAATTACCGGAAATAGAGTTGAAACAATTCGGTGGCAACATTACGGATTGGTTACCATTTTGGGGACAATTTCGACGAATACACGAGGATAAGGAAATTCAAAATGAGGAAAAGATATATTATCTTGTTCAAGCGACCATACCCGGTAGGAGACCACGTGATATTGTGAACAGCTTCCCTGCAACTGCTGAAAATTATGAAAAGGTTATAGAAAGTTTATGAAATAGGTTTGGCAGAGAAGAACTGCTGGTGGAATTCTATATTTGGGGAATATTAGGTCTGATTATTATAAATGTTATGAATCAAAAGGGATAGTGCAGCCCATCTGAATTGTATGACAAGTTAGAGTTATATTTACGTTCGTTGGAGTCGATAAGGATGACAAGCGAGAAATACGCAGCAGTGTTGTTTCCGCTCGTTAAATCCTGCATTCCAGAGGAAATTTTGAGAGTTTAGCTGAGAAATCATGCATCAGTAATTACAGATAAAAAAACTCTCATTCTGAGAAACTGAAACATTTATTGTTGTTTTTAACAAATGAAGTCGAAGGAGAACAAAGAATTTCCTTGGCGATAGCTGGATTTAAATTAATTGATTTTGGTTCAAAGAAAGAAAGTAAGAGATAAAAGGTACCAGGGTGAAAATTCCGTGCCTACAGCAAATGATTTATTCTCAGGCCATATAAAACAATCAGCCATAGGGAAAAGGACTCTTGCATATTTTGTGATAAACACCATGAAAGCCGAGGTTGCTTTGTTGCTCAAAAGATGAGTTTGGATTAAAAAAAAATGAAAAAATTAAGAAAAAGAAGGGCTGTTTCTTTTGTCTCAAAATTAGACACAGGGCCAAGCAATGCAAGACAAATGTTTAATATGCTCGAAAAGACATTAAGGTATCATGTATCCGGATTTACGAACCAATCAAAAGAGAAATGACGTTGATAAGAATGAAGAAGAAACACAAAACGTATCACTTGCGAGCATCAGTTTTCTAGATGAAGTGTTTCTCCAAACACTATTAATTAAAATTGACGCCAGCAAAAAACAGAAGACGGTGAGGGCACTTATTGATATAGGGTCGCAACGTTCATACATATTAAAGGAGACTGCTATAGACATGGATGCCATCCAAGTTAATTTGAATCTTTGATTCAAGCTCTTTTTTGGAGGAGTAACAACGAAGAGAGAAATTCATGAACGTCATGAAGTAAGTGTTAGAAGGCTAGAAGGTAATTTTTCTAAACGACTAATTTTGTTGGAATAGTCGAAGATTTGTGGACCAGTGATTAGTTTACAGCCTGGACCATGGATAGAAGAGCTAAGACAGATAAATATCCATGTATCTGATATAGGAAAAAGAGACTTGAAAATAGAAGTCCTTATTGGAGCTGACATAGCAGGTGCACTGTTAACCGGAAGAGTCGAGAAATTAGAATGTGGGCTGACTGCTGTGGAATCGCTACTCTGGTGGACAGTCATGGGAGAGATGAGTGATTACACTTCAGAAAGAAGCTCATTGTCCATGTCATCAATGATAACGTCCATGTTGACTCACAGCAATGGCATAGAAAACTTGTGGAAGCTAGAAGCTCTGAGAATTGCAGATGCAAAAGAAAATTGATTCAGAATTAGAAGAAGCAGTGTGGGATCACTTTCACAAGAATTTGAAACGGGTGGAAGATCGTTATGAAGTTAGTTTACGCTGGATCAATGAAAAAGAAACTTTACCAAGTAACAGAGAGGTTGCTGAAAAGCGATTGATTTTCACGACAAAGAAGCTCATACTGAAAGATAAATTTGAAACGTAGAATGTAGTATTCGAAGAATGGCTCGAATCTGGAGTAATAGAAGAAATACCAGAAGAGGAGAAGCAAAATGACAATCATTATCTTCCTCACAGGCCAGTCTACAAAAAATATTCTACAACGTCAGTAAGACCAGTATTTGACGCTTCATGGAAGCAAAAGGATTTTCTGTCGCTCAATGACTGTCTGGAAAAAGGTCAAAATTTAATTGAATTGATACCTGGATTGTTTCTTGATTTTAGACAAGGTAAAATTGGAATTATTTCAGATATCAAAAAGGCGGTCAATATTAAAACTTTGCTGTTCATCCTATCACGTAATAGGGCAAGATAAATTAAAGTTGGAAACTAACATGCTGCCATTAAAGATAAACAAAATATTAAGCGTGTATCAGATAATTCTCAGCCAAAAGACAAACCATTTTCTTACCTGCCTCATAGAGTACTTTACAATTCTGGAAAATTAAAAATTTTACTGATCCCGTCTTATGACGGGCTATAAGCTAGTTCGATAAATAACCAACTCAGTTTTAGGGAATAAAATGTTTTTTATTAATTTTAAGAAATTTACTTAATTATACATACCTAATTAACTTTATTATACATACCTAATTTATGAAAGATAAATTAGGTATGTATAATAAAGTTTATTATGCAATAATTTTCAAGTAGGTAAATTTATAATTTAATACATTATAATTATGCTTAAATGTTTACACTAGAGTCACATAAGTGCAAATTTTTAAGGATTAATGTAAATAGATTTCATTACAGTAGCTAAGATTTAACACTGCATGAAAATATAGAATCGTCGCTTTAAAAGTATGTGAAATATAATTAATTCTTTCTACTACATGTATCTAGACCCTTGATTGTTCTTTCATCCTGTGAATTGCTGCGTAGATTTGAATCGCATTACAGAGCTGCTCAGAATTAATTCCATTTTATGTTCAGTACAGATTGGTCCCCTCCTTCTATTATAAAGGACGGTTATGGGGCTCCTTAGCCAAAAGGCCTTATCCCCGGTCGAAAGGTAGAGAGTAATAGAGGTAGCATCTGTTAAGTATAAATAAAGTTATGAAATTAGAAAGGAATAATTTAGATGGCGGTCATTAAAAAGTGGGTAAGAGAAAAGCGTAAGGGCTGGTGTGAAATCTTGAGACCTGTAACGACTCAAAAGAAAAATTAGTACCCTGAAAAGAAAATAATAGATTAGTAGACATAGTTAGGTACACTAGATGGAGTCTTACGAGAGAAATAAACATCAAACACTGTTAGGTACAATATCTGCTCCATAATAAAATACGCATAAATATTTTTTTTATCACATCACATCACAGCACAAAGACGTTACAACATAAATAAAATGGAGGGGGAGTGAAGTAATAAGCGCTAAGAAAAATAAATTAAGGTAAAATTTCTATTCTCAGGAAAGCAGTGCGGCGCGAGGCCGACGTATCTTAGATGGCCTATTGTGATCATAATCAGGAAGTTCTGGTATTAATTTATTTGGTGGGGTTATTTAGACTATTATAAAAATTTTGAGAGGCTTTTACACAGGGTTGTTTAAAAGTTAACATGTTGAAATCGCGTCTTATTACTTCATTGGATAAGTATCGATGAGCACCTCTAACACGCTTCATAAATTTATTTTGTACTCTTTCAATTAAATTTATATTAGACTTCACGACAAACGACCAGACCGGAGCTGCGTAAAGAGCGTTTGGTAGAACAGATTGGTCACATTTTCTGTTGGTGTCCCCCCTCCCCCCAGGTTCACGTCTCATTTAGGTGTGTACGAGTTTCACACACCAGGGGAATCTGAGTGATTTTTTTTACGTCCTTCCTGGTATAGTCTTGAGCATACCTTTGTAGAGTTTCTTCCTTAATGGGTTGGACCAAATTAACCTCAAATCATGAGGACATCCCTAGGTCAACAGCAGCTTGGTAGTTCTTATTGGTTGCTGTTGTGACTGCCCGGGATCAGTAACAAGTTGTTGTTGTAAGGACACACGGTCTAGGTTATCGTAAAACAAAATTATCTAACTGATGTTGTACTTTGGTTTTCTGGACCCACTTGCTATGTCTTGCGTTACACACAGCAAAACCCCGTTATAGAGATCACCATCTATGTTTCGATAACAATTTTACACTCCATATCATGAGACAGGGTAATCGGAAGAGGTTTTAATATCGACTGTAGACATTTGGTAATATAAAAAAATTTGGCGACTGTAAGACAAACCACGTGGATTTGTCTAAAAACCCTAAAAAGTAAACAGATACTATGTTTTATATTGTTGCTAAATTCTCGCGTAAAGTTCGTTGGATTGAATAGACTTTGGCTAAGACAAAAACAGCAATTTATTAACACTCCAAATGCATCACAATAACAGCTGATGGCGATAAAACTTGGCAGCCTTTTGGCGAACTTTTTCAGAGCAATAAAGAGAGCATTAACACAGGTATTACTTTCACCAGACCTGAGCGCAAACTGACCTTTTATGAGAACTCACGGCCGCTTTATTTAGCTTTCAGGTTTCTGGAAATTTCCACAAGCTTCTAGTAAAATGCAGAGACAGGGGGCAGCAACAAATTTCGCGAAGTTGCCAAATTTGGCGATATATCGCCAAAAATGAGTCTCCCAAAACTTCGCTAAGAAGCCAATTTGGCGAGATAGAATACAAATTACATGTTTACAGCATTCTTAACATTATACAGTTAAACCCCTTTATAGCGATCACCATCTATGTTCTGATAACAATTTTATACTCTATAACGAACTTGGCCAAATGCCGAACCAAGCCAAAGAGACCAAATTACTATAGTGGACCGAATGTTTCGAAGGAGATTATACAGAAAGACTTGGTAAGATTTGCCACTTTAACGGATTTATAACATGCGGCTGCTACTCACGGCTATCATCTATACTACTAGATTATCTAAGGACGTCACTAGAAGTGCATTTCGGTTATGTCGAAGATGGGAACTTTGGAGTGAATTTTCGTCATAATGACGTAGCCAGTCGAAAAAATCGACTATTCCGATCGTTTAGAGTCCTCTGAGTAGCAACCATTGTATATAGATTTCTTCACACAGGCATGTGGCATTATAATGCAACTAGCAGAATATCGGGGTGGCCATAAATCGGGGTTTGACTGCATAGAAATTTTTCAGAATATTACTGGATGTTTTCCTACAAATAGACATCGAAAGATGATTTGGTTTGGAGAGCTACGGTCTACTTTTTGCAACACGAGGGCTAATGAGACCGGGACCTACAGCTTAAAGCCGATTCCGAAAGGCTACGAACATCCATGCGACTGTGGGATTCTCCACGAACCCCGGTACCGAGGGCCAGTACTCTAACCAATCGGTCATCGTTCGGCACATTGAAAGATGACGTATCATTTTCAGAAATGACGCAAGTTAAGAAATCGTTGATATTACAATTAGAGACATCGAACAGACACCGAAAGTTGACGTATCATTTTCAGAAATTACGCAAGTTAAGAAATCTTTGATATTACAATTAGAGGCATCTAATAGACATCGAAAGATGACGTATCATTTAATAGAAATGACGCAAGTTAAGAAATCTTTGATAATATAATTAGATACATCGAATATACATCGAAATATGACATATCATTTTCAGAAATGACGCAAATTAAGAAATCTTTGATATTACAATTTATAACCGTCCTACATGTTTCCATTACAGAGATAGCAGGAAAATATTTATGGAGATTGTCTCTGTTCATTTAAAAAATTCTGTAGTGTTACTTCTTAGTGTTAATATAATTTACAATTTCTTAGGCATATGGCAACACTTACAAGCCGGGAACGCCGCCGAAATTAATACTATAAAAACAGCATTTCTCGTTTTAACTTTCCTCTTCAGTATATTATACGGAGTGTTGTGATCTTGACGTTGCTGTTAGTAAAGAGCATTTGCGTCTTGTCAAGGTAAGATTTTCTTGTAACTCTTTTAACTTGATTAATTGATTAATGATCTTAGTTATAGGTAAGACTATTTTAATTAAATCCTGACAGGCGTTTAAATATAGATAAAGCTTACTGATAGGAATTTAATTATAGATAGCTTTATCTATAATTAAACTCTTGACAAGATTTTAAGATATAGTTTTTTTTAATGAAATCGTGATAGGAGTTTAATTACAGATAAAGCTATATTACTGAAATCGCGATAAGAGTTTAATTACAAATAAAGCTATATTACTGAAATCGCGATAAGAGTTTAATTATAGATAAAGCTATGTTACTGAAATCGCGATACGAGTTTAATTATAGGTAAAGCTATGTTACTGAAATCGCGATACGAGTTTAATTATAGATAAAGCTGTATTACTGTAATCGTAACAGAAGCTTTATTATAGATAAAGCTACATGTCATGATTTCAGTCAATATACCATTTGAAAAACTATCAAAAGTCTGGGACTTTAAAAAAAAAATTCTGGAATTTCCGAAATATTACATAGAAAAATTTATAAACAATAAAAATTACTTAATATTTTGTAATATTAACCCATTAATGTCGGCCATTTCGGACGAATATCATAAATTGAAGTTATTAAAGACTGTAAAAGAAAACAAATTCATCTAAAAAATGAACAAATTATTTCCTTTCTGATATAAATCAGGATTGGATAACCAACCTTGTTGACCAATGTAAAATTCATGAGTTATCTTGCAGATAGGAATTTCTTTAACTTGTGGAATTTGTAAAAGAAACTAATTTTTGTATATTGAATAGAAGTTAATTACGTTATTCTGTGAACCTCCATTATATTAAACTAACTTTATAGCATGACAAAAGCTACTTTAAAAAAATTGGAGGTATTAGTTTATGTGTTTAAAATTTTGTAATGCTAGATCATTTTAAAGTTTGTTTGCAAAATAAAATGGGTATTTTGCTTCAAACTGATGTAGTTTATATTACCGGTATTTCGAAAGTTACAATGCATGCAGGTAAAATTTTCTTTATTTGGTGTTAATTTTTATGTTGCAAAAAATTGGCTAGTTGAAATGTTAAATTCTACAATTTAAAACTTCTAATTATTCATGAATTTAAATACTTAGGTACAATTGTTAACATAACATTACAACAAAAATTACAAAATTAACGGGGTAGATGGATTCTTTCTTTGAGGAACCAAATGAAATCCAAATTTCTGAGTTGAGTTGCTAAGATTCAGCTTTAGAAAACACTAATTAAATGATTAGTTTGTAACGATAGCGAGTGTTGCACAGTAAGGCATTCAAAAATATTTTTCTGAATTTTCGGAGCAATAAAAGAAAACTGAATAGGGAGGATAAGAAATACTGAAGATAAATAACGGAACTTAACATAGCAAATGTTGAAATTTCACAGATAAGATCGTTAAAGCACGAACTAAAGTGAAAACTGTTAAATTAAGGTCTTTTAACCCTTTATCTACTGCATTATAAACTGTTGAAAGTTTCTTCATGTATATGTATATATATATATATATATATATATATATATATATATATATATATATATATATATATATATATTTAGCTGCCATATTGATAAATAATATACAAGAAAAAAATCTCCCCGTTGCGAAATTTAATTTGTTAGAACCAATTAATTAAAGTGGTACTTAAAAGTACCATCAGCAGATAAAGAGGTAAAGTGGTTGGTACTTATAAGTACCGTCAGTAGATAAAGGGTTAAACTTGAACGAAAAAGTAGCAGACCCTCTAACAAGTTGGCTTGACTGTATGGAGCGATCATAATATAGAGCAGTTGTGGGCAGGTACTTTTAAGCGCAGACTAAAATGAAATTTTCAAAATGTCTCCCGGGCCGTAGGACTATACCGCGTACACTGTGCACACGCGAATGTTTTGGATGGAGTTTTTCCCTGCCGAAGAAATTTTTTTGATAAAAACACTTTAAGTATCATTTTAAAGCATTTGGGCAGGGAAATTTGACAGTTAATAAAACATAATAGTAATAATAAATTGTCTTAGGTGTACATGCTAACAATTTGTGCCCAGTAAAATGTCACGTAATTTTTAAAGAAATATGATCCATTATATTAATGGTCATTAAATAAATCGGTTAATGAAAGATTTTTTGATATTTATTTATCTTAATGATACAAATAATTTTATTTTGATCATAGTTATTACATTTTTGTTTATATTACATTTTGTAAATATAATAATAAATAGAATTATAAAAAGAAAAGACAAACATCAAACGTTAAAATAGAATAGTTTTATTAATGCGAAACGTGAAATCTGGAATGTTCATTTGATATTTCTCCAAAATTTGGATCCAGATCACTTGTAGCAATAATTAATACCAAGTGTAGATTTTCGTCAGTTATTTGTGATCGATGTTTATTTTTCGTGTAAATCATTAGCGAAAAAGTTCTTTCACAAATACATTTTGAACCAAATAAGCCGACAACACGCTTTACGAGAGTATGTATGTTGCGTACATTAAAGTAGGGGTAGGGTTACAGATGTTCAAATAATAATACTCTATTATTTATATATTTTTCATTATTTATACGTACACTAAGCATACAAATACTGTTGATCTCAACAAAATCGCATACAAGAGGTTAAAAAAATTGCATGCAGGATTTTTCAACTGGCCGGATAAAGTAAGCAAAAGGGCCGGATCCTGCCCGCGGGCCGGCTTATAAACCACCTCTGGTTTAAACCATGGATGGACAAACGTTTTTGGCCGAGGGCCAAAAATTGAAAGAAAATGTTTGGCGGGCCAAGATAAATTTTTCTTAAATTTTAAAAACAATATAAAAGTACCTAACGGTTTAAAAACGTTAATGAGATGAATGAAATTGCGATTTCATTTTTAAAAGTTCCTTATACTGAGGTTCGAAGTGAGATGTACTGATTTTAAGGAACGATGCTAAACGCTCATCTGTCGGTCCACTTCTGAAATTATTTTTTCTAAGGGTCAAAGTTGAAAACACTTCTTCAGATATAAGAAGCAAATATACCGCTGATCTTCTGGGCGTGAGATAAAAATTTGGAATATAATATTTAAGCAAAGTAGAAAAGGAGATGGATATATAATGTATAAATATATATTTCTCTTAATTTGCCTCGGACCGGCTACTTAAAATTCTATTCGCGGGCCGTAGTTCGGCCATCCCTGGTTTAAACCGAGACATACGTGGCCGGAATTTGTAGGGCTTGAGAAAAAAAAAATTAAAATTTAAAAGATGATTTTATTAGATCTTCAGAAACTTTTCTAAGAATCGGAACACTTTAAAATTAATCTAAGGTTTTTTTATGATTATTTGAACAAGTTGACTGCCGCGTCACTCGTATTGGAGAAACATTTGACTACTTATGAAGGATAGTCGTATGTATCTGGGATGTATACTTCACAGGAAGTAACAAAACTATTGAATTGTTAAAATAATACGAACCTGATTTATTAAGAAAATTATTTCTTAAGTCTTAAGCTTATGAGCTTTTGTTCACTGTTAGCGACTCGCTGAGACATAAGTTTTCTATTTTTCTTCTCGGCATTTTAACGAATTAGGGTAAAGATTTTAAGTTATATCCCCTTGTTGTAATGTACTTGCAACACAACACCATTATTCGTTTACAAAGGGGAAACACAGTTAAAAATGATACCTTATACGTTAATTAAGACATTTATTCTGTACACTATTTACAAATATGGTAAACGTGATCCCCATATAACATAACCGGCAATTTGTTTTATATTCATATTTACACCATAATTATTACAATTCTCTTTAATTATGCGCTATTCCTTAATCAGAATATAAGGCCTAAACAACCGTCATGAATATGTTGATACTGTTTTTCCTCCAGTATAGGTACAGGGGAGCAGGTAGGGGCTTTCCTCATTCGGTGTGTCGGTCTGAGCGTTCGGGCGCACGGGACGGCGGTGCGGCGCGCAGGGCTTAGGATTTCGATGTCAGCTCTTCTTGAATTCCAACTCGAACTCCTTTTCTGAACTCTTTCCCAACTCCTCACCTCGGTTTTAACTCCCCCTTTTTCTTTGCCAATCGCCAGTTTGGTGAAATTTTCCTACAACTGCACCCTCTAACGGAGTGCAGGTGAGATCATTAAAATAGCCCCTTTTGTGAAAGCTGACATTTTTAGCCCCTGCCCCCACGGTTACATCTCTGTGCGAGCTTGACCGTTACGCTAGTGCCATTCCGTGATCTATACCTTCTCCGCAGGGGTCCCTAAACTCGAAGTCAACAATCGAAGTCCTAAATTCATCTTAGGAATTTCTCAGACAGCTGTGCATGCACGTGCTAACCATCGTGGGAAAGTACGTCGGTACACTTCCTTTACTCGGAAGAGATTCAAACTGATCGTATAGAGGCGAGATGACAAACAGGTGCGAATTAATGAACACAAACAGAAATGATACCATGGGAACAAATTGATCGTCGGATTACTCTTCCGAAAACAAGCGATTTGCATTATTAAAATATCGGAATTTTCTGTGTTCCATTTACATTGTCTTCAAACCATTATAATAGTATTGAAAAATTTATCAGTATCTATACTTAGTATAATTATGTACTTTAGCTTGTTGCATCAACTGTTACTGGTGACCCCCATGATAGTTGGCGTTTTCAGGATGGAATAACTATTTTCCCATGATTGGTACGAAGATATTGGTTTCTCTCGGAGCTGTGATGGTAATATGGAGTCAGGTTTATCCAGTGATAGCTAAGTTACAGCATGTCTCAAATTACGCGATTGGGCTTTGCTAGATACTGTTACTTTACAGCTTGTCACTAGATTTAAAATCAAATAGAGGCGCTGTTTCAATATCAATCTCGCTTATAGTATCTTATGAAAATTCAAACTGCAGAATTAAATATTATTCCAATTGGAAGTTCTCAATTTCTCCCAACATTAACAAGCTTAAATTTTGAAATTGTGCGATTTCAACTACTTCGAATACTCGAAACTTGAATGTATGAAAACTTAGCATTAAGTCTCAATTCTCTTGCAGATGGAAGTGGATAAACCAGATGATTCAAACACCGGCGACACGCCTGTAAGTATTGCTTCCTGATTAAATATAACTCCTTCATAATTGCATCATTGAAGACACGGGCATGTTCAAAAGTGTCAATAACTTTCACCAGTGTCACTGACATGTGTTTAAGGGGTTTAAGTTGCATTCATCCTTTCTGCTGAATGCATAGTAGCCCACACACTCTTGTCTAAACAAGAGTGTCCCCACGATACATAAATGAACAGTAAATTGTGTAAACCATGAAGTTTGCTCCGGTATTTCTTCAGTTCACCGGCTGAAGTAAATGCAAATTTTTTTTATAACGATAACTGCGTAAATATAAAGTTTACTGTTTACTCTTAGCTTTAGACATGGGGGACTGTTGGGAAAGACTTTCCAGGATTTGATTTTATAAATTTCCGGTCATTACCTGAGCTTTGATTTAAGAAATAATTTTTTAGGACCCAGCAAAAACGTGCATACGAAATCTAATTAAACTTAGTTATTGAGCCTGATGTGACAGGCTAATATCCTCGCATCAGCTTTTGGGAAAGAATTCAGTGACTAGCTTATAATAAACTTGGTTCTTCTGAGCATATTATATAACAAACCTCCTGGTACTTCATATATATTGTTTTTGGTAGAGTTGTAGAACTAATGTTTGCTTTGTCCCCCATTCAAATTTAACAAAACTGACCTAACCGGGGTAACAAACTAAGGAAAACCTTAAGCAGTAGATAACTGAAAAGGTAAATCTTTGTTATATTGTAGTGCCATGTCTTAAAGTACAATAGTGACTGCAGAGCTGTGATCGTCCAATAATGGGTGAAGAGGCTTGGTCGCTGGTTCTTAATTGGGTAATGATTATCACAAAATAAATGATGGACTGTAGCTCTTAAATCAACGAATCTCAGACGAATACTCAGTCTCCTTCTCGAAACGAAGGGTCGAACGCATCTCTCATTTTACACTCTAAATTACAAACATAAAAACAATTCTTACTGTGGCGGTTTTACAGCAAGCTGCCAGAATTGGCGCCAAGCGCAAAATTGGCGGTTTTTACAAAACAACTCAACAATGGGTATCCGTGGAAATCTCATCTTTGTATATAAATTTGAAAGCATCGATTGAACCGAAACTACAATGCAGTAATGTCGAAATCTAAATTAGAGTTAGAAAACTGTGTACTACTAAACAATAGTATAACTTATTTTCGTCCAAGTAATTAAGTTTTCATACTCTCGGTTCAGTTTTTTAAACAGTGCAATGGTGTAGTTGAGCTGTATGAATTTAACTCGTGGGTGGTGCGCTTATAATAGATTTCTTTTTAACCCCTTCCGGTAAAATGACGAGTCTAGCTTGTCATTTTACCGGATCATTGAAGACACGGGCATGTTCAAATGTGCCAGTAACTTTCACCAGTGTCACTGACATGTGTTTAAGGGGTTAAGTTACCCCTTAGATTGATTAAGATTGATTTTTCATTCCATACCGCACAATGACGAGCTACACTCGTCATGCGACTAAAGTTACTGATAAATATGATAATTAATTTACTTTAAAATTTCTAGTGTACTGAATTTAGCAACACTTTTGTTACTTGTGGAAATCCCAGGTCACTATTACATATTGTTTATTTAAAGTTTCTTGGTACAAGTCACTGCCAAATTGATGAGTCAGAATAGAAGAAAACGTAAGAAATGCTGTGTTACAAGAATCAAATTAGAAGTGAGACTCCCTGGCGATGCAAACAATTCAGAATTCCTTTGCACTTTGTTTTGAAAAGTACCACTAGCTTGAAGACTATTATCTTAATTTTACCGTTTCTGATACTTAACACTATGTAAAAAGTGGATTTTAAATAAGAATATGTAAGAATTGTAAAATAAAACAAGTTTTTAAAATAAAAAATAAGTGGTTACTTCACGCAGTTTTTCATTAAATCGTACCGGAAGGGGTTAATATTTCTTGCCCAAATTTCGTTTAGTACCTGGAGAAAAGCAGTCCTCATCAACGAGATCAAATTCTAAACGTATATGGAAAAACATTTTCATAAAGTTTCGAGCGACAAGACATTTTTGTATGTAAACAGTGTATGTGACTAAATGAAGTTCAAATATCTTCATAATCCTCCATTGTTAAAATATTCTGATCTGTTGGAATACATTCCTATACCCGAAGCTAGTTTGCTTCGGTATAGTTGGAAGCCGAACATGGTGATAATTGGTAGGAATTAAATTCCACTGGCATTTGTTCTAATCAAATCCATATGTTAATCTTTCTCTCACCAGTTTGTATTTTTCATCACTTGCTAAAGTTAACATACATATGACATGAATTACTTTTTGGGGTGAGATGTAATTGATCTTCCAGGAAGCTGTTCTGGATCCTGCTGTTCTGGTTATGCGATGCCGGAGTATGTATTCCTGTAATTTGCTTACATTTCGTTACCTTTCGCAAGACTAGAAAGTCAAGATCTGGTTTAATCCTGTCGGATGACAATTTTAATGCCTCAACAGTTTTTCGCCACTTGAAGTAACCATACACATGAAATTGCTTTTGGAGGTACGAAGTTACTAATCTTGTATGTCTATCTTTCAGGAGGCTGTTGTGGATCCTGCTGTTCCTGTTATACCCGAGCCCGTAGTATGTATTCCTTTAATTTGTTTACATTTTTTCTCCATTAAATGTCGCAAAAATGAGTAAGATTGAAAGAACCTTGGTATTGGTGTGTCTGTATCTCGGTGTTAAAGAGCGAATAAATTGCATTCCATCTCATAAAGGGGACAAATATAATCTCCTCTAGCAGGGATGACCAACAATTTGATCATGATCACTTTGTTATCAGCGAGGTGATTGTTGGTTGATCTTCGAAAGAACTGAACGTATAGTCAAGGCTTTAACGATTCTCATTGATTTAAAAGGACCACTTTTTAAATAATTTTCTTTTTATGTAGGTATATTAAAGTATTTAATTTTGTATGGAATCTGTAATATACCCTAAAATATAAATTTTGTGTTTATTCCTAAAATGCTATCCTACGGTTGTGAAACAATTTTACAAAAATTGTTTTAAAACAAGGAAAGAAATAGCACATATCTTTCAAAAAATGTACACATGTTAGCTTTCAGTTTATTTTAACACTAAACACACAACACTTAATACATACTTATTTCTACCATAGGCGGTTCAATGACCGGACTTTATTTTTTCTGATTATAAGTGTATGAAATATGAAAATTTGAAGGAAATAGATGAATAAACTTTATTATAATTAAACAAAATTGTATATTGTCAGTTTTTATGTATTGCAAACACTAAGAATTTTGAATTCATTTCCCATCGCATTTTTTACGTAAGCCTTATGGGTCATTTGACCCGTTATATGTATGTTTAGTGTTAACCCAAAGCATCTCATTGAGATGTAACTTTAACACTTTACGATTGAAAACTTGCGTAATATCCAAATGACGGGTGGGAATTAGGGATTCAGACCCCCACCACTTAAATTTATGACTACCCCGTAATTTTGTAAATTTGATTCTTTACATTTACGTTAGGTTAACACGTTGATAGACTCTTGCGTCTATAGCCGTCAAAGCGAAGTTCATTATGTAGCATGACAGCAACAGCCGTCCAAAACGAAATACAGTAGAACCTCGATTATCCGAGCTAATGGGGACCGCTAGTATCTCGGATATTGGAAAACTCGGTTAATAGAAGCCATGTATAAAAGCCTTGCGTGCTTGCTAATTTAACTATTAAAGTAAAAAACAATAGTAAGTTCTTTAAATGATAAAAATAAACATATGAACTTATGTTTTACAGCTAAAAAGATTTAGAGGAAATGAACTCTAGTAGTAAATTTTAAAAAGTAAAATGGAAATGTTTAACTATACTTAGCTAAATATCGAAAGACGCATTTTCAAAAATAATTTCTTCGACGTTGAGTGCTTTTGTGGGGAAGTGCCTGTAACACGGACAACGAACTAAAATGTGTACAATTTTTTTCCAAGCTCATTTTGGAAAGGAGGAAAAAAAACTAGACTTCTTTATTGACTCGGCTAACAAACCTCGGTTAATCGAGGTTTTACTGTAGTCTTTTTAGACATTATGGCTATAACGGCACAAATATACATTTACCGTCGATCAAGTAGAAGCCTAGTGTCATGTTTTGGAAACATTATTTTAGGTTGAATTTAGTTCTTCACCTGTTACACGACTTACAGCTTCAGTATGCAAGTGGTTGTGAAGGGAATAGTGCGATCGTGTTTTCTCTTGAATTTATTTTTGTTTGCATTTTTTCGAGTTACACGAAATGCCAATTTATAATCATTGTTGCACACAAATTGCCTATTTGTATCATTAAACCACTCACTTGTGTTTTAAATTTTATTATAGCTACCATCGTCCTATTACTTAGTCTCTAGAGTCCGCTGGTGGCATGACGGTTATAGGCGCAACCTAATTAAAGGTGCTGAATTAATCATGTTTAAGAAAAAAGACTACGCGTCTAATATTCTAAAAATTATAAAAACAGTGTTAAGTATCGAACTTCATTTGTTCCTACAGTCCGTCAGTGTGTTAAATAATTGATACTGCAGTCTGTCAGTTCAGTTTTTTGAAATAAAATTTTCAGGCAGTAGGAAAATTAGACGGCTTAAAATCTTGCTTCTGAATACAAAGTTTTGAATTCCTCTGAGAAAAGTAAATGTCTTCTCAGTCAGTCATTAGTGACTGATTTTTATAAAACATATACGACAGCTATACCAGAGCTTACGAGCTTAAGTAGATGGATAAATTTTGAAGATTTCATGTATACAGAAGTAGGTCAACCACTAATTTATAGTGAAATGAGATGTAATGAGTTTGTTTTAAATGGATTTTAACGTCTTGGACCTGCTTTGACGGGGAATTTTTAGGGCTACTAAATAAACCCGTTTCAGGAATGTAAAACTGGTAAATTTTCTATAAAAATATGGTAACTAATGGAGCTGTATGGAACTTCATAAAATCAAGATTTCAGTTTAGGAACAATCTTGTAATTTGTCGAAACAAACTCGCCTTTTTTAGGCATCAGAATGCATGTGGACTACTTTTAGAGTTACAGATGTGTAATCAATGTATTTAGGTTAACACCAAGGTTTAACCATAGCTTAGAATTGATACTTTGTTGGAGTGTAAACTACCAGTTGTACTAACACTCAAGTTACGAGTACTTTAGCTCTTCGGGAGCTGAAGGTGTTGCTCCAACTCAGAGTGCTATTGGTTACATGCTTTAAAGCATTCTGTTGACGTTTAAGTATCTACTAGAATTCATGTATTAATAATAAACTTTGTCCTAATTTATCAGTTTTTTTCAGTAGGTACTATTTGAGTTTATTATCCCCTAGGTCATAGTTGAAAAGTTTGTCCGTTGAAGGTGTCAGATCAGCTAAGGAGCAAATTTGTCGTTACTTACTACCGTTGCAGTCTTATTTGATATCGGCTTTCCACAGTACTTAATGTGGTCTTTTACTAAAAACCACAAAATTAAATAACCAAAAAATAAAATAAAAAATGGCTAAACATTTGGGGTAATGAATTGAATAAGTTCTTTGGATTATGTGACAAGGTTTATTGGAGAAAATATTCTATAATTACGAACTAGATTGCCAAAAAGAAATTCCCATGTAACGGGGTGATTTAGCGGTATGTCGACATCGAAGAACTTTGCTTTGAGAGGTGGACTTTGCTTGTGTGGATACAAAGAAGGTTGTCCCGGCACCACGAGTCTAGATTCTTGTGTCCTATAGTAGCGAAACATTAGTCCAGACAACCCGACACTCAGACTGACAGCCAGAGATGACCATCGGAACTACAAAGGAATTGCTGCGACTTTGGTTCTAGCCGACACGAATTCCAGACACCCCTGTTTTTGCGACCGGTGATTGTTTGACCCAGACCAATTCAGTTGGTTGAAGGTGAGGTCATCGCTAGATGTTCCAATAATTGTGGGTGAGGCCCCTCTTTTAAAGGTCTCTCCCCTAGGAAGAGACGAGTCGATTTTTTAGAGAAGTTAGTTAGCAACCAGCTAATTCGGAGGTCGCCTTGACCAGTCTCTATCGGCGAGTTTTTTAGCTTTAATCCCACCTTGGGATCTTTACTTTTGAGAGTAGCCAGCGTCGGCTACCTCGGAGGTCGTTTTGACCAGTCTTTCCATCGGAGAGTTTATTTAGCGAAAATCCACCCTTGGGATATCACTTGCTGAGATTGAAACGATACCCTGTGCCTTGGGTTTCTTTTTAATATAATCCTCTTCAAGATTGCTTGCATATTTCCCTTAGGAACTGTTTTGTTATTCTTCGTAGAAAACCAGTTGTGATCTACTTATCACATCCAATTGAGAGTAATTTCTACTTAATTTCTTCAGTGAACTTTATCGCGAACTACCGAATTGTTTCTTCGGTCGGATCACAAATACTTCGGCACTAATATCTTGGATATTGCACATCTCTACTTAGGCCTATGAGTATCCAGTACCCTATTATGTTTAGTCCTTGCGACCCTTGATGCATTAGTATTACTTGTGTACTCTCATTGTTATTCACCTTATGTATTCACTTTGTCGTCTAAACTCAAGCATTTTCTCCAGTTTTTCCCCATTCACATACTTTCTTTTAATGTTATTGCCAACAAAGCATTCATAGATGGATGCATTACCAATAATAGCAAACTCGGTACTAGAGGGTTTGGCCCAGGGAGTACTGTTGTCAAATCTTATGTGTGATCCTACGTGTATCTAATCGCATATCTGATCTGAAATTTTTTGTGTATATAGAAAGGATGTATATAGCAGAGGTATTAATAAATTCATTATTTCAGACACCTGATTCTTCATTGTCACCTAAAACAGGGACCGGCAACGTTACACCCAACACTTAAACCTCGCGGGTTAGTCTTGCTCTATCATATCAGATGACAGCTTCGAATTATTCAGAAACTTTTAATTCATTACCATTTGTAAAACGTGAACGTAATGATTTGGGGTTAAAGTAAAATTTTTTGTTACAGGCCGAGGCTGCCCAGGAAGAAGAGGTTCCTGCTTTATCTCCAACCGAAGTAAGTGTTTAAATTTAGTCCTTTTCTGTTCTAGTTTTTAGCTTTAATTTACAGCTTTATTTTCTAGCTTTAGCTCTTACACAGGGTAACTTAAAGTACTGACCTACCCTTTTTTAAAAGAAATATAGGTAAAAACAAATTTAACTTTGATGTGGAGGTGGAGTTTTTTAAGTGCCATTGAAAATTTATAGCAAATTCAGTAGAGTATAGGCGTGTTTATTTACTCCGTATGAAAGTTTGTCACCAGAAGTGAGCTAAAGTCATAGGTTCTTAAAATTTTGACTTGGGACTTAAAATTTTACTTAATCTAAACACGTAATTTATGTATCTGAAAATCTGGAAACCTGTATTAAGAGGAGGTATATTTATTTATATTCATTACATTTGGAGAAGTTCTAGTGTATGTAAAAGTCGTCTTTAAAATTTAATCATAGATTATTTTTGTTGCCATGAAAACTTTATTGCTGTCTTAACAAGTTCTATCTACCTCCAGGGTGTAGTACAGATGATAGTTTCATTCCTTTACTCCCTTTAATTACCGTGGCAAAAAAGTTGTGAAGAATTTAAAGTTAATTTCGACTTAGCTAAGAAAAATTTGAATCGTCTTTCTATATCAATTCAACGGGATTCTAAACTGCATTCCCAGTGTCATAAGTCTTGAGGCCGAACAAGTGCCGAATGGTTAGGGCACTGACCTGCGAAACCGGAGTTCGTGGGTTCGAGTCCCACTGTGGCATGGATGTTTGTAGCCGTTCGGAATCGGTTTTAAGCAGTATGTCTCGGACTCATTAGCCCTCGTGTTGCAAAACGTAGACCGTAGTGCTCCCAAACAATCATAAGACTTGAGAGGAGCGTGAAAATAAAATTGTACGTGTAACAGTTAATTCTCAGCCAAAAAACGATTTATCTGCCTTGTAGGGTACTGTATAATTCAGTGAAATTAAAAATTTTACTGATCCCGCCATATAACGGGTTATATGCTAGTATATAAATATTAGAAATAGCCATTTTAATAGCAGAAATTTTAATAGCATTTTTCTGTTTAAACTGAATATAAAAATGCAATGAAATGTATTTTTAAAAATTTGGTTAAAAAAAAGGAAGCTGGGAAAGGGTTAAGGAATATACAGTATTCCTTTCAGATATTTTAATTTTTATTCCTTTCAATGACTTCAGAATTTGTAGTGAAAACACAATTATATCACGAGTTAACAGTTGAGTGACACGTCAGTGCCATAATTTAGTCTAACTGTATAGTGCGACTACTTCAATCTTCTCGAGTGAAGAGGTAGATTGAAGAAGAATCAGTCACGATAAAATTGGAAATTACTTTTATTCTTTCTGGATTAAATACGGTTATATATACAACGGGGTTCTAATTCTCCCCAAAACAAGTAGAAATGTAGATTTTCTGCTGGCACTGAATTGCCAATACGGTGATCATTTTGAAAAATAAGATTAAATAATTTCACAAATGGGGAGGCTTTTCCCGGGTGAAATGCAACCCAATGTATCCCCCGTTCGGTATTAGAGACCCTGCCGCTCCTTATATGAGCGGACTTTACTAGTCTCCTGAACGCAATCACTAAAAAGCTGGCTCCGGTCAAAAGACGCGAAAGCCTCCACGAGGTCAAAGCACCTACGTAAAAAATGTCGAAAAGCCCGGAGTGAGCTAGCTATCGAAGAGTTGTTCAGGGTACCTTGGCTGAATGCTTTATCCCCTGTTGCAAGTTCCGTATTCATAATAAAGTGTCCGTTCTTTTAAGATAAGAAACAAGTATAAAAATGAAGGTGTTAATGGTTGGAAATTGCTAGGCCCTTAACAAGTTAAATAAATTACAATGAAAAACATTTAAAGTTTAAGGATAGTAAGAATTTGTTTTTTAAAATTAAATTGTCCCAACCTTAATATATTGTACAAGACAGTGTAGATAAAGGTGAATGATGATGATGAGATATAATAAAGTGAAATTACGTTAAGTTAGTACAAGAAATTTAAAGTTAAAAAAATTGAAATTAAAAATTAAGTTCAGCTTAAAATTTATGACGAGAAAAGTTCAGAAGGTTCTGTGGTGCCATCTGTTGGATGGCCTAGCAATCGGTTAGTGTAATGGGGAGCGTTAAGAAGGAAGATGAAATCCTACCAGATTAAGGAATCGTAGCGGCTCTAGGCCGCTTGCGATGTTTAGCTTTCCTATGATTATAGGCCGAACGGTTAGGGTGCTGACCTTCGGAACCGAGCACCTAGGTAAAAAATGTGGAAAAGCCCCGAGTGATAGAGCTATTGTAGAGTTGTCCTGGGTACCTTGGTCGAAGTCCTTATCCCCTGTTGCTAGTTATGAATTCGTAATAAAGTGTCCAGTCTTTTAAGATAAAAGTATAAAAATGATAATGATGGGATGTGAAATTACTAGGCCCTTAACAAGTTAAATTACGATGGGAAATATTTAAAATAAAGTTTAAGGATAACAAGAATTTGTCTCTTAATTTTTTATTTTTTTTACTAATAAATTATTGTACAAGACAGTGTAGATAAAGCTGAATAATGATGAGAGATATAATAAAATGAAATTAAGTTTTAAGTTAGTACAAGAAATAAAATTAAAGTTAAAAAATTAATTTTAAGTTCAGCTTAAAATTTATGGCGAGAAAAGCTCGGAGCAGGTTCTGTGGCGCCATCTGTTGGATGGCCACGCTTTCGGGTAGTGTAGTGGGGAGAATTAAAAAAGGAGATGAAATCCTACCAGATTAAGGAATCATGGCGGCTCTATGCCGCTTGCGGTGTTTAGCTTTCCTATGATTATAGTCCGATAATTCGGCTATGATCTGGTTAGGTAGGCTATAAACGCGTCCATAAAATTTGGAAGAAAGCTTTGTGCAAATAATTTTAAATGAATCTACATACATTTCTAGAAACATTTAAAGCCCCGAGTCGTAAAATTCTAGGCGTTTTATACCTGGGGATCAGTTACGGTCCCGCCGACCGTTTTCTGGTCAGTTACAATTCCAGTTAAGGTTACAGCTAGTTTTTAGTTGAGTTCTCATTCGCTAGCTGTCATGATTCCGGAATTCCCGAGCATTCATTAACGTGATCAATTAGGGGGGTGTAAAGCCTATTCAAACTGTTAACATCCCAGATTCTACGATGCCACGCTAATGTACTGGTCAACAGGTGGGATTTCCGATCAGCTGATTTGGCACGTGCTCTGAACAAAGGGGAGACTTCACCAGTCAATCTCCGTGTCTACACATCCTAAATTAAACCTAAATAATTTATACTTATTGACATCTCACTTGCATTTTCACTTGTCTGTAGCCCAAAAGTTGACAACTCGTAATTTCGTTTCGTGTAATAAAGCCTTTATGGTATCACTTAAGATTTCCAAACAGGTTGAAATGTTTTCCTCAACTTCGGATGTACTTAAATTATCCCAAAGATTGTGATAATCTAAATTTCAGATTGCATGTTTAGAACAGAACTGAATTTTCGTAGCTTTGAGGAATGGTGCTAGATTTTTGTATACATCTAAGTTATGCAACTCATAATTTCTTGCAGATGGAGGTGGATAAACCAGAAGATTCAGAAGCTGGTGATGCGCCTGTAAGTATTGTCTCCTAGTTTACCTCTTAAAGCGGATAAATTTTTTTTAGAAACGGTAAAAATGACTATTGCAGAAAATTAACACATTGATGGACAGTAGGAACAAGTGAATTTCGAAAATTAACACTTCTGTAATTTTTAGAATATTGTTAGAAAACACACGACTAATATTAGAACGAGCAAGTTAATGCTTTCAGTACTTACTGAAAGGAATTTTTCCACACAATGGCAGAACTTTTTAAATCCAACGTGTACTTTCAGATTTCTGAAAGCAAATAATTCGATTTTTAATACTCGACTAGTTATTAAATTACATTAGTAAGAAGAAAGTACTTATCGAAATCTGTTAAGGGTAAAATACCAATAACTGGCAAGTTTACAATGAAAATTGAATTTTCAGTATTTCAAACCATTGTAAGCGTATTTGTAGTCTTTATAAGAATTTCATATACTTAATACAAAGTAAATTGGTATGAGAGTGAGTACATTAATTTTATCGTATACATTCCCTGTTTTACGCAATGAGCTACATAATGAACACTTTGTTGTAAAATAATTTTTTTTACATACGACTACCTATTACTGTTCTTCATAACCTTTTCCCTTATACATTAGTATGTGTGCTAGTGCATTTGTTTTACGTACTGTAAATCTTTGCGTTTTATTGTATATTCTCAATTTTACCCAACTGCATTTACACTTCGAGTAGACAAATTGTCGTAAAATATCAATCATATTTGATGCATGATATCGCCTCTTAATGAACATTACTCTTATTTCTGTAAATTTGTATGTCATTCTTAGAACATATTCATTCAGAAAAGTGTTGGGGCAAATAAACTTTATCTTAATAAACTTAACACATTGACGGACAGTAGTAACAAATAACGTTAGAAAATTAACACTATATATTTTCGTAATTTTTAGAATATTAGAAGTATAGTTTTACTCTTTCTGCTTAGATCAACTTAACTTTGATTAATTCAGTACTTTTAATTAGGTTGCGGCTATAACCGACATGGCGCCAGCGGCTCCAGACACTAAGTAATGCGACGATGGCGGCTATAAAAGCAAAAATTTAAAACGTAAATGACGGGTTCAATGACTGAAAGAAGGAATATTTTGTGTTCAAAGTATTTTTGGTAGTTTTACACGACATATAGTTCACAATCGCGCAAAAATAAATGACAAAAAAAAATCAAAACACTATCGCACTACTCCCTTTACAACCACGTGAATACTGAAGCTTGCAAATCGTGTAGTAGGTGATAAACTAAGTTAAACATAAAACTTTGTTTCCAAAACATGACACTAGGCTTCTACTTTTACGCCGGTAAATGCACATTTGTAACCGTATTTCCAAATGCACATTATAGCTGTATTTTCTAAAGACGATTTCGTTTTGGAAGGCTATTGCCGTCATGCCACATGGTGAACTTCTCTTTGACGGCTATAGATGCAAGTGTCAGTTAACGTGTTTATATAATGTGTGAAACTTTTTTTGAAATTTGAGCTGTGGAAGGTGTCTAGGGAGCTGGAAGTGGGCAAATGCTAAAGTGTAAAAGATATAGTTACAGGTTTATTTTAAATTAAATTATTAAAATTAAATTACTTTAGAAGTATCAAAATAATTAGTAAAAATTAACTTATGGTTGATTCTTTCAGTTACTTTCATTTATGGTTACTTTTACGGTGTTTAAAGCAATAAAAATGGGTAAATTACCTTTCCCACAAAGCAACTGTTTTATAGCAAACACCTAGCAAACTTTAGGTAATCATCAAAATGCACCACGGGGTTTACATGAGTCTGTATCATGTAAGGTGAATGAGCTTATTTATAATCAGCCTATATTTTTAAATGGAACTAATCTCTGACAGAAAAAGATCGGATAAAATCGCCCGTTTGAGACACTGGTATGGTTCAAATGTGTCAATAACTTTCACCCGTGTCAGACACGGGCATGTTAAGGGGTTAAGTTACCCTCGTCATTTCTGCTGAATGTATAGTAGCCCCCCTCCTCTCTGTCAGTTAAACTGTGCAGTTCCCGTCTAACATCATAAATGGGCAGTAAATCACTTAAACCATGAAGTTTGTGCCGGTATTTATACAGTTGTCCAGCTGTTACAAATAATTTTACTACGGTAACTACGCATTTAATGCCATAAATACAAAATTTACTGTTTATTCTCGGATTTCGGGATAGATGAGGCTTAAGAAAATTCTCTTATCCGAATTGGATTTATTGTAACTTACCAGTTAAGCAACCGGTAAGTTAAAATATATTCTGGGCTTTAATATTTACAAAATATTTTGTAACAGAATCAGATTAAAAAAATGAATGAAGCGTAACGTTTAATAGAATGTAGTTATTGATCCTGAGAAATTTGAATGTTCTAAAAGTCAAATCAGCTTCTAGGAAAGGATTTATTTGATTTCAATAAACTTGGTTATTTTAATGATACTTATGAACTAATCCTCTAAAGGACTTTAGTTTTTGGTCTGTTAGAAATAATGCTCAGATTTTCATTCATATTCAACGAACATATGGCTTATGAAGCAAACTGAAGGAAAAAAAACAAAAGCAATAGATTAGTCAATAAGTAAATCTTGTTGTATCGTAGTGCAATCTTGGTGTGCAGTATAGCGATTGTGCAGTGCTGTGATAGTCCAATAATGGTGTCTTGGGAAGTCTGTCATATTTGAGTAGCGAGTTTCATTTCGAATGCACCGTTTGAACAGAAACTACAACGATGTCTGATGTAAATTAGGCTTATGCAACTGCATACATAAACTTCTGTCAAAACATAAGTTTCCGTGTTCTTGGTTCATTTCGTAGTTTAGTTATGTAGATCAATCGGGTAAGTGAACTGCATGAGTTTAACTGACACGAATGAGGCTTGTATTCAATTATAGGACTCAAATTTCTTAGTAAACTCAATTTGAGCATCTATAGGGAAATAACTGAAAATATTGTATTCAGGGACAATACATAACTTTATCCGAAAGCTATTCTGCTTCAGTATTGTTCCCCCAGAACATTGACAAATGGTGGGAATTAAATTAGTATTATGTTATATCTGGTATCTTTATTAACGTACTAATACATACATTTACAATAAAAACAGAGGTACATTTATATACAACACTTTCCCTTTTCCAAAAGTCTTGCATCGATGCAAGATGAAATCATTTTGGGCGTTTAATTCCTCTGCCATATCGTGTGACATATGGTTTCACATTTTTTGAGTCATTTACACTAGAATGTTTAGAAATAGAACGACTAAGATCAGCATGTCTACCACTTCCAACATCTTTAAAAAACCGTTTTTTGACTGTTTTAAGTGGGCTGTTCCTTTTCAAGGTTAGATTTTAATTTTTAACCCAAGAACTTCGAGGATTATCATCTTTTCATAGTACTCTACCTCTTTCCCACGTATTGTTACAAATTCGTCGATGCTTTCATACTGTCCTTGACAGTGGGCATTAAATATATGTAAACTAAATTTCTTCTGATTAACTTAATCTTCAAATGCTTTTAAAACTGCTGCTAAATTCTTTTGATTTGCAGTTAGTTGAAACGTATTAAACAACTCTACGGCTTCTTTGCCAACACAATTTAGTTGTGCTTGGCGCTTATGTCCTAAATAGGACCTTGCTCCGTAAAACTTTAATTAACCAACCAACACAACTTAGAAAAATCGCCACTGTCACATTTTGTTTTTTAGTACGACTTCCTTTCAGAAATATTTCGAAACTCTAAACTGTCTCCCATCTTCAGCTACATTTCCAGTCAAATTCTAACACTTAGATGCTTTAAGATACGTATCCATTACTTTGAAATGTTGACTTCGACTACGCCATGTTATATCTGGTATCTTTATTAACGTACTAACACACAGTTGCAGTTACAATAAAAACAGAAGTAGAATTATGTACAACAGATTAGTTAAAATTCAGTCGAGATTTGGTTCAACCCTATCGGATGCCAATTTTAAAGCCTCGACATCGTTTTTCGCCACTTGAAGTAAACATATTCATGAAATGAATTGCTTTTGGAGGTGCGAAGTTACTAATCTTGTATGTTTATCTTTCAGGAGGCTGTTGTGGATCCTGCTGTTCCTGTTATACCCGAGGAAGTGGTATGTATTCCTGTAATTTGTTTACATTCTTTTCTCAATTAAATGTCACAAAAATGAGTAACATTGAAAGAACCTTAGTGTTGAAGAAATTCTGTATCTCGGTATTGAAAAGGAGAGGCTGCATTGCATTCCAGTCTTTAGGAGACAAATATAAAACTTCAGCAGAAATGACCATTATCATCGTGATCACTTCGTTATTTGACAGGTGAATGTTGGTCGGTTTGTGAAATGTATCCTCCACACATGGTCAATTGTTCACCACTTCCTGATGGTGCCCTTTGAGGATGGTTTATGGGTACCATCCACACGCTGGGCCACTAAATGAGCCGAGAGCATTGATTCGTCCATAGGGTCTACTGCGCACTTTGGTTGCGCATCTAGCTGCCTCTGATCGTTGTCGGATAACCGCTTCCGAAGTCATCGACCTCCAAGGCTATTTTATCGTCAGCCACTATCGACAACGATAAACCATACCCCTTCCAGACGGTGGTGATGGCTTGCAGTGGATGATAGTGGGAAGGGGCCTAAAAAATTAAGAGTATACAGTCAGAGCTTTAAATATTCTCGGTTATTAGAGAGCACAACTTTTTATATAGCTGTTATGTAGATATAAATATAATATACCTCGTAATTATAAATATTTAATATACTACAGAGTATATACGTTGTCTGAGCCCTGAAACTGTCGACTCCTTACAATTGTTTCTGAAAACTTTTTACAAAATTTATTTTGAAGCAAGAAAAGGTAGCCAGTATGTTAGTTATCAAGAAATTATATTGCACATAAGTTATTTCCAGTTTAAGTTTTTTATCGTAAAGGATTTAGGACGTAAGTATAACATTCTAGTATTGAAAATTCGTATAATTAAAGAAGTTTCCAGTGACGGCTGAAAGAAGTTAAACCTCCACAACTTGGGTTGCATGATTTTACCTTCACTTTATAAATTTGTGCTCTTTTTACTTGCCGTAGGTCCTCTGATAGACTGACATCTTTCATCTCAGTTTCTTGGAATATAATTTGCAAGTAGTAAAACATCTGGTAGTTTTAAAATTTTTCCCAATGTCGAATTTAGAATTCTCGCCGGAGAAAGGCATGTACTCTTCCCAGTAATAAGTGCGATTAGTTTTTACATATCCCGTTAGCACAGCTATGCCAATGACCATAGAAGCATTTTTAACCCTCTAAGCGGTTCGCACGTACAATTCCGCCTAACCGATGATGTCTTCAAAGCGGTTGTCAAGTACAATTTTCGATGTCTCAAACGTTCCGAAAATGGATGTAATGTACATTTCTGTCGGTGTTTGAGGTAGGAGGGTCAGGTCGATTGTTTAGAAACTGCATCCCTTGACATTTATTGAGGGATGCACCCCTACTCCCTGAGGCACAAAGACGCTGAGAGCTTTTCATGGCTTTGTAAATCTCTATTTCGAAGTATTTTGTTTGCGGTAACAGATGTATCTCTAATTGCATCACTTAAATATCTTGGATAACTTTCGTAAAAAAATATAATTTTCTTAAAGAATATTTTTATTTGTACTTTTAGAATCCATTATTTCTTATGGGATGATCTTCTCGACTTAACGAGCTTTATGTGTATTAAAATTTAACAATCTATAATATCTATTTATATATCTATTTATAACAGGAAGTAAAGGGACAGTAACGAGGGTGGGTTTCCCGTATTCCATTCTAGTTGACAAAAGGTGAAGTAAAAATCATAGAACGCTTTGGCCATTGACACAATAAACCTTTAGCGTATTTTTTGAAGACTTTTTTTTTAATCGGTGTGTTCCACTCGAAGGGTTAACAATGAAAGATGCACAAGTTGGCCATCCAGTAATGTACAGTGTATGAGCTACAATAATCACGATTCGACTTAATTTTAGATGCGTTTCAATGTCTTGTACTGTTAAATTTTCTACACTAAGATAGCTTGATTTTGGAAAGAAAACTTGTGTGAATTACAAGCATTGTATATTACATAGCTTTATGTTCTATAACTTGTCGAAACAATGTCTCAACATTCTGTTTCAAGCTTTGAAATGAATTTTGGGGTAATTCTAGTGTTATGCAGCTGTCAAATTGTTTCTAATACCAGTTTTAACCTCTGGTTAAGATTGACATTTTGCAGGAGGGTATAGAGCACCAGAGAAACTTCTATTCTTAATGAACTAAAGATGTTACTTGAAGATTGGTATTGGTTACACGATTTAGACATTTTTTGACCTTGGTAAAGACGCCGATAGAACTCGTGCATTTAAAAATCTAACTTTTGTTCGAACTCGGCCAGTCTTGCAATTGGTACAGTTGGGTCTGATTATCCAGTAATTCAATCTCTGATAAGCTTGTCCCTTGAAGATGTGCTATCTGATAGGCTCATTAATTATCTGTACTGACATTTTATGCTTTTATTCGGTGTCGCCATTCAACAGTACTTAATCTGATTTTGAACCGCTAAAACTTTCTTTATACCAGAGCAAAACATTGTGAATATATTTGATTTAATACTTTCTTCAGACTGAATGTGGCAACAAAGGAGTCCAGTTGCTTTGAGGTAGAACTTAGGGTTCCCAAGACACAAGTCAGAAGTTCAAATCTCAAGATGGGAAAGGTTGACTCAGCCCTTCATTCCTTCAGTGAGTAGAGAAACTGAGGACCAAGCATACTTGGGAACTAAACATAGTGGGTTACGCATAAGGTTAACAACCTAACCGGGGCTTGTGCTTCACAATTAGGGTGTTTTGTCTAGAAAACAGATTGGTACCGTCGGCCATGCAATCAAAGTTGAGCTGTAGCACCCATGGGCTGATTCACCAGGGAGTTTAGTTTATTGGGCAGTCTTAACCCTTAAATGCCTGCTTTTCTCAAAGCATGTGTGAATGAACGAATAACTATGCTCTTAAAAGCAGTGGAGGTGCCATCTACACATTGAATATTGTTTAATATCGTCAATATTTATTGACAATATTAGGTGTTGGAGTTTCAGTATTCTAATAGTGTTTTAGAAGATTAAATTGGGTATGTTGCCAAAACGCAACATGGGGCATTTAAGAGTTTAATTACAAAATGGGATTGCCGAAATGAAATCCCAACACTTAAACTTCGCAGATTAGTTTTGCACTATCATAACAAATGACCCCTTAGAAATAATCAGAAACCTCCAATTACTGCCATATGTAAAAAGTAAATAAGAAGAAAAATTCGAGTTTAAAATAACATCCATTTTATCTTACAGGCTGAGCCTTCTCGGCAAGCAGAGGTTCCTGCTTCATCTGAACCCAGAGTAAGTAATTCTTAGTCGTTGTTTGTACTCTAGTTTTTTTGACATATAACTTAAAGTATCGGACCACCTTTTTTAAAATATGAATCTTGGTTTTTTCAAATTCCCTTGAAACCTTGCAACTGATTTAGAACTTACTGATTTAGATTTAGCGTTGTATACGGAGTAGTAGAAAGTACTTAGAGACGAAGTGAACAAAGGTCTTTATATTTCAGTTTTAATTTTGAGATGGAACTTAATGTCACCGAAAAGTCTAAATGTCCAGATTATATCTAAAAATCTAGTAATTTGTATTCTTGGAGCATCCCTAGATATGTTCTGCTAGACTAAAAACAAAAAGTGCAAGAACAATTGGTCATTGACAATATAGTGTATTTTAGTCATTTTGAATCTTATTTAGCTATTTACGCCTTGGTTTACAAAGTCCTTTTCTCCCCCATTGGTGTGCCGAACGATGGCCGAGTGGTTAGGGTGCTGGCCTTCGGAACCGGAGTTCGTGGGTTCGAGTCCCACTATGGCATGGATGTTCGTAGCCGTTCGGAATCGGCTTTAAGCAGTAGGTCCCGGTCTCATTAGCCCTCGTGTTGCAAAAAGTAGACCGTAGCACTCCAAACCAAAAGCAAACCAAACCCCCATTGGTGTACTTAATATGTAGATTCAGATTTGCCAGGTCCTAGTCCATTAGAGCAGCTTCTGCAGCATGAAATATCTCATGAATTTGCCGGTTTTATTAGTCCTTGTATAGGAAAACGGACCACAGAACTATACGAACCATGAATTTCTCTTTCAGTTTAAAACTGAAAGGTAGGTTCTAATCTACTAGTACTCCTGGTGATTAAAAGGAATAAGGAAGCTAAAGCAGTCAATTTGACCTAATGACTTTTCGCCTTTTCTCCTAGTCTCTTTAGGCGGAAGTGTTCACTGCTTTAAATTTGCAGTATCTGATATTTTGGGAAAATAACATACTATGTAAGCTACTTTGCCCTCTTAACGAGAGCTCTATTGTTCTACTATGCTGTTAAGGTCTCGCATAGTTACTACATTTTAAACGAACTCAAACCCCGATGTTCTTTTGGTCAGTCATAACTATCTATTCTCATACTTACCTCTTGTAGCCACTTACAGCCTGTTTATGCCTTATTTTTTGGCACACGGCACTCTAACTTAAGGGATTTACTGGATGAACCCCCGAATCCCTCTCTTCTCCGTTTTACAGGCATATTTTAGTCAATTTAACTTGTTTTTTTATGAATTATTTTAGTACTTTTTCCATCTCTTAATTAAAACTTATTGTGCTTTTAGCTTTTACCTTCTAATATTTCATCATTTTACCTTTTACGTACCTTTCCTGTGTACTTGAGTATACAGTAGACATTTCTATTAATTTTTTAAATTGGTAGGTTTTACTTTTGCTGGTTTTAGCTTGTTCTGTTTTCAGATTATGGCAGTTTTATCTGTTATGTCTTGTTGTATTTACGGAAAAAACACCTCGTGCTTGGCGTTTATGTCCTAAATAGGATCTTGAGCCGAAAAACTTTAACCAACCAACCAACCTATGCTGTTAAGGAGGAATACACTACTCGTCTAGCCAAGTTGACTTTGGTATTCGTTGTGCAAACCAGAAGGAAGATTTGTGAGTATTCAATAGTTGAGTCAAATTTCAGTCCAATGAGTTGATTAAACTTCAGTTATCTTCACGACTCAACAGCTTGTGTTTATCGCCATTAAAAGTAAAGATTTTGTGTGGAGGATTTAAAAAATGAATCCGTGGATTGTTTCAACAAGATGTTGTAGCTCAGACGTTAATTATACTGTATTTTGGTCCCTTTTAGGGTACAGTAGTTATTCAAGATATTTAAATTAACACTAGTCTATGGGGAAGAATTAAAATTGTGGTGTTTAATATACCAGAGGAACTCTTAACGAGCTGAAGGTGTTGCTGCATCTTTCCTAATTAGTAACGAAGTTTAAGCATTCGTAGCCTTAATCGAGGCACTTCTAGAACTCGTGACTGAAATGTCTATCAAATTTTTTCAAATTCAAGCTAGTTTCCCAATTTATACTATTTGGGATAATTCAGTAGATTTGTCTAGCTTTTTTGTCTTCTGGAGATGCCTTTGAGAACGATATTTGTCACTACTTGGGACAGCTTTCCGTATTAAATTTTAATTAGACCTCGTGCTATCAAATTTTCCTTACAATATTGCATCAAAACTAAATGTAGCCATTGCATGGAATAAATTCTGTATAAATGTAATTCAATCTTCGTATTGGATGAGAAGTATATTGCCGGAATTAAAGTACTTCAGGGGTTACTTTAGTTTTACTATATCGGGTTACAGGTTCGAATTGTTGAAGCTTGAGACTTAACGCTTGTAAAGTATGAATAGGGGGCATGGATTTTCTAAAAATAACATCTATTTTTATTTGTAGGACTCTGGTGCCAGGAAAGAAGTTCAGATGACTTTGGATTTCAGAGTAAGTGTTCGGATTCATTTTTCAGTTTTTGCTCTTAACCTGACAATTATCAAATTCATCCTAAACAGTTAGAGCGCTTTCCCACTTACTGACACTACAGCGATAAATTCTAGACGACTCTCGTTCTCAGACATCGGCGCACGTAAGATGCACTAAGATGAGCTACTCGCTTTCCCACCAACCGATTCAAAGATGATTTTGTCGTTTTCGAACGGCCCATATCGTTTATCGGGTAGTTTTGTCGTTCCGAAAGCGCTATTCCTTTTGAATAGGTCCGACATTTTGAGAGCTATCAGTACTGACATTGTTTGCTTTGGATTAATATATTTTTTGTAATAGTTGTTACATGACTTTATTTTTAAATCCATTATTAATATAATATTTAAATACTGCGATTTTTTACGCATTAAATTCACACATTCTGCTCAGATTTTAATGTTATGTTATTCTCACTTGATCATAAAATGAAATTTTAGCGTAGATTTTGCTGTTACTGTTTGACTTTCACATCTGTTATATTAAGTTCTCATTTGCAATAATTTAATAAGTTTATTTATCACATACTGTTGCTTTTGAAATCAAATTACTGTGTGTATCAAATTTTGACTTAAGATTGTTTAATAAATTTAAAGAGGTAAACTTACTAAAGAAAAAAGGATCTTGTAAATGTGTTAATACTTAAAATTAAATAGATTTAAAAAGGGAAATGAAAAGGACAAAATTACATAAAATTAAAGAGTAATTAAAATTAAACATTTTTATTCGTATTTTTAATATATTTTAAACAAATCATTTTAATTATTAGAAGAGATGCAGAATTTTAGCAGATTTAAGAGTTACAGAAAAATTAAAATTTTTAAACTGGAATAGTAAAAAACCCACCGGGAATCGAACCCGAGGCGGAGAAATGCTAGCGCAACGCGCTAACACTACACCAAAACGACTCGCACGTTGTGTGTTAAATTAACCTTTTCAAGAAAAAAAAAAAGCGGAGACGAAGCTTCACTAGCACACCGCCGGTGGAAAGAATATAAGAAATTGGTGCCTGGCATCCAATGTTTTTAAATGTGTGCAATGAAACAGCGTTAAAATTTACTTTCCTAACAATAATTGTTGTACTACGTCTATTAAAGTTACTACTTCAGTCATTATAAAACTTGTGAGAGCTAACCGCAATCTTTAAATGAAACGATATCGGTATAGTGGAAAAACTGCTTTCTAGCCATGTCGTTTTGTCGTTACATTATTTACCGGCCTATACAGACGTTGCCGTGTCGGTAAGTCAGGCAAACAATTTTACATTTACTTACATCTTGTAGTCAGTTACAGCCTGCGTATGTCTTATTTTTTAGTAAGGGCATCCTACCTTAACGGAGTTACTAGGTGAACCCCCGCATCCCTGTCTTTTATCCACGTTTTATAGGCTTTTTTTGGTCTATTTAACTTTTTTCTATGAAGTGTTTTAGTATTTTTTACATCTTTTAATTAAAATTTATTGTGCTTTTAGCTTTTTAATGTTTCATCTTTTTACCTTTTACATACCTATTAAATTGAGTTTTTACTTTGCAGACGGTTTTATAACTTTATTAAACTGGTACGGTTTTACCTTGTTATTAGGCTAGGGCTCTTTTAGACATGTCGTTTTTATGAATACTGTGCTACATTATGTCCTACCGCGCCGTATACAGACGTTGCCGTGTCGGTAAGTGGGAAAGCGCTCTTAATATTAACACTAACTTTTCTGAGTAATAAAGACACCTGACATAATTCCTTATTTAATTTTTCCTCAAGAGTTTACTTGTATAGATTACTTGAATAGAATAATTGCATTTTAGAGCGCTTTCCCACTTACCGACAAGACAGCGATAAATCTTAGACGACTGTCGTTCTCCGACATCGTCGCACATAGGATGCACTAAGATGAGCTACTCGCTTTCCCACCAACCGATTCAATGACGATTTTGTCGTTTTCGAACGGCTGATATCGTTTATCGGGCAGTTTTGTCGTTCCGCAAGCTCTATTCCTTTTGAATCGGTCCGACATTTCGAGAGCTATCACTACTCACTTTGCTTTGGATTAATTAGTTATATATTTTTGCCATACAGTTGTTACATGACTTTATTTTTAAATTCATAAATATAATATTTAGGTACTTAGATTTCGTATGCATTGAATTGACACATTCTGCTCAGATTTTAATGTTATGTTATTCTTACTTGCTTGATCATATTAAGTTTTCACCTGCAATGATTAAGTTTATTTAATCACATACTGTTGCTTTTGAAAGCAAATTACTGAGTATATCAAATTTGGATTTAAGATTGCTTAATAAACTTAGACGTAAAGTTACTAAAAAAATGATCTGGTAAATGTCTTAATAGTTAAAATTAAATAAATTTCAAAAGGAAAATAAAGACAAAAATTAAAACATTAGAAAAAAGCAATTAAAATTGAAAACATTTTTATTTTTTAATCTTGTTTTAAACAAATCATTTTAATTAGAAGAGATGCCAGAATTTTTAGCAGATTTAAGAATTACAGAAAAAAACTTCAAATTTTTAAAATGGATTAGTAAAAAAAAAAAACTCCAGGAATCTAACCCGGAGCCGAAAAATGCTAGAGCAACGCGCTAACACTCAAGGTCAAGGTAATTGGGTTAACGGAGTACCTAGCGAAGTGGAAAGTCTTCACTTTAACCTCCGAACGTGAAAAGATCAAAACATAAATTTAGGCCTCTAGGCAAAAAGTAATCCAAACAAAAATTTAAAACGCTCCAGCTCACGAGAGAGCGAGGAGGTGAGATCGTTCTCATAAAAAAATTATGAGTAACCAACGCGTTGTCTAATTAAAGGATAATTAGACTGTAACCTTGACAGTGACCAATTGGGATGGTAAACAGTTATACAGATTCCATAACATGTTGCTCAAAACATAACATAGAAAGGTAAAACAATAAACAAAAGAAACGCGCTAACACTACACCAAAACAACTTGCACGTTGAGTGTTAAATTAATCTTTTCACAAAAAGAGGCGGAGCCAAAGCTTCATTAGTATACTGACTGTGGAAAGAGTAAGAAATTAGGGCCTGGCATTCAATGTTTAAATTGTGTGCAATGAAACAGCGTTAAAACTTGCATTTCTGACAATATATGTTGCACCCAAGTCTATAAGCGACTACATTAGTCATTATAAAACTTGCGCGAGCTTACCGCCATCTTTAAATGAAACGGTACCGGTATAGTGGAAAAACTGCTTTCTAGACGACATGATGCCGTATTGTCATTGCATTATTTACCGGCGATACAGACGTTGTCGGTAAGTGGGAAAGCGCTCTTAATATTAACACTAACCTTGCTGAGTAATTAATACCTGACACAATTCCTTAATTTTTCCTGTACTTGTATAGAGGTATTCCTTACAAACCTTTTAAGTGTAAAGATGTTCCCACAAACGTAGCACTAAATCTGGGTTTGACTGCATATTGTATCTGCTTACTGGCAGTAAGTAGATTACAGGTCTATAAGCTTGAATAGACAGTGGGGGACAGCTTATGATAAAATATTGAAAACTTAAGTATAAATTCTCCTTCTTAATGTATGAATGAATGCTATTGCATCGCACTAATCTTCCATTCTGTATATTTCTCTAGACCTGTATGCGATCACCACGAGGATCTCCACCACCCGAACCCGTAGTAAGTATTACGAGTATTACTTCTCAATCTTATGACCGTTTACCTAGAAGAGCATAACGTTTTAAGGCATCCGTCTACTTTTCAAGAACTTTTTTCTTTAAACGTAGAAATTATTTCATGTTTTTACATGTTTCGATTCATTTTTTTATATTATCACAGAGAATTGCACATAAAAATCTTATTCCTGGAGAAGTTTTTATAAAACTTCTAATAAAGAAAATTTAGTAAAAAAATCTATTTTTTCAAAAGGTTTAATTTTTTAATAAATTATTTCAATACTTTTTGATGCCAAACATTTCTTATACACTGGACTAGTGAATCAGCTAAAATCTTTGCTTAATTTTCATTTGGTAAAAAATTTTAGTCCTTCAAAATCATACACATTGAAGTTTTAACGAATTTTCATTCCTTTTATATCTAACTATAGTGTAACATCATTAAAAATCATCCAAATTTAAAGCTTTTAGGTCAGTCACTGGTAAATACTATCAAAAGCATTCATAATTTTCAACAAAATATTTTAAGAACTTTTTGAGAAATCACATTTCAAGTTTCAACATTATGTTAAAAATACCGTTCTGAGAAAAACGCATTTGAAGTCTATGAAAGCAACTTTAACTATTAAGAAATTAGAATAAGTGTTTAAAATTCCCCCACACTTCCTTGCTTCAAAACTTTCTAATGGCCAAGTTGCTAATTATTAAAAATACTAGGAAATGTTTAATCTTTTTGAAAATTGAGAATTTTGTCCAAAAAATGTTTCCAAAAAATTCACAACTTCAGGCAACAAATTACTACACTACTTAATCACCATATAACATAACCAGAAATTTAGATTTTACTCATAATTACACAATTATTACAATTATCTTTTGTTGTAAGTTATTCCTTAATCAAAACATTGAATTACTGAAGCCTAAATAACCGTCATAAATATGTTAAATCTATTTACCTCCGGGCATTACAGGGGAGAAGGCTCGAGCTTTCATCAGGAGGAAAAGGGCGTCAATACCAACGTAGAGGCCATTATTTTGCTGTACCTCTATGCTGGCATGCGGGTTCGCGACTATTGCTGATCCCGGCTTTCTGAATGTCCAGCAACTTTTTAATCCCGACTTAGACTCCTTTTTCTTCACTCTTTCCCAACTTATCACCTCGGTTTTAACGCCCCTTTTTCATTGCCAATCGCTTGTTGGTGAAACTTTCCTACATCTGCAACCCATTCGGGAGTGCAGGTGGGCCCATTAAAACGCCCCCTTTTGTTGGAGCTGACATTTTTAGTTCCTGCCCCCATAACTCACGGTTACATCTCTGTGCGACCTTGACCATTACGCTTGTGCCATTCCGTGATCTATAATTTCTCCGCAGGGTACCTTAAAACTCGAAGTCAACAGCTGCACCTAAATTCTTCTTGAAATGTTCTTCCACAGCTGTTAATGCACGTGCTGACCATCGTGGGGAAAGTACCTCGGTACATGGCCAATCTCTACAAACAATTGCGGAGCTGAAGCAGCACATTGGTACTGCATGTGGGACAATTCAAAGTGACATGCTTGAACGTATGTCTGTCAACTTTTGTCTGAGACTGTGTCACGTTGTTGCAGCAAATGGGGGTTACATTGAAAATATATTAGTTTTTTGCAACAGTCCTCGCAAAATTTTCATACAGGTTTTAATTTTTTCAGTTTTTAGCGTCACCTGTGCGTGAAAATGTCAACTAAATTTGAAATTTGGTGGGATAAAATTAACTTATTTTCTAAGCATAAGTCTTCAAACGGTGCAGATCTGTCTCATTCAGTCTTTTTTATTGATACACAAAATCAGTTTTGCGGGACACGGTAAGATGACTGTACCGAACGAGGATATAACGGTCAGAGCTCTGATATTCGATATCGAAGTTCGTGAGTTCGAATCCCATTCGGTACTTTTCTTAGCCGTTCAGAATCTCATTTTAAGCAGTAGGTCCAGGTCTATTTAGCCCTCTTGTTGCAAAGTGTTTCAAACCAATATCGGATGATCGCTTTGAAATTGTAGAAGCTTGCACGTCTTCTCGTTTGTGAGTAAATGCATGTATTTTTATCTATTAAAATAACTTAATTTTTATTTTTTTCTTCAGCCCCACATTTCTCGGAAGAATACTGATTACCGACGACAGTTTGACGTAGTAAGTATTCAGATTGATTTTGCATTTTTATTTCTGCTTTTAATTCAACAATAATTGAATCTGTCAAAGTTTTAAACGCAAATAGGCGAATGGATTTTTAATGTAGGATGAGTATACCAGATATTTACGTGAATACAAAATGTTCAGTTTTTATTTTGCTCTTGAATTTGACAGTAAAATTTAAGTAGGCCTCTTAATAGGGATGCAACGGTATCCGGCTAACATACTGCATCTGCCATATCTGGCAACTATACTGGATAATTGGTAGCAGCCGGATATTTAAACTATCCTGCAGTACATCTAGCCAAAAATTATACGACAAATAAGATAAGTGTATGTTAAAAATATCAATATTTATAACAATATACTATATGAAACAGTGTACAAGTATTTTGGAGCATTATGGAAAAAAATAGGTTTATTAGTACGCTTCATAACAAATCATAATCATTATTTCAGTCTCAACTGCAAAATTGTGTTCTTTCATCTGAGAACACAAGCCAAAATTTACTTTTTTGGATAGAAGGACAATTTAAAAAAAAGCGGGAATATGTTTTTGAAATGTTTCATACACAAACATAAGAACCACCAAATAAGGGAAGTAAAGGACTATTAAACATGCTTTTATTCAGATTTGGTTTTTCTAATTAAATGTCGGATTGAGATTGAGTACTGAAACTTAAAATCCTCTATATAATAACCTAAGTTGTCTGTCCACGAATTTCTGAAGCGGCCTGTACCTGGAATGGATACAGGCATCCATATTGGATTTTTCATGAGTTAGGGTTAGCAAAATTGAAAGCGAGTTCGAAATCCACCCCATCCCCCTTTTCGAGCGTTTAATGCTATTTCAAGCCTTATCCTTCCTCTTATTCTATACGAAATTCATTCTTGATAGGATGGCAAAGGCGGAGAGTAATATTTAAATTTCTCGACTGTTTCTACTTAACTACCTGACTTCATATACTCTAAGTAGTTCGCTCCCGGCGTGCAGGCGTTGTACGTTTGGTAGAATGTTATCATTTGGTCAATATTATCTTATTTTCATTTTTTACTTGCAATGTATAATTGCGTTGCTTTCTGAGTGTTATATGTATTCATTCCTGCGTCAAATTGACGCGTGTTCGTAGATCTAATGTAGATCTAATGTAGATCTAATGTAGATCTAATGTAGATCTAATGTAGATCTAATGTAGATCTAATGTAGATCTAATGTAGATCTAATGTAGATCTAATGTAGATCTAATGTAGATCTAATGTAGATCTAATGTAGATCTAATGTAGATCTAATGTAGATCTAATGTAGATCTAATGTAGATCTAATGTAGATCTAATGTAGATCTAATGTAGATCTAATGTAGATCTAATGTAGATCTAATGTAGATCTAATGTAGATCTAATGTAGATCTAATGTAGATCTAATGTAGATCTAATGTAGATCTAATGTAGATCTAATGTAGATCTAATGTAGATCTAATGTAGATCTAATGTAGATCTAATGTAGATCTAATGTAGATCTAATGTAGATCTAATGTAGATCTAATGTAGATCTAATGTAGATCTAATGTAGATCTAATGTAGATCTAATGTAGATCTAATGTAGATCTAATGTAGATCTAATGTAGATCTAATGTAGATCTAATGTAGATCTAATGTAGATCTAATGTAGATCTAATGTAGATCTAATGTAGATCTAATGTAGATCTAATGTAGATCTAATGTAGATCTAATGTAGATCTAATGTAGATGAAGCCAAAGTTTGAGTAATATGTTCATCTTAACCCTCTCTGCGTATTTTATATATTTTTTATTACACATTTCAAATCTATATACATTTTAGAGTTAAAATATACAAAAAAATTTTTGTAAATGTTTTTAAATATAGACGTAGGTCCCATAAAAAGGTGTTCAGAAAAATGTAGAATGATATAAAAGCTTAATTTTCAAAATTAATCTTGATTAAATTAACTTTCATTTTATAAAATACAAAAGCAAAACGTATATACGAATTAAAAGATGCAAAATGCTTAGAAAACATTTATTAGAAATGAAGTCTTGTATGATAAATTTCGGAACAAGGCTCGAGGCAGAGTCCTATCTCGTAATCCTTGCACCAAATTCGCGTTTCTTTTCAAATTTTTTGTTCTACCTTCAGTTTTTGAAAACGGAATCACTATCTACGAGGCTCTTTCTTGATGGGATTTGGGTGTATATAGCTATTAAAGTGAAGAGCAGTTAGTCTCATGGGTCTATTTCTCTCATGTACTGTTGGTTTCTTTTACTACTATTTGCAACATAACATCGTCAAAATAAAGTTCAAAAGAGTTAAAAACAGTTGCATTATTTGCCGTAGTGGAATATAGTCCGGGATTTCCAAGGAAAGGAAATGAAGCAGGAGTTGGTGGAATATTTTGCATACCAATTTTGCTCCATTGTTGAACATTTGAAATAGAAAATGAATTTTCAGATTCATCATTATCCGGAAAGGAAACCGAGAAATTCTCATCAGTTTCGCTATAACGATCTTCAATATACTTGATATCAAAGTCAGAAGTTCTATCAGTGAAGGAAATATCGTCAGGTGTATAGGTTATATCACTCGCGAAACGCTTCCTGACAGACATCTTTCAGCTATCAACAGCGCGTTCAGAATGCTACAAAAATTCTATATTTCGCAGAAATGTGGACAGTTAAAGCCATCTGCTAGTTTAACCCTTCTCAGTGGTTCGCACGTACAATTCCGCCAAACCGATGATGTCTTCAAAGCGGTTGTTACGTACAACTTTCGACCTCCAAAACGTTCCGAAAATGGATGTAATGTACATTTCTGCCAATGTTTTCCCCTATGGAGTTTTGAGGTAGGAGAGTCAGGTCGATTGTTCAGGAACTGCACACCTACTCTCTGAGGCACAAAGACGCTGATCGTTTTTCATGGCTTTGTAAAACTCTATTTCGAAGTATTTCGTTTGCGGTAACTGATGTATCTCTAATTGCACCACTTAAATAGCTTTGATGACTTTCGTAAAAAAGATAAAAATCATTCTCTTAAAGAATACTTTTATTTGTACTTTTAGAAACCATTATTTCTTATGGGATGATCTTCGAGACTTGACGAGCTTTATGTGTATTAAAAATTAACAATATATGTCTATTTATATATCTATTTATAACCGGAAGTAAACGGACAGTAACGAGGCAATCTAGTTGACAAAGGGTGAAGTAAAAAATCATAGAACACTTTGGTCACTGACACAATGAAACTTTAGCGTATTTTTGGAGACTTTTTCCTCGGTGTGTACCACTCGGAGGGTTAAAGTTAAAAAATTAAAAATCGCTGTAAAGCCAAAATGAAAGAATGAGCGGGTTGCACAAATAGACGGCTAAAATGCATGCCCTTCGGATATTACGGGTTGCGCAAATTTTGCTACATGTATGTTGCTCGTGGAAATCGCGGTATGCGCAGCGAGAGGGTTAAATGATGAATAAAAATTTGATATGGAAAGTAAACTTTAAATTTGTTTCAAGTATCACTGTTATAAGCAAACAATTTTTGCTACCCGGATATTAAGTACTAGCATATGGCCCGTCATATGAAGGAATCGGTAAAATTTTTAATTTCAACATTGTAAAGTATCATGAGGCGGGTAAAAAATGGTTTGTTTTTGGATGAGAATTATCTGGTACAAGCTCACTAACTTTATCTCCGTACTCATCTAAACTCTCCTTATACTGAATGCAGTTTAGAATCATCTTGAACGCAATTAGAAAGAATTCAGTTTTCTTAGCTACGTCGAAATTAACGTTGGGTTCTTCCCATTTTTTGACCACATTAGAATTGGAAAGTCTTTAAAATTTCTTTTGAAAATGATTGGTGCTTATCTGTTTATTGAAGCCATACTTTTATCTTCCATAGGTCGGCTCTCCCCAGCCAGGTCCCTCTGGATTGTCAGTAAGTCTTTCTCTTTCAATCTAGTTCCCCATAGCCCGTCATATGACGGGATCAATAAAATTTTTAATTTGCCTGAATACCATACCCTACAAGACAAAAAAAAGTTTGTGTTTTCGCTGAGAATTATCTGGTACAAGCTCAATAATTTTCATGCCCCTCTAAAGTCTCACGATATTGTGAATGCAGTATAGAATCGCGTTGAGTTCACTTAGAAAGATAATTCCGTTTTCCTAGTTACGTCGAGATTATCGTTGATCTTTTTCTATTGAGATATAACTGAATAACTAAGTTTACCGGTAAAATTCCGATGCGAAATGTACCCGCACACTATGTGTTAAGAAATGTCCCACTATATTATGAGTTTAACACATTAGGCTTCCTTATTTGGCTAGGTTATTTGAAGTCAAAGGTCTGTGCCACCAAGATATTTATACAATAAAAAAATAAACTTTCTCGCGAGAATGAAAATATGCAACTCTTTATTTTAGCAAGTCACGTTAAACTGATATTCTATTTTCTGTTTTTTAGACTAAGCCTTCTAAAGAATCATCCGACGTAAGTATTGAACTCAATTTATGTAGTTTGTTTCGCTTTTCTCTACTAGATTAAAAAGTAAATTAACAATAGATTGCAAGAGATCTGGATTCTTGGTGAACAATTAAATAAAAATGACCATATTGACCATATATATACAAAGGGGGTCATGCATCCCGATAACATGGATTACGGCAGTGGTTGGCTAAATGCGACTCCAGAACCGTATGTGGTTCTTTGTTCCTTAAGTGCAGCTCTGGCACAAATAACCGCGGAAGGTGCAATATTTTCATTAAAAAAAACTTTGTAAGAAGAAAATTTGATCTTATTTGATCAATTAAAAATATAAATGTTCTCGATTTATAGAATTTTAAGTTAAAAGGTAGTTAAAAGATGGATAATTATAATTTTATATTGTTGTAAAAATACGTAACAAACGAAGAGTTTAATTTTAATAGTTTTCTTAAACATAAACACAAACCGTATACAAGCTACCGGCTAAAATTGTACGTTTTCGGCGTATTCGGTGTGATACAAAGGTTCTATAAGCATGTGCGCGCATACTTCTAAAGTAGTGGGTGGGTTACAAATTGGCATCACAGACCAGTAGTTGCAGTGTGAACAGTTTTGTCTTATCTATGTCTTAGTATGGAATTTAGTATTTAGTGGAATAAAAGTTTAAAAAAAAATTTGGGAGCCAAATCTTCCTGTTTAGTAAACTGTTGTAATGTTCATATTTGGCTCTTTGGCTAATAAGTTTGCCAACAACTGGGTTAGGGGATGTTGAAATGGAAGAGTTGAACCGTTTGAGTGGTGATTTTCTTGCGTATGAGCTAGAAGAGCCTTAATAAAATGCATGGTTTATTACTAGAAGCGTTTATTAACTAAAGTTTTCTCCCTAATTAAAAGTATTTTGCTGCACTAATTTATTAATTCCTTTTAAATGTACTGCAAAATTAGATTATATAATTGTATTACCATTTTTAATGTAGGCTACTTACCTCTTGTAGCCACTTATAGCCTGTCTATGCCTTTTTTGGCCCACGGCATCCTAACTTAAGGGATTTACTGGATGAACCTCCGCATCCCTCTTTTCTCCGTTTTACAGGCTTATTTTGGTCAATTTAACTTATTTTTAATGAATCGTTTTAGTACTTTTTCCATCTCTTAATTAAAATGTGTTGTGATTTATGCTTTAAACTTTTACCTTCTACTGTTTCATCATTTTATCTTTTACTTACCTATCCTGTGTACTTGAGTATATATACAGTAGACATTTCTATAAATTTTTACAACTCGCTTTTAAAATACTGTGCTACAAAATGGGCTCTTGTTGTTCAGTTTTGTTTTTGGTTCACTGCAATTAAGTCTAACTGCATTCTTTGATTCAATTTTTAGAAGCCTGGAAGCACGCCGTTTGTTTTCATGGATTGCATGGTGAGTATTTTTGTTTATTAGCTTACAGCATTTTAATTCGAAGAGCTGAAAATGCTGGAAAAAATTGTGTAGAGTTCGGATGGTGTAACCCCTTGCTTTTGACCCTCGAAATTAGTTCGGGCAACGCGAATGTGCCAATTTCGGAATCACCGGCCTGAGTTCCGGCAACATATAAACGGTATTTAAATTCCTTGAAGCCCGAAATCGGTTAGTCCAATGCATAATATTTAACTTATTTTCCCAAAAGATGCTTCTCCGCGAAAAGTTCGGTAGTTTCTAGCAGTTTATCGCTATTTCTGATACTGTAAGACCTGTGAAGTTACTCCCTAAATTTTGCAATGACCTCGCCTGGGTGAAGTAGAAGGCGCTTGATCAGGTGAAAGTGGTATTTAACTGCTGTGGAGAGTGAAGAATAATTCTTTCACTTCTGTGTGGGATGAGAAAGGCTGCGTATCTAAGCTATTTTGATAGAGAGCAGATTGTAATGGCTCGGAACAAGTATTTCAGAAACTGCACGACTCGTGGGTTGTGCGTGATGTACAGTTAGTACTTACGCAAAGTGGATGAATGACGGTGAAATCAGCAGTAGACTACATGCTGTTGGACGTCCATACGCTGTCAAAGAAAAATGTCGTCGGAAACTGTCTCGCATCTTGAAGCAAAACCGGAGCCAGAGAGTGGCTCAGCTAACTCAATATAATGTAGGGCCAAGTAGAATAGTATCGGAGCACACTGTTGGGTACGGGGCTAAGCAACTAAAGTTCCACTCGTGTGCCTTTGCTGTCCAAGCGTCATCGCCAACTGCGCCTACGCTGGGACCGGGAACTTCGCAACTGGTCCATAGATCAGTGGGACAGATGAATCTCGGTTTGTCATTCATTACGCCTATGGCCGTGTCAGGATACGGCTTCTTTCAGGCGAACAGTTGTTCCCTCAATGTACAGTAGGTCATAAACAGTCCGGTGGTGGCGTTATGCTTTGGAGGACGTTCTCTTGTTCGTCTCTGGGACCCGTGTTTGTGGTACAGCAGACCATGAATGCTACAGGGTATCCTAACATTCTGGACCAGTTGCACCCTTACATGGCCTGTTTTTCCAGCTGGAAATGGAATGTTCCCTCGAGACAACGCCCTGTGTCACAAGGCTAAAATTGTGTTCGAGTGGTTCCAAGAACATGATGCTGAATTCCAGTCAATGTCCTGGCTGCCTAACTCACCGGATTTCAATCCGATGGAACACATTTGGGATGTCATAGGACGGCAGTTCGGGGTTCAAAGACCACCAATTCGCAATCTCTGATTTGCGAACCTTTGCTTAAACATCTGGTACAATCTATCTCCGGCCATCTACCAATGACTTGTGGCATCTATGCCAAGGCGGGTTGAAGCTGTGTTGCCCGCCAAAGGTGGGCCAACTCGTTATGGACAGGTGGTAATGTTTTGGCTCTTGAGTGTGTTTATGGAGATAACTATGTCATTTTATTTTACTGTGATTAGGGCAACAACTACTGTAATCCATTAACATTTTCCTAATGTGAAAATGAAAATAGTATTTCATTTAAATTTTTTTTCAAACTATTTCTACTATTTTACATATACTTGCCTCTTGTAGCCGCTTAGTCTGTTTATGCCTTATTTTTTGGCACACGGTACCCTAACTTAAGGGATTTACTAGATGAACCCCCACATCTTTTTTCTCAGTTTTACGAGATTTTTTGGTCAATTTAACTCATTTTTGTGTGACAAGTTCTTGCAGTTTTTCTATTTTTCAATTTAATTTATAGTACTTTATGCTTTCAGCTTACCTTCTGACATTTCATCAGTTTACCTTTTACCTACCTCTCTTGTGTACTTCAGTTTATATACAGTAGATACTTGTTACGGTTTTACCTTTGACATATGAAAGTGCCATAAACCGGAAACAACAGCAGTCTTGTATTTGCGTGAAATAAAAAGTGGGTATAGGCAACCTAACCTTGTGTTTGGCGCTTATGTCCTGAAAAGAACCTTGCGCCGTAAAACTTTAACCAACCAACATATTCCTAACATTTTGATAACGAACTTAAAGAGAAACTTCAATTTTTGGTGCGTCTTTCTCATTTGTTCCACAGGCAAGGGGCTATAGCATTTACCTCTAAAGATCTTGATGTCATTGATGTAGCCGCTTTCATCAAGTTGACCTATTAATACCAGAATAATTTTATATCTTAAATCTAAGTTAGCGACAAGAGGGTTATTAACTTCGATATCTAAGATTACTAGATATCTAAGTCATTAATGTTGAGCTGTAATTGACAAAATGTATGAAACTTGAAGTTATGGAATTTTGATGTACTTTATTTCTCATTTTAATATAATTGATTACAAAATAAACTGAATCTGTTTAAAATTTATGTCTAAATCTATTTTGCAGGTAGTTGGATTTCTATTTTTCCCTTGGCGTATATATTTTTGAAATGCTTCATGAATAAAAACGAGTATTTTTGCTGTACAAAGATAGCAAAATATCTAGCAAAAATCGTTCTCTTTAGGGTTAAATTTACCTTAAAAATAGGTTGTTGTAATGATTTTCACCTCGAAAGGCATGACCTCTTGCAATTACTTGTCGGAACTTGCTGGAGTATCGCGGAGTTAGCTAACTTAAGCGTGACATCGCGATCTATCGGAACTCGCTGCGCTCTAGATATCGTATCTGATAAGCTTACTGGTCTATTTTGTATTAACGTACAGTAACAATTTGTCATAACAAACCATAAAAACACTTAAATTACAACTCTAAACATATCTCCTAACACATCTTCAAACTGAACTGAACTAAACAGAAATGAACTCTTACTGGAGGAGTGGGGAAACAACCTGTTAACCACATCTCCCAATTGAACGCCTACTTTAGGAAAAAATAACATAACATACGCAAACACATCTCCCGGGGCTATATATACCTGCTAATTTGAGTAAAGCTCGCCCGAAGCCAAAATTTGCCACGGCCGTTAAATTCCCCCGATTGGATGTGGCTATTAACGTCAATAGTCGGAAGGGGCATTTCCGAGGATAGGCGGTAAAATTAAAAATAAACACTGAAAATAAGTGATTTTATGAAAATTAAGTTGGCAGGTAAAAGGATTATTTTAAGCTTAAAGTTCTGAAAATGCGAACAGTGTCGCGATCCATTCGGAACTCAGTGCGCTCGAGATGTAGGTGAGTATATCCATGATCTGGCGACATCTGACCTAGGGTCTCCTTCTGATCGTACTATTTTGCTTATATGTACTTCGCAAGATAACAAATAATCAGTATGGGTTATTACCAGAGATGAATGTTTGAAAATTCGAAGTATTTACTACTTGCGCAACTAACACTCTTTAACTTCTTTCCAGGCAAATGTCTTTAGAGACCTTAAAAAACAGAAACCGGAATTGGCTAAAGTAAGTATATTTTAGTTTGTAAACTTTTCTTGTATTTTGTAAAGTATAAATTGTGGGAGTAAAGATATTGTAGTCTTCAAATGGTCGGAGAATATGTGGATGTGAGGTTTCAAATAAACCCACTGATCCAGCGTTATAAATGCTAATAGTTTATGGCTAACGTAACTGAAGAGCATTCCAAATATACGTTATGGATTAGAGTTAAATATGAAATTTAAACACTGATATTTGTTTTGTTCGAGGTCTTATTCACAATGTAAGAGACTATTTATAAAGTCTGTTTATGACAAAATATTTATTTGGTATTCCATGGAAACAGTGTAAAGTGAAGCTTTATTAAAAAGCTCGTGTCGTGGTTAATCGATGTACCTGGTGAAGTTGACTTGACAGGATTGAAAAATCGTAATCAGAGGGACAAACTATTAACGTTCTAGCATATAGCCTGTCATATGACAGGGTCAGTAAAATTTTACAATTTTCCAGAATTGTAAAGTATTTTATGAAGCAGGTAGACTTTTTTTTTCGGTTAGGAATTATCTGGTACACGCTCAATAATTTATCTTCATACTCGTCTAAAGTATCCCGATACTGTGAATGCAGTTAGGAATCTCGTTGGATTCATTTAGAAAGATAACCATAATTTCCACGTAGCTAAGGAAACTTTGAATTAAATTCTCAACTTTTGCCACAGTAATTAACCCCTTCCGGTATGATTTAATAATGAAAAAATGCATGAAATAACCATTTAATTTTTATTTAAAAAACTTGTTTCATTTTACAATTCTTACATATTCTTAATTAAAATCCCCTTTTTTACATAGTGTTAAAAAATATCAGAAACAGTAAAATTAAGAAAATATCAAAGCAAAACATTAATAAGGTATACAGATAATAGTCTTCAAGCTAGTGGTACTTTTCAAAACAAAGTGCAAAGGAATTCTTAATTGTTTACACCGCCAAGTAGTCTCGCTTTTAATTTGATTCTTGTAACACACACGGCATTTCTTAGTAGGTTTTCTTTTATTCTGACTCATTAATTTGGCAATGACTTGTACCAAGAAATTCTAAGTAAACAATATGCAATAGTGACTTGTGATTTTCACAAGTGATAAAAGTGTTGCCAAATTCAGTACACTAGAAATTTTAAACTAAATTATCATATTTAACAGTAACTTTAATCGCATGACGAGTGTAACTCGTCATTGTGCGGTATGGAATGAAAAACTAATGACGAGCTAGGCTCGTCATTTTATCGGAAGGGGTTAATGGAAGTAAAGGAATGAAACTATCATTTCCACTACACCCTGGAAGCAGATAAAATTTATTGTTAATACAGGTGGTAAAATTTTCATTGCAACCAAAGTAATTGATAATTAAATATAAAATTATCATATATGTACCTAATAGATAACTCAAGCCAAATATAAAAGAAAATTATTTACCTAATATCTAAGTTTAGTGGTAAAACATATGAAAATAATGCAGAAATTAATTTAAAATGATTAACTCAGATGGTTAACCCCTTCCGGTAAAATGACGAGTCTAGCTCGTCATTAGTTTTTCATTCCATACCACACAATGACGAGCTACACTTGTCATGCGACTAAAGTTACTGTTAAATATGATAATTTAGTTTAAAATTTCTAGTGTACTGAAGTTGGCAACACTTTTATCACTTGTGAAAATCACAAGTCCCTATTGCATATTGTTTGCTTAGAATTTCTTGGTATAAGTCATTGCCAAATTAATGAGTCAGATTAAAAGAAAACCTACTAAGAAATGCCGTGTGTGTTACAAGAATCAAATTAAAAGTGAGACTACTTGGCGGTGTAAACAATTAAGAATTCCTTTGCACTTTGTTTCGAAAAGTACCACTAGCTTGAAGACTATTATCTGTATACCTTATTAATGTTTTGCTTTGATATTTTCTTAATTTTACTGTTTATGATATTATTTAACACTATGTAAAAAGTGGATTTTAATTAAGAATATGCAAGAATTGTAAAATTAAACAAGTTTTTTAAATAAAAACTAAATGGTTATTTCATTCAGTTTTTCATTATTAACCACTTGCGCTACGATTTAACTGCCGGTGGCCGCCCCGAGCTCCGAGACATAACTTTAAAAAATACTTCAAAAATACTTCATTCAATTTTTCAGCATTATAGTAAGATATCTCAAAAACTAAAGGAATTCTCGTGTAAAAAAATTCGTACAACATACCGTATCAACTCTGGTATATTCTCAAGACAGCACGCGATGTTATTCCCTGTAGAACTGTAGCTGGAAGAATGAACGGCTGAACTCTTACGATTAGCCGAGGTACCACGCACAAGTCGCATTTGTTTCTGCGCGAAATGACTATCGACGTGGTATACACGTCGCTTTCGGTTCTGTAACAAAAGCATCTCGACGTGCCTGGCACGTCTTTGTAGCGCAAGTGGTTAAATCATACCGGAAGGTGTTAAAATGACATTAAATGCTAGAAAAAGGGAGAAGGGGCAGATTTCGAACGTTGCTAACCCTAACTCATCAAGAATTTGGATGCCTCTATCCATTCCAGGTACTATCGCTTCATAAATTCTAGGGCTGATAACTTAGGGTATTATGTAGGGGATTTTCTAATTTTAAAGTTCTAATCTTTACATGTATTGTGCTGACCTTTTTATTGTCACTAATCTAGCCTCCGCCTCCAAAGCCTGATCTTTTTCTAAAAAAGTTCTTCCAAAATATCTTCGATTTCGATCATTCCGTTATTAAAGTGCCGGACGACGAATTGTTTATGCCGAGAAGAGAGGTAAGTGGTAATGTTTGACTTCAAAAATTTTGGAAGGTATGTTGAGCTCGGTAAAGTATGTCTAGCTATAACGCTGATTAATGTAAAAGATAAGTTGTTTAGAAATAACAAAATTAACGCATCTAAGTGTGACACCTGCGAAAGTTACCGCCAAACTTGCTTATATAAGTCTTACACGGGTGATCTTGTATCTCGCGTTGTACGAGGGTTACGCTGAAATTTTTGAGATATGCGCAGACAATTCACAAAATAACGGTTTAATTTGGAAATACGAAGTGTTTTAGCACAGTAGATGATTTTGTACCGACTTGCTTAAACTTGTTTGGCAGAGTAAATTTTAAACAGATGAGAAAATGGAGTTGACGCGAAAACACTTTCGGACTATGAGTATATACGATTTTAAAGTAGGATTAAATCAAGAATGCTTTCAACGGTTGTAATTGATATTTGGTGATGAATCTCCAGCTCGTGCTACTGTATTCAGATGGTTTAAAGAATTGAGCAGGGGTCCCAATTTTCTTAAAGATGAAGAACACACAGGAAGGCCGCCGTCGGCAGTCATCCCGGATAATGTGACTGCCATACGAAAAATGTTAATGGATGATAATCGCTGTACCTATCAAATTATACAGAAAGTACTTAACATTGGATCCGCAGCCATACACAATTATTAATGAAGGATTACATATGAAAAAAGTAGTTTGCCGTTGGGTTCCCCATAATCTGAGCTCCAAAAAGGGGAGCGTGTCAGAATAAGTAAAGAAACTCTTAAATTGCTAAATGATGGTGGCCGTCGCATCATTTCTAAAATTGTAACGGGTGATGAAACGTACATACCGTTTATTGACGTTCCAACATGCTAAGAAAGCAAAGTATGGGTCTTTGGCGATAACCCCGGGCAACAATGGTGAAAAGACAAAGAATTTGCACAGTAAAGAAGGGGGCGTACGCCCCTGTGTTCACGATATTTGAGTCCTTAAGGTGTGATTAAGTTGGGCAGTTTAAGCATAATTTTAATAGGACTATCATAAAACTATTTTGCATATTTATAACTATCCCAAGATTATGGGTAATTACTTTAAGAGTTTTAGTTTATATATAAGGGAATAGATGGCGCCAGTGAGTAATTTTCCCCCTGAAACCTTAGCAGCTTAAGAGCCACCCTGGTCCACTCGTTGAAAAATGCACATATTTATTCTTTGAAAGCTCCCCCCCCCCAAAGAAAAGAACCACTTAGTGATTTTAATTCAGGTTGATGTGGGATAAAGAGCGATACATTTTCATTATCATGCGAGAAATAGCCTCACTCTTTATCGAAAAAAAAAATCATAAAATTAATCTGTTATCACGTACATGTTGATAAGTGATAAGGCCATTCGAGATGGGGGGCGCAGGTTGCTTGGTTGAAGCTTAATACAAGCAGAATGAATAATAGAGTAATAGCAGAAATTATCCCTTTCAACACCCAAGTATTCATTATGAAATTAAGATTACTCAAATCTAGAACAAAATCGTAATAAAAGGGGTGAAAGAAGGCATTGATATACAAATCAATGAATTAATGCTAATATTTTCTGTGTAGTTAAGTTTTAATAAATTCATAAATGCATTACTGCGCAGTGTAAGGTTAATGATCAATTGTTTATTGAAGCAACACTCCTGATCTTCTACAGGTCGAGGATATTTTAAGTCAATATCATCCCATAAGACCAGTAGTGGAGGTAAGTTTTGTTTTTCTATCTAGTAAAATCTTAGAAACATGTTGACAATTAAAGATCAGATATCTTGCTATCAGAGCGAACATTCACCGTCAAATGCTGCAGAAGCTTCCTATAAAATGAGTTTAGTAAGACTTTAGAAGGGTTAAATGAAACTTTATCATTCAGATGGGTTGTTTTTGATTAGATTAGCTATTTAGTTAGTAGCCCAGTGATGTTGGTGTAGCACTTCGTGCTACCCACGACGCAGGTTCAATCCTCCGGCTGGACAAGGTTGACTCAGCCTTTCATCCCTTCAGTGGGTATTTAAACAGTACCAAGCATCCTTCGTAACTAAAACTTTGTGGTTCCTTGTAAGACTGACCACCTAACCAGAACTTGTTATGCACTCCAGGGCACTTGTTCTTGAAAGCGGAGATTGGTCCCTTAGTTGAGCTGTTACTCCAGGAATTTAAGCTATTTAGGTCAACCCTCAATATAAATTTAGATTTTCATGTTTGGTCATCTTGATTTTGAATCGATTTCCTCAATTTCCAAAAACAGATTTGAATAAATGGTTGTTTGAGAGGACATACTACCTTCCGACAATTAATCTTCCGTAACTCTTGAGTTCTAATAAAATGTTCTATCCCTTTTCAGAATTAAGGTTTTGAATAGCACTATAAACTTGGTTTTCTAGATTAAATTAGTTTAATAAATTGCTGTGCGGTCGCTGCGTAGTAAAGGGTTAGTCTCACCAACTCTTTGGTTTGAAAAAGTGGAAAGTAGGGCTTAAACAATTTCGAAAAATTGTTAATGTGGTATTAAGGGGACAATATTTCAATGGAGGTTCATATGAAGGTTAACTTTAAACATTTTTAAATGAGATTTGTTTCTATGATCTTATTTGTTATTGTATACTAGCTGCAAGTACCCGGGTTTAAAATAAGTGTTCTGTAGAAGCGTACAAAACTGTTTGCTTGCAATAGAAGGGTACATTTATCTTAAAGCAATGTGATAAACATTTTTGGCAGTTCCAATTGGATTGTGTACAAAAGATTTTCCTCTCTGCCCACTCTGGAGCAGGCCCTTTACACTGCCCATGAGAAAAGGACGGTGTTTGCAAGTCTATACCAGCAATCCCAAGAGACTGGCCCTGTGACTTGTTGATTATCGTGGCAAAGCAGTTTCAAAAGGAACTGTATTCTATTAAATTGCATGGTGTCTGAGGGAATGATAGGTATTCTTGGAATGAAGACATACTCACCCTTACCGCACTGAGTACTGTGACTTGAATGACATGTTGCATCAGCTTTTTCACAATTAAACTTTTGCCATTGCACAACCTAGGTGCATCAATATTTCGGATCAGCATTATTGGAGCACCAACATTCAGAATGAAGTTGTAGGCTTGCAAATCAGGATTGTGTGCGTGTACCAACTTTCACGTTATTTGGTTGTCTGGATCATGAGTTATAAGGGAACAGACAAACAAATGTGTCGTATATGTAGAGATGTAAACAAAATTAGGTATATTAAAGTATCAAATTTAAATTTTTTGTAATATTTTGTTGAGTTTTAAATGGATTATTGACACCTAATTTTCAATAACTGTATTATTGCTTCAAAGTTTCTTTAAAAGATATTTGGGTATTTTGTATGGATTGAATAGGTAACTTATAGGGAATATTTTTATGTCTGTACGAAGAATTTTCCCAGTCAGAGGTAGGGTAATTTAAACAGGTATTCTCTACTTTTAAGCTATCGTCCCCCCCCCCCTATTGAGACAAAATGTTTTAATGCCCCTATTTGTAAAAATCTCGTAATTTAAATATAGAAATACTCAATTATAAGATGCAAAATGTTTAATTTTCTTCAATAGTTACAAATCAAATTTGTTGAGTTTGAGTCAACTCTCAAACGAATTCTATGGTGATTAGAGCGCTGACTATCGGTTTCGAAGTTTTTGGGTTCGTGGCTATTATATAGCGGATTTTTTGGCTAGACATCTAATATAATTTTTATTTTTATCTTTACAGTTTCATCCGATAATGAATCCCACCTATCCTAAAGTGGTAAGTGTACTAAGTTTTACTCTATGGTTTGGCTACAGCCATTCAAGATTTTTTTAGTGCCATTGTCATTTTCTCAATGGGGTTTTTAGTAATTAGGTACACTCGTAAAAAATATCCTTTTGGAAGACTTAAAATTTGTATGAATATTCCTATAGCGTTAATTCAATCGGTGATAGATTCTTTTCACCTCTTGTTCATGGATTTTAAGAAAAATACGCCCTTGTATACCTAATTTTTAACCCTCAGAGTGGAACACATCGAGGGAAAAAAAGTCTCCAAAAATACATTAAAGGTTTACTGTGTCAGTGGCCAAAGCGTTCTACGATTTTTTCTTTTACTCTTTGTCGACTAGAATCGAATACGGGAAACCCACTCTCGTTATTGTCCCTGAACTTCCGTTTATAAATATCTATAAAGATATTATAGATTGTTAGCTTTTAATACACATAAAGCTCGCCAAGTCTCGAAGATCATCCCATAAGAAATAATGGATTCTAAAAGTACAAATAAAAATATTCTTTGAGAGACTTGTTTATATTTTTACGAAATATCATCCAAGATATGTAAGTGGTACAATTAGATATGCATCTGTTACAGCAAACAAAATACTTCGAAATACTGATTTACAAAGCCATGAAAAGCTAAGTATTTTTGTGCCTCATGGGGTAGGTGTGCATCCCTCCAAAAATATTAGTCAAAGAGGGGAGCAGCTCCTAACAATCGACCTGACCTTCCTAACACAACTCCATGGGGGGGGGGAAACACTGGTAGAAATGTATATTACATCCATTTTCGGAGCGTTTTTAGAGGTCGAAAATGGTACATTTTGAAGACATCGTCGGTTTGGTGGAATTGTGCGTTCGAACCGCTGGGGGTTAAGCTTTTTATTCCCTTCCGCATTACTTCTGATGAATATTCAGTCTAATCAGACTTCCCTTACTTAGATAGCGATTTTAACGCCCATAGCCCGATATGGGGTAGTAAAGATACCAATTCCCGGGGTCAACAAGTAGAAAAACTTATTGCAGATCACAACCTCTGTCTTCTAAATAATGGGGAGAATACATATTTTCACGAAACCAGTAGGACCTTCCATTGTCTGAACCTTGCCCTCTGTACGCCTTCACTTTTCCCACACTTCAGTTTCTTTGTGGGTTCTGAGCTATTTCACAGTGATCACTACCCGATATTTGTTTCGCCCGCTGATAACGAAAATGGCATCTTCAAGCCATCATACTATATGACCGAGCTGATTGGCCAACGTTTAAGTCTCAGGCTGTTATAACCTCAAACATGGTTGCCGGCGACATTGATGATGCTGTTGATACCGTCACTCGTACCATTTTGAATACGGCCGATTTGACTATTCCTAAAAGTTCCTCCTTCCGTGGCCGTCATCGGAAATCTTGGTGGAATGAGGAGTGCCAAACTTCTATTAGGATACAGCGAAAAGCTTGGAACGTCTTTCGACGATCCCCCACAAGTGAAAATCTAATTGCCTTTAAGCTTGCACGTGCTGCTGCCAGGAGGATTCGTAGACGTAGTCAAAAAGAATCTTGGATACAGTATGTGTCGGGCATCAGTGGCTCTACTGATGGTCGTCAGCTTTGGACCCGGGTAAAAAGGTCAATGGGAATTTCCCCTGACCGTCAAGTAGCCTGTATTAGAGAAAATGGGCAGCTACTCGCTATTCTGGCGGAGGTCGCTGATGTCATCGGTCGCCACTTTGCTGCTGTTTCAAACGGTAGTGTTTATTCCGAACCGTTTCTCAGCTACAAACATCAAGCAGAAATGCAGAACTTGAACTTTCACTCTGACACCCAAATGGCATATAATAGCCCATTTACAATGCATGAGATGCTTCGGTGTCTCAAAAGGAGTCGCAACTCATCGCCAGGCCCTGACGGGATAACCTACACTTTGTTGTCACATCTTTCTGCAGAGTCTCTACAACAACTCCTGTGTTTATATAATCGTATCTGGTTGGAACACGTTTTCCCTACTGCTTGGAGGTATGCTATTCTTGTTCCCTTTCCAAAACCTGGGAAAGATCAAACAAATCCCCAGCATTATCGTCCTATTGCCCTTACAAGTTGCTTAAGCAAGGTCTCCTCGAAAAGATGGTGAACACCCGACTGGTTTTCCTTCTTGAGGAGAAGAGCTATATCTCCCCCTTTCAAAGTGGCTTCCGCCGAGGAAGGTCAACAATGGACAATCTTATAGCTCTTGAGACGCAAATAAGGAACGCTTTCCTGAGACGTCAACACTTGGTATCTGTGTTCCTCGACATCGAGAAAGCTTATGATCGTACCTGGAGGTACGGCATTTTAAGAGATTTACACAACTGGCACCTCGTTGGGAATCTTCCAATTTTTATAAAGAATTTTTTGCATACCCAGTACTTCAATGTTCGCATTGGGGGTACACTGTCTCGTACCTACACTCAAGATGAAGGTGTACCACAAGGAAGTGTGCTAAGTGTAACTCTGTTCTCAATTAAGATAAACAATATCCTGCGTCAACTCCCATCTGCCGTACATGGGTATCTGTATGTGGATGATCTGCAGATTTCTTGTGCAAATAGTGACATGGCCTTTATTATCAATCAGATACAAACTGCGATTAATCGTATGGTATCTTGGAATGAGGAAAATGGTTTTACCTTCTCTTCAGATAAATCCTGCTGCGTTCACTTTTGTCGCTCGCGTCGCCTCCACGGTGACCCCGAAATTTACATTGGTACTTCAAAGTTACGTGTCGAACCCGTTACCTGCTTTCTTGGTATTTATCTGAATAACCACTTAACCTTCTTGCCTCATGTTTTACACCTGAGAAGGAAGTGCGAGCGTGCCTTAAATATACTGAAAGTACTATCTAACACCTGTTGGGGTGCGGATCGTAGTTCCTTGATACGGATCTACCGCTCTTTTGTCCGTTCGAAACTGGACTATGGTTGTCCGGTTTATGGCTCTGCTCGCCCCTCTGTCCTACGGTATCTAGACACCGTACATCATACTGGGATGCGGATCTGCTCCGGTGCCTTCCGGATGTCACCTGTTCAAAGCCTATACGTATACTGCAATGAACCATGTCTGAACTCTATACGTGACAGATTGTCTACTATATTATACTACCGCATTTTGGCCCATCCGTACCATCCGCTCAGAAGTCACCTTTTGAATACTACATTGGAAAATTGGTATAAACATCGTCCATCATGCATACCTCCGTTTGGCCTGCGGACTCGTCGTTTGCTACAGCGGAGTAGTCTTGCAGATTTAACAGTGGAAACCCAACAACTCTTCAATTGTCCTCCCTGGGAAAATTATCGGATATCATATACCCATCCTTGTCCAGGCTACTTAAAAAGTGAGACTAGTGATATCGTTTATCAACGGCTCTTTTATGCCCACATAGCTAAATACTCTGGGCATGATCTTGTTTTTACTGATGGTTCTAGGACTGACTAATATGTTGGCTGCAGCTTTGTATATAACTCTGTTAGGAGGTGTTGGAGATTACCTCAACAATGCTCTAATTTTACAGCTGAATGTAAAGCGGTGTACCAAGCTCTAAAGCACATTTCGCACAGGAAGAACCGGCACTTTATAATATGCATAGACTCAATCAGTGTACTAGATTCTCTGAACTCGGATGAGACGCTGCACCCTGTTATCAATGAAATACAGAAGTTGTATACCTCGCTATATAAACGGGGCTTTACAGTCTTATTCTGCTGGGTTCCAGCGCATGCGGGGATCCTCGGGAACGAGCTTGCGGATGATGCAGCGAAGAATGCCAGTACTTTAATGTCATCGAAAATACCCCTTTCTGACTTGAAGTGTGAAATTAAACGCCAGCTGCATATTGTGTGGAAGAACGAGTGGGACTTGTGTGTCCGCAATAAGCTACACAACATTACTGAGGACATTCGATCTTTCCCTGTTAATGTTAGTCGTAAGCACGACGTTTTAATTACTCGTTTGCGTATTGGGCACACTCGTCTCACACATAATTACTATCTTTCTAATGACCCCAAACCCCAATGTTCTTTCTGTCAGGCCCCACTAACAATTTTACATTTACTTACATCTTGTAGTCAGTTACAGCCTGCGTATGTCTTATTTTTTAGTACTCGGCATCCTACCTTAACGGAGTTACTAGGTGAACCCCCGCATCCCTCTCTTTTATCTTTTTTACGTTTTATAGGCTTATTTTGGTCTATTTAACTTTTTTCTATTAAGTGTTTTAGTATTTTTTACATCTTTTAATTAAAATTTATTGTGATTTTAGCTTTTTAATGTTTCATCATTTTACCTTTTACATACCTATCTGGTGTAATTGAGTTTTTACATTGCAGACTTTTTTATAACTTTATTAAACTGGTACGGTTTTACCTTGTTATTAGGCTAGGGCTCTTTTATCAGTTAGGTCTTGTTTTTATGAAAACACCTTGTGCTTGGCGCTTATGTCCTAAACAGGACCTTGCGCCGTAAAACTCCAACCAACCAACCTACTTGGAGATGTAATGTTTATACAAATAAAAAATATTGGAGCAAAAATATAGGAACAAATATTTAAAATAAATTTAAATATGCAATTATATTTGAAAAAGTACTTTCATGAGTGTTAAAATCTAGTGCATTAAATGCCGTAATTTTAGGGAGATAAAGATTGATCCCATCGAATTTTCCATCCGTCATTTACCGACTAATCTGTACCATATCACTGAAAATTAAAGATTTTGTATTTTAGTCTGCTTAATCTTTTACGAAACGTTAATAGTTTATTTTTATATTCTAGCAGGATTCATCAAGACCGACTACACCCACAGTTGAGGTAAGTTAATATTTTATTAAATATACGAGTGGTTTGGAGCTGCATGAAAGATGGCGTTTAACACATTGTATGCGGGACAGGTACTACAGTGGACTCAGCTTAATGTGATCACGGTTATGTTATCAATCGATTATTGTTATCGAAATCACTTGGTCCCGATTTTCTCTATTCACCCTATGTTAAAATTATCGTAATATGTGATCATTAAATCGGTTAATGTTATCAGTTTTCGAACCTCATTTTAACTGGCAAAGGAATATTCACAATATATTCAGAAGGAACCCATTCTTTTCTTTCCCTTCGCTTTTTGAATTTCCGAGAATTATCCTCTTCAAACTAGGGAAATGAGGAATGAACAAAGGTTGGTACTGTCCTAAGTTGCGCATTTAGTGTTATTTTATGAAAAATATAATCTGAATTGAATGTGACAATATACATAAAACTGGCATAGTGGTCTCCCCTTAATGTAATCGCGGTCAATTTTATCAATCGCTTATTGTTATCGAAATCAATTGGTCCCGATTTTCTCTATTCATTTGTATGTTAAAATTATCGCTTGATGTGTTTTTTACATTGGTTATCAGTTTTCGAACCTCATTTTAACTGGAAAATGAATATTCACAATCTATTCAGAAGAAACCCATCCTTTCCTTTCCTTCGCCGTTTGAATTTCCGAGAATTCTCCTCTTCCAGCTAGGGAAATGGAGAATGAAAATCCAGTGGGAAATTACGTTCTTGAAATTTTTCAGAAATACGCACACCCTGCTGGTGGTCAATGGTTGTCAGATAAGCAGAAGGCAACACATTATTATCGGAACTGAGAAGGAGCGTATTCACATTTTATGCCTTGCTCGCTTACATGCAGCTTGTCGATATGGAAGCCAGAAAGAGAAATAATTTAGCATTAAAACAAAAGATTGAAATTTTAAATCGTATTGACAGGTTGATTATGATTAAAATTTATCAGTGAGTTCTTAGAAAAAGTATTCAACAATGGATCAATTTTTTAATTATGCATACAATTCTTGTTTTAAAGGATAATATACATAAATGCAGAATATAAAGTGTTTTTTCATTTTGTTTTGAAATTTAGTAAAGGTAAGTGAAAGGGGGGGGGTAAATTTATCTAATCTCGCGTATTTATTATCAATCGTTTATTGTTATCAAAATCACGGTGTCCTAAACTGATCACATTAAGAGAAGTCCACTATAATACGTTTTCTGACGATTGTTACTTGAGCGCGGGTTGCGTACTAGTATGGGTTAGTGTAACATGGTTCGTTTGTGAGCACACAAATAACGGTATATGCAGGAAAACAAAGCCGAATGTTCTTGTCTACTAGATTCTGGAAAAATTTAGACAAATAACTAGTTTTTAAATCGGTCGATGCGGAACCACAGAACGTGGAAAAATTAGAACTATATACTATTTCTGTTTGATTTTTCATATTTACGATACTGTTATAAACTTATCCACTAAAAATATATTGCTTACAAAAATCTTACGGTTGTTTATATATTTCTATTTATATATTTGTTTATATATTTCAATATAAAATACGAAAAGTTGGTAAAACATTTCGATCTATTGAGATTTAACTGAATAACTAAATCTACTCTCAAAACGCCAGCTCCTGGTAAAATTCCGCTGCGAAATGTACCCGCACACAATGTGATACGTTACCAAACTCTTAAATTGCATTTTTATCTCTTCCGATTGTTCTCATCATATTTAAGATGGTGTTTAACACATTGCATGCGGGATAGGTACTACAGTGGACTCCGCTTAATGTAATCGCTGGTGATTACATTAAGCGGACTGTGATCGTGGATTACATTAAGCATTACTGTGATCGTGGTGTTTAACACAATAGTTTGGGCTGTAGATAACATTAAAGTACGGAAGTTCATGGACAGTGTATATTGAATATCTTACAACTGACTGCGTTAGGCTTGTATACACGTAATATAATTTTTGGATCAGCCGACAAATATTCATATAGTGTAATACAGAAAAAACATAGCACTTGATAACATTTGTAAAGCATCTTACTGTAGTTGAGCTTATATCGAATGGTAGTTTTTATATCTCCAAGAAGCGTTCTGTAAATCAAAAAATTAACTCTTAATTATAAAAGTTGCTTCCTGTACACAATTGGTTTTATACAAAACGAGTGTAGATAGATGGATAGATCTCAAATATTTCTGCAATGTTTAATTTCAAATTGTATTGCATCTTATACCAGCTCACTGAACTATACTTATTTTCTGGTTAAGGTGTGTAAATATTTTAATGACTTGCATCGTGTGAATTCTGTAGAATTTTTTAATGTTTTATATGTATTCCTGAAAGCCCACTTCTGGGATTTCGCTCCTTGAACTGGGAATCAGCTACGCCAGCCATATTCAGTAGAACCTTGATTATCTGAATTGGGACAGAATCTTAGTTTGGAAAGGATGGCTTGCGTACAAAGGAATGTGAACAAAAAAACTTTAAAATTGCATGTTTGTAAAGAGAATTTTGGATGATAGTAGAAAGTGTGTGGGGGGGATGTGAAGAAACTGATTTCGGTTGATGGCTCGTTTTGGTTAATTGAGGTTCGGATAATCGATGATCTATTGTATATATGTCACTGTGAAAGACAGAAATCTGAAGGATGTAGACTTGCACCAAACGACTACATGAATGTTGACATTAGCCGGTGAATGTCTGAAATATTTGCTAAATACCTTTATTTCTGACTTACACCGGTCGATGTCGGTATTCATCATGCACCAATTGTGAATGTTGTACATGTCGGATATTTATTTTCTTCTCCGTAATTCAGTCAAATCTACAGTACTAGCCATGTAACTGTTGAACATTTCTTTTTGCAATGACAGCGTTTATAGCCATGAATCTCCACTTTTCGAATTAGCTGTAGGCGATTCTCTCCTCGACATTTCTTGAAATCTAATCTCTGAAGAGTAACTTTTCTTTAGAAAGTATGACCTGATTACGGGTATAAAGCTGCTTGAGGGTACCAATTTTGTTTACTAATTTATAAAAGTATTCGATTTCAACAACTGCCAATACATTTCGGGCATCTGTACGACCACGGTCGACATCGGGGACTGGTATTCAGTGTCATCAATTTGAGCAGGAGGAAGTTTTCTTTTGAGGTTTGTAACATTTTCGTTGCATGCATTAGAAGTTTATTTCTATTAAAAAGCGACCGCAAAAGATAAACTTCTGCTGTTTAGTCGGGGCTTGATAAAAAGGAGTAGGTTGAAGCTCCTCTTCGATATTTTCTTTTGGAATAGATACAGACTTTGGAGTAATCCTTCATGGTATGTGCTGCTTTGACGTATATCATTACATGCTTTAATAATGCATGATTTAAAAAATACTTTTGCTCATTCACAGCCGTGCATGAGGGTTGTCGACATACACCGGTAATAGTCCGAATATATAAGAATATAATCAAATATTCGGTCTATTCACCGAGGTATTTTGTGTATGTCGACATTCACCGGTGAAATTCTCAAATTTCGGGCATTCAAAGTAACGTCAATATATTCAAATTGGTATGAGTATTGCCATTCCATCGTGAATGTTTCTTAGAATAGATGGTAGATAATTTATGAAAGACTTGAGGATAGCGTTTCTGTGTGGTTGGGGGCTGTAGATCAAATGAAATAGAACCTTGACTTTTGCTAGTCAGAGGAAGGATAGAAGCCAATTGCTTACCTAGGTATCTGTAAACGATTTTGCTTTAATTACAACAAATGTCATTTGTCTCGAATTGGATAAAATTTAAGCATATTAGCCCCATAGTTGGTACTTCAATACTTGTACTTCCCTTGTACCAGTGCACCGTTATGGAGGGATTTTTCGTCCATAGGAATAGCATAAAAAGTTCAAAATGAATGCTGGATTACCACTAGGATTGAAAGACTACGTAGACGTAATTATGTTAATCTTACAATAATCTAGTCTGAAACTAAACGATGACTTAATGGTTAGAGCGCTGATCTTCGATATCCGAGTTCATGGGTTCTGTCACAAAAAGTTGCAATTCAACAACGCCAGCGCGACACTGACCTAGAGGAGAAAGCGAAGTGAGTGACCCTCCTTCGACCCCATTGGTCAAGAGGGGTTGCTAACCGCGGAGTAGCACTCTTAGGTCAAGACAACGCTTCCCAACTAACTTTTTCGAGAGATCTGCAGGCCCCCTCTGAGAGAGCAAGGAAGGTGTGTGGAGAATAATTTCTTCTGCACCATTTCTTTTCTACACCAAGACGCCATATTTGGCATATCTTCGACAGAGTGTGGTCCCATTGGCATAATGGCCTAAATAGCTATTTCCATCTTTATATTCAAAATAAACAAATTCAGCAGGAGGAATTGGTTTGTTTTAGTTTTGCATTTTCTTAAGAATACTACCCTTACACGTGCGGCTCTCCTAGACGATCTGTCGGTCTCATCATAACAGGTTTGATTCCCACTGTGGCATACATGCGCAGATAATTTGGGAGCTGAGCATTGTTTAATGAGTTTTAACCATAAAACTTGCATTAGACGAGAAAGATTCTCTTTCGAAGGCAGACTGATATCCTTAATTCCTTCCGGTATGGTTTAATAATGAAAACTGTGCATGAAATAACCATTTAATTTTTATTTAAAAACTTGTTCATTTTACAATTCTTACATATTCTTAATTAAAATCCACTTTTTACATAGTGTTAAGTAATATCAGAAACAGTAAAATTAAGAAAATATCAAAGCAAAACATTAATAAGGTATACAGATAATAGTCTTCAAGCTAGTGGTACTTTTCAAAACAAAGTGCAAAGGAATTCTTAATTGTTTACACCGCCAAGAAGTCTCGCTTTTAATTGGATTCTTGTAACACACACGGCATTTCTTAGTAAGTTTTCTTTTATTCAGACTCATTAATTTGGCAATGACTTGTACCAAGTAAACAATATGCAATAGTGACTTGCGATTTTCACAAGTGATAAGTGTTGCCGAATTTAGTACACTAGAAATTTTAAACTAAATTATCATATTTAACAGTAACTTTAATCGCATGATGCTCGTCATTGTGCGGTATGGAATGAAAAACTAATGACGAGCTAGACTCGTCATTTTACCGGAAGGGGTTAATGTTGTTTTTAAGTTTCTCCTTGAGTTGGATATTTGTTCTATTCTTGAGATAAAATCTGAATTTAAACTAAAAGCTTAATTTGTTTTTCCTGCAGGACAGCTCACCGTTTTCGGATTCAAAGTTCTTGGTAAGTCTCTTTATTAAACCTTATGCTGTCAAGTAGAACTTGTCTTCTGCTTTTTTTTTTAAAATTAATATTAGATTTTAAAAGTGAAATCCAGAAACGCACGTCGAGACGGAGCATGCACGATAAAGTACTAAACTTGAAATCTGTCTCAAAAATAAAACTAATTTAATTTTATAAGTGTTTTCTTTAATTTCGACTGATCTTTAAACAAGTCTTTTTAAAACTAGATTAAGGAAATTGATCATATACCTATTTTTACTGAAGTGAGCCAATCTGACTTATACAAGAAAATTCAAGTTTTTTTGAAAACAAAAATAATTCCAAATTAATTTAAATGAAATATTTATCAAAAAATTCCTGGAAAACATTTTTTACATATAAAATTTGTTTTTGAAACAAATTTTGTTAGCGCTTTATTTTATATTTTATGCTTGATTTTCGAAGGGTAACAAGTGATGTTATTTCATATTTATATTTCATTTATTGCTTTTTGAACTTTATTCAAAATTGTCTTAATACAAAATTAAAAAGAAATATTTTAATCTATATTATTTTAGTCTATTACATTGTTAAAAGTGATACGCTAAATAATAAAAGTAATTTTATTACGACCGTCTACCGTTGTTGTTACAGAAGATCAAGGGGAGCTTTACTTCACTTAGATAAAAATCATTTTACTATCTTTCTTCAGAATTTTATGCTAAAAATTTATTTAAAACATTTGCTACGTTCTTATATTTCCATTTTAAACTAATAATTTCTAGAAGTAATTTGAACCATACTTTATTACTTCTTAATCTTTTGATAGTTTTAAAATAATTTTATTAAATAGCAACCTTATTTTATAAATATAACTAAATATTTTATAAGCATAATTGCCTAAATATAACCAACTAATGCTTATATTTTGTTTAATTTGCACTTATTGCAAAAATTCCGCAATGTTTAGTTCAATGAACAGTACAAAAGCGCCTTTAAATACATTAAAAACTCAAATTTAAATTTGTATTGATCTTAAGAAATTTTAAACCTTTTTTCGTTCAAAATATGCTTTGAAATTGGGTATAAACTTAATACACAAATTGTAAACATCACTTGGCGACAATTTGGCTAACACTTATACAAAATAGAGCCAAAAACATGGCGGCGGGGCCCCCGGAACTTGGAATTTACCCTTATTTTTTTTGCTTGAATTTTAAATTTATTTTCGTTATTGTAAGTTTTTGTTTTAAGTTTTAAAAATTAATTTTTGCCATTATATATACCTCAAGCTATCTATAATGAGCAGTAAACAGCCTGATTTTTAAAGATAAAAACATTCTGAAAGAATGTTATTAAATTTAATAATTTAGGAACTTTGATTTTTCTATCAAAGAATCATAAGTTTAAATTTTACTATTTCTCTCAAGTGTACAGCAATATTGAATAGTTATTTCATTTAAAGAGTAAAAAAGAATTCTTGACTATTCTTTGATTGAAAAATATAAGCTTCATAAATTACTATAATGAAATTTCAATGAGTAACTTTCCCATGCTTAAATCAGGCTATTTACTCTCGATTAAAATAAACTGAGAACAAACATAATTGCTTGAATAATGCATTGCGATTGCATATTTTTACCAGATAGGAAAATGTAAGTTTCTATATTAAATTGAATATTTTTTCAGAACATAGTTTTTATCTTTAAAAATGAGGCTGTTTACTGCCCATTATAGAGAGCTTGAAATATAAAGTTTATAATGGCAAAAATTAATTTTAAAAACTTAAGAAAAAAAAGATGATAAAAGATTTTTTTAAATTGTCGGAAATCTAAATAAAATATCAGAAATGAAGCAAGCCTTTCTCAAGCTCATTTCTTAGCAAAATTTAATTTTATAAACTTAAAACGACCATAAACTAACAATAAAAATAAAAAAATTTTAAATTTAAGGAAAAAATAAAGAGAAAATAGATAATTAAAATATTGTCAAATTAAATAAATACTAAAAACTACCCAAGATCATACAAAATTACTTTAATAGTTAATAGATGGCGCTATTGAATCGAGATTTTCTCCTGGAACTCGAGCACCGAAATTGGCTGTCCAGATCCACTCGTGCTCCAACTGCTATTAATCCGGCGGTCTTTGGTCGAGACGAGGGCAGAACTCGTCACCTTTTGGTTACGAGACTGACTCGCTACCGTGGCCCGAGACAATTGAAACTACTCCGGTGGATTTAGTGTTTATCATATGTACGATTTTATTTACAATAAATTTTTATTTGCAGGAGAAAATAGCTGAAAAAGAGCCGCCAACCGAAATATTGGTAAGCTATTTCATTTCTTTGAAAACTTTTTACCATATGTTTCATAATCCTTAAATTATGAGAATCTAGAAAATATTTTCCTGTAAAAAAGTAATTTTTAGGGCGATTATATTTGATCAGAAGGCAGAAGTTTTCAGTACTTCAACTTAAACATATTAAAGGGTTTTAGCAAGTTCTTGCTGTACATAATTAAAAAAACTTGGAAGTTTGAGACGCATTAATTGTATTGTAAGAGTCAAGTCCATCTCTGTCGGTGGTCGGGCGAACTTTTGTGCATTTGAACAATTGAAAACGGCAGTATTGTTCTACGGACGATTAGAGGTGTCAAGTGTGCCGTTTTTGTCAACGCACTGACAGAAGAGGAATTTTGTTTGATCCAGGCTCCAAACAGCTTTTCGGCTACCCCTAAGGACAAGGGTCAAAGAGAGGGGTGTCGATCTCCCCTAAAACCCAGGTTTACTGTTTGGGAAAGGAAGTGGAAAGCACTCCCGTCGTAACTGCTAAGAGAGCAGGTTAATGGATAATCTCCTCTCTGGACGATTGTACTTATACACTTTAATATTTCTATAAATGGTGTTTGTTGTAATAAATCAACTTAGTTAATTTTAATCCTCTACGACCAGCCATCTCGCTGTTAAATTTAATTTTTAATCCCAATGCTTTGCATTATGTATTAGATTGAAATATTTTTAAGATTCCCTGTTATCTTAAAGCTGTAAATAGTTTAATATTTTTGCACCTTGTATTTAATATCTTTAAGCTGGGTTGCATCGTGTACTAATTTTTGACTTATTATTTTAAACGTAATCTAACTAGGGCCTGTTATATTTTCTCCCATCACATCAGCCGAACTATGGCCGAATGGTTAAGGTGCTGACCTTCGGACCTGGATTTCGTGGGTTCGAATCCCACAGAGGCATGGATGTTCGTAGCCGTTCGGAATCGGCTTTAATCAGTAGGTCCCGGTCTCATTAGCCCTCGTGTTGCAAAAAGTAAACCGTAGTACTCCAAACCAAACTACAGCTCGTTATTTTCGTCTCCATAACTGCTCCTTATACGAGACCCATGCGAAGTCAAATCCAAAGTGACTAGGGTGTGACAGACTACCGGACATAAAAACATAGCAACCGCTCGGCGAACTAATATGCATGAACTTTAAAATTTATAGATCTATTTACCTTACAGTGTATAAAATTAAAGTAACATCAGTTGAAGAGTTTTAAATATCAATAAAACGTACATTTTTGGTTTGAATATGATTATGTGCGTTTATTGAACTTTTATGTTTTAATAATTCGAATCATTAGTTTGATATGCACAAGCACTTCTTGATTTATTGTTATAGAACTTCTTCAAAAAAATGAAATGTCTAATCTTCATGATCGGTGTTTAGAAACTTCCTACACATGCATACTGAACATTGAAACTGAGATATTTAAGCATCTCAAAAGAGCTTTTCTTATATTTTCAATTATATTTTACATCAAATGTCTTTGAATTCATTAAACTGTCTTAAAACCTTCAGGATGATAGTTCAACTAGATTTCCTGAGCCGAGCCCTCTAATCCAGAGATTTCTTACAGTAAGCAGAGAAATTGACAACGAGCAGAGCATAAAAACTGAAAGAAGGGATAGAATTTTAGATCCTCGAGTTCATAACACAGTAACTCTAGAGTAGAAAGTTTAGGGATAGAAAAAATATTTTTTGGCCAGGAACATCAGAACAGTAGTAAAAAGTACGGATTTGACATATAAAAACGTTTAAAACTAATTTAAAATAAAAGTTTAAAAAATCAGCAAAGGACTTGCATAGCTTCTAAAAGTATTAAGGAACTGAAATTAAGCGTAAATTACAAATTGAAAGATTAGAAGTTATATCATCGCGGGGAATAGAACCATCAACCTAGCGATTACGAGAAAGTAGAGGGCGGGCGCTATGCAGATCTATCTTAAAACTAAAGCATTGGATTATATTGACCTTTTAACTGTCATGCCCGAGATAATCTCGTGCACAGCATTGGTGTTCGAAAATGTCACTCCCGAGTATTACTCGAGGTAATTTTTAACTAAGTATAATTTATTTTGTAGTAAACATTTGAGTTTTGCACAGGGCTTCGAACCGGAACTGAAATGAAAACCGGAAAAAACCGTTATTTTGGTCGGAACGAAAACCGGAACTGAACCGAAAAAAATATCTGTTTATTTCGGTTCGATATATCTTTCAGTCATTTTGTTACTGTTACCAACTTATCAATATATTCTAATTTAACGTCAACTTTATAATTACATATCCACACTTGTATAAGATTGCAATGGTGGTTTTGGCAGCTCCAGTGTTGAAAGTGCGTTTTCAGGTTTGAAATTTATTCTCCGAGACAACAGAAGTAATCTCAGTGAAACCACGTTACAAGATATATTAATAATTAGAGGCAATTTTCATATGTTAAATAAATAATATATTTTTTACATAATTATTGCAAGGCCAAGTGCACGATGTGAGAGTCAAACGACGAATGTGGGTAATCATGAACCTAGTTGTCAAATGCGATTTTGATAATGGATAACAATGTCAATGCTCGCCGCTCTTATCGTACCTGCTGTTTGTATCAATTCACACAGTATACCAATTAAAAAAAGAATAAAATCTAAATTTTGATAGAATTACATTTTTTGTTTATGATAGAATTATATTTTTAGTACAAATAAGAATATACATAAAATGAAATTATTCATTTGGAACTGAAACGAAAAGTTATTTTTGGCGGAGCGAAAACCGGAACTGAACCGATATTAATTTTTTAGTTGAACCGGAACGAAAACCGGAACAAAAAAAATTACGGTTCGAAGCCCTGGTTTTGCAATAAAAAAATTTGACATTGTGTAACCAAATCATCAAAATAACTTGAGGTTTAAAAGGGTTAAAGATATCTTTCGTATAACTTCTCCGGAATTTTAAAAATTAAATTGATAACTTATTGAAAAACGTTGTCTAAATTTTCCTATCTTTCCACAGGCCGAGGAGTCTGTAGAGGGAGTTTCTGCGATGGTAAGTCTGCATTTTTGTTGATAGCACTTCGGAGATAGTCTACCTTAAAGGTTTCAGATATGTTGATGTCTTTGGGTGAGAAAAACATAACGACACCCTTTAACAAGTTGGCATATGTCATCTAAGCAAAGTCTGACAGCAAAGTTTCTGATTCGGCCGCGTCATCAGTATAGAGGTGAAGCTTAATCGACTACTTGCAAAGGATATTCGTTTGTATTTAAAAAAATATATACTTCATAATAAGTAACAAAATTGAGTTATGAAAGTAATACGAAAATAGTTTAAGAAAATTATAGTAGATCTCGTAAAAGCCTTTTTTGGTTTACTGTTATTTGACTGGCTGAGAAATAAGTTTTTAGTTTCCTTTTCGAAATTTCAACAAATTAGGATAAAGATTTTAAGTATATCCTCTTTACTATCTGTTAAAGATTCAAACCAATCGTGAGGAGCAAATACCATGGAAACAAACCGAGAGCTTCTTGCGACAACCAGAGATTCGCGTTAAAATATCGGTGGGAGCACCTAGCAGAATAAGCTTTGTACAGCGATACACTTGTCCTGAAGGAGAATCCACTGTAAACGCACGTGACACGTCAACGTGTTAAAAAAACTTTTCCTATTTTTTCACTGGCCGAGACATCTTTAGACGAAGTTTCTGCTATGGTAACTATATATTTGTTAGGTATAGTTGTCAATATTTACTGCAAAGGACGAAAAATTGGTGAAATGAATGTAAAAGTTCTCGACAAATAGCTATACTGAAGGTGTTTACGTTTTCTAGAACTTTACTTCTGGGTACGCCACTGGTCTCAACATTAATTTTAGGGGTTGCATATTGTCATTGCCAACAAGGGCAGCCATATGGAAAGTATTGCAGAAGGGACTTAGGCTCCTTCCCCCCCCCATTTGGTAAAGTGCGTTCTTTAAACTAAATTTAACACTTTAATATGCAAATAGAACACATGATTACATAATTTTTATCTCTAACCTCCCCTCCTAAATTCTCTCATAGGCTCCTATAATTGCCATGAAAAATACTTTAATGTAGTATCATTATGCATAAACTAAAGAATAAATTATATAATCTAATTTTGCAGTTTTAAAACTGTTTATGAACTGATAATTTTTACCAAGTTTATAAAATTAGAAAAATATGGCCATTTAAGAAAAATAGTATGAAAACTAATTTTTTACTTACCAGAATTAATAGAATCCTGTATCATAGAAAATGGATAAAATACCATTTAATGATTGAGGAAAAGCAGTCTCAATTTTTTTTATAAAAGGTTAAATATTAGATTACAATGCACTGAAATCGATTCATATTGGTTTTTATAAATTTATATTTATTCTCAGCCTTTTGTTTTTGTATAATATTTAAAACCAAAGATCTTTTTCACAAAACCGAAATATTTCAAAATGTTGTAGTATTATGGTATTTAACCCTCAATTTGGCTAAGTCTATCCGCTACACCGGACATGTATATTTATAACTACTATATAATTGTCAGTGTTCCCCACAGCGGATATTATCTCAAAAATGGAAAATGATATATTTTTTGTTTTTTTACAAAGATCCTAATGTCTATACAGACATGGAAAAATAACAGACATTAACCCTTAATTTGACAGGATGTTTTTCAAATATTTTTAAACTTAAATTTTAATTTTTGTTGTCCTTTCTTTTCTTTTCCCCCTTTTCCAATGTCGAGGGTATTTCTTATGTCCCTTATGTCATTTTTTAAAAGCTAATCGATCTCCTATTGCTATGCTTAAGGAAATTGATAATGCTATGTCATTTCGATTTTTAAGTTAATATAAATTCTTGAATGATTTAATTTATTCGGATCATGTTGCAGGCATGGCTCCTAATATGCAATAAAACCAACTTATTAGCTGATTATGAAAAAATAAACAAGTTAATAAACATAAAAGAACTTAATTAATTAACCCTTAATTTGACGAGGTTTTTCAAATATTGATTAAAAAAATATATTTAAATTGTTTATTTAAATATATTTAATATATTATATATTATCGATAAAAATAACATAAAAATTTTATTTATTTGATTGCTCGTTGTAGCCGACTTAGCCAAATTAAGGGTTAAACATATCCGAAAAATTGCTCATTGAAGGTCATGGAATAGAGAAAGTACAATGAAAACATGGTCTGCCATTAACATTAGACATTTGACTGCTTATATACTTAAAATTTAACTCCGCTATAACTTGTATTCCAGTTCTGTAATAAGTCATCAGTTATCATAGAACTTATCTTTTGCAGGAGACCTCCAAGCCAAGTTCACCGGCATCAACCGTAAGTGATAACTTTTTACGGCATTAATCAAGTCGAGGGGATAAGTTTTCAAATTTAAGTTTGTCATATCCATTGCTTGTGTTAAATCCAAATTGTCTTCGTACCTCTTCATAAACCACTCTCTCAACAGTTTCTAATATTTTAAGGGTTCATACGACTGTTTTATTTCATTTACGAAACTCTTGTCATGCCTACTAAACTTCCATATAAGTAGTTGGATTATCGCAGTTTTATTAATCTTCCTATACGTTAAGCACTGAAATTTGTTTTTACCTTATTGTTAAACATATTCAAAACGCATAAAATTTATTCTTATTTCTTGATCTTCCAAACACAAATTATATCTAACGTATATTTTGCACGCCATTTAGTATAAAAGTAACGCTTACTGTGTGGCGTAGATCGGGAACTATAATTTATCTTTTACTGTATATATTCGTCATAGCATCTCAAACTGTAATAGTGTGTAATAGCACTCTGTTCTGGGGCACTGTACTTGTTTGGGGCCTGCCCGCCTACTGTACTGGGGCAGGTATGTTCGACCACGGTCGCTGGGATGCATTTAATTAAAATAATCCCTCCGGAAAGCTTGGATGGACAAAACAAATTTATTGACAAAAATATTTACGAAAAATTAAGGGATTAAACAACATAAGTATATTTCTGAGTCTCAGAGCCTGACAACAATCAAAATCATAACAGCATGACCGAGCGTTTCATGTCGGAGAAGCGAAAAAAAATCTCCCTTCAAAGCAGATGCTCGTCTTTGTATAGGGCATACTCGCTTTACCCACAATCACCTATTGCTCGGGGAACCTGTCCCTGTTTGCAAACTTTGTAAAATACCTGTGACTGTAAAACACATTCTAACAGAATGTCCAAGTTTTTACCGTCACCGTGTTCATAATTTTAAGTCTCATTCCATATTCCTGAGTTCATTGCTTCATGATCCACCTCATTTAAATCTTATTAAATTTTTCCAAGATATTGGATTTTATGCATACATTTAAGGTCATTAAGTCATCGCTTTTATTTATACACTGTCATTGCATATTTTCTATATTTACTCTTATCTTCTGACATTATTTTAGCCCTGCTGTTTTAACTTGTTTATTGTATTCGTTTATATCTTAACTATTTGTTTGGCACAATATGTCCCAGGAGGATTCAGTGCCATAAAATCTCATTCAACCAACCAACCCTTCAAAGCAGAGGGATGTGTGTCCGTCGCCGGCTCAAATCAAACTCTTCCGCGCTGAACTCAAACTACCCTCTTCCAGATCTCTCCCTTCTTCGGGGGGAGAGGGGGTCTGGAAACTTGAGCCCTATCGAGAAGAACACATCCTCCTTCTCCGAGGCCCTGCGAAAACAACCAACGACACCGAAACATCCTCATCAGGCCCCCTTTTGCCGGACGGCTTCTTACTTCTAAGAAACGCCGGGTGGAAGGGGTCAATGGGTCAATTCTGCCGATATCATCACATGAGTCGTGGGTGCAAATTCCTTCGAGTGCATCCCATTTACGTCTTTCTTGAGTGTTTTATAATTGTTATAATTAAATTATCAAGAAAACAATATGGATAAGAAAAGACCATGGACTCCAAATGCAATTACTTCTCAAATCTAAGTGACTCAGAATTTGACGGGATTCTTGACGAGGATGGTAACTACAGTAGCGATTATGGACCTTGAGAATTCAAGCGATAATGAAGATAAATTCGTCTCCGAACCTGAAGACGATGACTGCGATTCTCAAGCAACAAATGCGAATGATAATTTGTTGACATAAATTCAAAGTCCTGAGTTATTTATTATCCAAGAGCATTGATTTTTTCTTTTCACAAAAGAGCCGGAAGATGGCAGATTGGTTAGGGTGCTGGCCTTCGGTACCGGAGTTCGTGGGTTCGAATCCCACAGTGTAATAGACGCTTGTAGCTATTCGGAATCTGCTTTGATCTGTAGGTCCCGGTCTCATTAGCCCTCGTGTTGCAAAAAGTAGACCGTAGCCCTCCAAACCAAACCTTTTCCCCAGAATCCATCTATCGATGTTACCACTGATATACTAAGTTAATTCGTAGCTGCACAAAAATAGCAAGTGCAGTACGAGATGACTCGTAGTTAGCGTCTAGGGGAGAACTCAATCTACGAGTTATCTCGTTGTTGGCAGTCAACATGTTAAATAAAACTATCGTCACCAAAACAGCGACGAAGACTGGTAACCCTGCTTTTTTGTGCATGGTCTGACTGAGGACGCCCCAGTATGTAAGCACAGGGCTTGATTATCGCACGGGCACTTGGGGCACGTGCCCTGGGCACGAAAATTTAGTTGAGTGCTTGAAACACATTAGTAGGGGAAAAATTGCAAACTTGCACTACCATCGTTAAGTTTTAATATATTATTGTACGAGGTAATTGCGTTTGTGATGAGCTCTATTGTTTCCTATTTACTTTAATTTTGCTGTTATTTACCTGCTAATTAATTCCTTCAACAAAACTGGTACTCTTTTTATCCTATGGGTTATTGCATATTTATACGACAGATTATTAGCAACGTACCGCTATAAACCATTAAATCATCTCATCACTTTAAATTATTTTTAATTCTATTTATTTTCTGCACCAGAGCTTGTGAGTGTGACAAGGTAAAAATAAAGTGGGTCACTCTAGGTCTTTAAATCCTTAATTTTTAGCATGGCTTACCAGAGATAATGATTACGTAAAATGAAAATTTGGTGTTTTTGATTTTGAATATTACTTTAATGCTAGTTTCTTGTATCTGTTTGCTAATTCAATGTTATAATTTTTGTGACTGTAATTATAACTTGTCTCTATAAATTTGCATGGGGTGGAGGGCACAAAAGTATATTAGTCGGGCTCTGTGTTAGCATTAATACTCGCATGTAACGTAATGTTTCGGCTTTTGGGAGTGGACACTCTTTACACTGTATAGCTATAAGGCATTTGTTAATATAAAAAAATAAAAGATGACATAAAATATGCATGAAAATATGTAATGCACGAAAATAAAAATAAAAAATTGGGTTATGCATTAAAATTAAGACGGTATATCATAAAAATTCAACTTAATTTTACTATTGACTTAAAAATTTAATTAAGTTATAAAAGTATAAAATTTTATAATTATGGAAAATGTATAAATTAAGAAATGGTAAAATGTTTCCTTAAAAAATGTTACACTATTAAATTAAATTAAATTGAATGTCAGATGGAATCTATGATCTTATGCCTGCAATAATGCAGTAGAATGTAGAAAGGGGAGAAATAAAATTACAGTGTTGGACTTGGATATACAAAGCTATAGCGTTTGGAACCATAAATTCCCATTTGTGAGGCTGTTGTGAACTTGGCGATCACTTGGCCGAATGATTAGGGCATTGACTTCGGTATCGGAGTTCATGGGTTAGAATCCCATTGTTGCATGGATGTTCGTAGCCATTCGGTATAGTCTTTGATTAGTAGGTTCCGGTCTCATAATCTCTCGTGTAGCAAAAATTGGAACGTAGTACTCAAACCAAACCCGATAATCAGTGAGTCCGCAGTGACTGTAAGCCTATGTGGTTTCTTCTTGTCACGTTGTTTAGGCCATGTTATATTTTAGACTTATTAATAGGTTCGCGACCAGTGTCTCGTATACGCGACGCAGCGATTTCACTCTTACCAGTCCAGCGTCGCCTCCACTAGATGATTTACGGTTGATATTGAGAGACCAGTGTCGCATATGCGTAATACGAGGTCTGAACGTTTCATTTTAATTTTCAAACACCAGATTTAATTACTAAGTGCCATTAATAGTCAACGGTTTTCACAACGGTCGGCTCGTATAGCATTTACGAGTGGTTAAAACTTTAAGTTTAATGAAAATATGTTAGGTTAACAGTCATTAAAGTACTTGGACAGTTGAATACTGCCTGTGCACTTAATTTCACTGAATATTAACTTGTATTTGATTTCGTGATTTAACAATTCATGGCATTTACATTTTGCAGGGTACTTCTAAGCGGAGTCCACCATCACTAGTAAGTGATTAGAATTTCTTAAACTCGTCGACCTGTTTTAGAATTTAAACTTTAAATTATAATCTTGTAACTCTTATCTTTGCAGGATGATGTTTCAAAGGACACATCTTACGCAACAGTAAGTCATTTACTTTAAAAGTTAAAGCTGTGTTTACATCTTTAAAAGTTGCATCATCTTTATAAAGTTTCTTGCCATTTTCTTCCCTTTTCTTCCACGCTGGAGCAAATGTTAACGAGGATTAATTTAACCCGCATCAAATATCAACTTAGATCCAATTTGAAATACTTTATCAAATTACTCATCCATACGCTTCCGAATGCCTTTACTTTGCTGTTTTTAGCATGTTCCGGTTTAGGGTACGCTTATCTGTTATGTCTTGTTGTATTTACGAAAAGAAAACCGTGAGTTTAGGCAAACTTGTGCTTGGCGCTTATGGCTTAAAAAGAACCCTTCGTCATAAAACTTCAGCCAACAAACCAACCTAATGCCTTTACGAAGCGTCATTTAAATGGTTTATATATAGAACATTTCATCTCATTTAATGTTTTTCCCTAAACTAACGAGTATTAAGCTTTAAATATACGTGAAAGCGTCACCAGACTAAGGGTACCAAAATTTATCAAACTAGACAACTTCATTTTTAGTAGTTGGTTTGGCATAATTTTGCCAAACTAACGTGTGTTGGTACTGCCATCTGTCGGTAACCGGCTAATATATCTATCCCACACGATAGGGCAGGGTAGCCCAAAGTGGGATACGTTTACTCCCAGGGGCACAAGAGTTTGATGAGGGGGGGATACAACTGAAGCGAAAGTCAACCCCCCGAAAATCGCACTACTTTGTCCAAAATGAAAGGCCCAATCATCTGTGGAGAAGTAGACTCGATTACCTCTCTTCATGAGTTTATAACAAGTTTGACAACTGAAATTGATGCTGTAATGCATAACACAGCATTTGGAGTTTTCAACTGGGCTTGAGAAGCTATTTCCCTGACTAGTATAGCCCATAACATGAAGGGATCAGTAAGTTTTATTTTTTCAGAATTGGAAAGTGATTTATGAGGAAGGTAAAAAAAATAGTTTGTCTTTTGGCTGAGAATTATCTGGTACACGCTCAATTTTTTTATCTTCATACTCCTCTAGTCTCCCGATACTGTGAATGTAGTTTAGAATCATGTTGAATTAATTTTGTCAAACCGTATGGTTATGTATAAAACACAAACGGACAAACTTAATTTTCAAAGATATAGAACTTAAACGTTATGTTTATTAGTCCGTGATCTTCAGGACTTTCAGGATCGTAGGTCAACTGGATTTCCTGGGCCGAACCCTCTAATTCAGATATTTCTAACAGCAAGCAATTAGTCCTTGACCTCCTGACCTACAGGAAGGTAGGGCAACTGGATTGCCTTGGCCTAGCCCTCTAATCCAGAGATTTTTTACAGTAAGCAAAGAAATTGACAACGAGCAGAGCATAAAACTAAAAGATGAAAGATGGGATAGAATGGTGGATTCGTGAGTTCGTCACACAGTAACTAAAGAGTAGAGAGTTAGGGATAGAAAGCATAAAATATTTTTGTGGCCAGGGGCATCCGTACGAAATACACGAAGATAATAAATTAATATAAAAAAATCGTTAAAACTTAAAATTCGAAAAAATAAGATTGTCTTAAAAATGAACTATTAAAAATCCGCAAAAGGCATATTTAAAAAAACATTTTTCATTAATTTAAGTTGGGTAACTTTTGTCATCGTCGGGGACAGAACCGTGTACCCGAAGAATACGATGATGCAAGGAGGCAGGTGGTCTTACCAACCATGCCACACCTCCACCCTAGTGGACGCAAAACAGAGTAAGACTCCTAGACTTTTATGAAATCAACTTAATACCGGTGATAAATTTTCATTTTAACAAAAAAATAATCGATGATTAAATTTAATATTACATGAATACCTTTAATATTTTGCAGGGTACTTCAAAGCGGAGCCCGCCAGTATCAATAGTAAGTTATTAGAATTTAAGACTCGTTTAGATGATTAGTCTTGGATTTCAAGTGGTAATCTTATTACTCTTATACTTGCAGGATGATGTCTCAAAGGACACAACTTACACAATAGTAAGTGATTTACTTTATAGGGATGGGGTAACTTTACGAGATGTAAACAGAGCTTTAACATTTAAAATTTCTTGTTTTCTCCCTGAGTAAATGTTAACACTAACATTATGGGATGTGTCATTTGCAATTTTATAAGGAAAATTACAAAAACCTTTTGCATGTACCGAACAATGGTCAAATGGTTGGGGCACTGGTCTTCAGTACCGGAGTTCGTGGTTTCGAATCCCACTGTGGCACCGGTGTTCGTAGTCGTTCGGAATCTGCTTTAAGCAGTAGGTCCCGGTCTCATTAGCTCTCGTGTTACAAAAGAGTAGACTGTAGAGTCCCAAACCAAACCATTATGCCATCTAAAGTTTCTATTTTAATTAAGAAATTTTATTAATAACGTGTTTTAATACGTAGTCCGCTTGACGAATTTTTAATGTAATGGAGGATTAAGTTTAGTTATCTATTGTTTAATTACAAACTGGATGACTGTACGTAATTAAAAAAAAAACGCATGTACTGCCATTTGTCGGCAACCTTTAAATATTCGTATTCAATACGACAGGGCAAGCGGAAGAGGCATTGTCAACGATTTTGTATCCAAGTGAGTCTAAATCTTAGACTCAATGAATGGATTAGTATAAAACACGTGTAAACGCCCATTTTATGGGCATAGGTAATTTAATTACATGAAGAATCCAAAGTAAATTTGGGTTACAACGTGTATAATTTGTACACATACAGTGGTATTTTTAACCTTGACATGCACAGTCGTATGGAATCATTTTCTGTTTCGTCTAATGAATAACAAAGTCTATATTTTCAATTCAGACTCAACTTAGAACATTCTCGTAGTAGTGAGTTAAGAAAATTGATATTCAATTCAGAGTTACAAAGTGTAAATGTAGTAAGAGGGAAGATTAAGTTTCCTCTTGGAATAATATTTACATTATAAAAATATTTAAAAATTATGAAATATTAAAAATTTTATAAAATATTAAAGTTTAAAATTACAAATTATTAATTGCAAAACTGTAAGGCATACGCATTTCTTAACGTTTAAAATCAATTTGAGGGCATGACATAAATTTACAGCCACCAATGCATTTAAAAATAAGTATTTAAGTCAGTTGTTTTTATACGAATATTTTTTAAGACTAGTCTCATTAAGGTACTTTGCATCATACACTAGATGGCTTCTGTAAGTTCAGGGTATAGCACAGGGGTGGCCATTCTGCGGCTCGAGAGCCACAAACAGCTTTTTGAAGTATTATTTGTGGCTCTCGATAAATGTACCCGAGTTCCCGTTTCATTTCTGTGATGTGTTAATTTTTAAAATATATAACTGATGGAGCTCCGACAATACTGATTAAAAAAAATCGGCCTTATTGGGCTTTTAAGATATGATTCTCAAATTCCACAATTCGTACCGATTCAATGCATAATTCACAGAATATCTCGTTACAAAATATTTTAAATATCCTGATGTTATGAAAACAGTGTAATATATTGTAGATTACATTCGCACCAATGCAAAAAAATCATCGACAATTCAAAAATTTCCCTTAAGAATTAAAGGAACTTCCAAATGACATTCAATAAATATAATTCCTGTAAAAATTTAATACCTTTTTGCATACTTCTTTATATACGTATTTAATTACGGCTCGCAAAAAATTTCTGATTTTGAAAAATGGCTCGGACTATCAAGAAGCATGCCCACCCCTGGTATAACATTCACAATTTGACTAAACAGTAATTTGTATTCGAATTTGTAAAAAGTTGGTAGTTTATAGCATTGTTTTTTGCAGGATACTTTGAAGCCAAGTCCACCGGCATCAACGGTAAGTAACTCTTGAAGTCGAGATGATAAACTTTCAGATTGAAGTTTGTAATTAAGACTATACCATGTGTAGAATTTTCTTGCGTCACAGTAATTTCCAGTTGAAGTTTAATACTAGAAATGCGGCTTTTTTCGCATACCTAGAATATTCAGTTTGTACTTGTTAAATAAAACTACTAAAAGAATCTTCCGAGGTAAATAATACTTCACAAATCATCAGAGTAATTCACTTATTTCATAATATCAAATGGTTATAAAAACGTTCCTGGTAATATAATGCTGCATAAAGAAAAGGGAATATAAAACACCTAAATAGTTACATTACTAATGTGCGTGAAATAGGACAAAACTTAAATAACAATTAGAGGAAAAAAAAACGAAAAATGGGTCATTTTTTTATCGCAACACGTTTGATTAAATTGTATTATAGCAATTTAAAATTAATTTTACTTTGTAAAAATAGTTTTGAGAAAAGATTTTAAGTTTGTCATAAAACTGATTATGTACAATAAATTGCAAACTTTACTTTATACATGTCAAATATAACAATTGGAGTACATTTTTAAATTTGGTGTTTGATATGAAACTGATTACATACTTAAACATTTTTAAAATATAATTAATTTAAATAACATAAATTAATATCAATATTTCAAGTATGACTGACGTTTGGAATCTTTTATTAGCATGAGTATTGTACATATATTTCGCCATTTTTACTTGTGTTCCTATTTAGTGAGTAGTTTTGAGTGTTGCTATTTTGGGAAGTGTCATAAACAACGATATAACTTATGGTTTTGCTATTTAATCATGTCTGGTTTAAAGTGCGGTATAGTTAAATTCTAGTAAATCCAAAAGAGTTGTTGTGATGGATATAGTTTTAAAGCTAAGGTAGTTGATGCTTAGTAAACACTATTCTTAAAAGTTGACTAAAATGACATTAACTTTCTTAAAGTTGACGGTTCATGGTATTTCTTTTTCACAGGATACTTCAAAGATAAGTCCACCGACTTCAGTGGTAAGTGATAAATTTTATTTTTGGAGTCAAAAGACCAACTTTAATGAGTTTAGATAAAATTCTGTTTCTCTTTTCAGGATGTTTCTAAGGACAAAACTACAATGGTAAGAGATTATCCCTTTATAAGGGATAACTTTTTAAAAATGTTAAAACCAGCTTCAGTTTTTGAACATAAATGAAAATTTTTTCTGTCAAGGCATTACTATTAACCTACCATTATTAAACAATGCTTAAGGTAAAATGATGCTTGGTGTATAGAATGTAGGTGATCAATTTTACTTTAACAAATGATAATACGCAACAAAAAGTTAAAAACAATATTCATTTTAACCCCTTCCGGTAAAATGACGAGTCTAGCTCGTCATTAGTTTTCATTCCATACCGCACAATGACGAGCTACACTCGTCATGCGACTAAAGTTACTGTTAAATATCATAATTTAGTTTAAAATTTCTAGTGTACTGAATTTGGCAACACTTTTATCACTTGTGAAAATCACAAGTCACTATTGCATATTGTTTACTTAAAATTTCTTGGTACAAGTCATTGCCAAATTAGTGAGTCTGAATAAAAGAAAACCTAAGAAATGCCGTGTGTGTTACAAGAATCAAATTAAGTGAGACTACCTGGTGGTGTAAATAATAATTCCTTTGCACTTTGTTTCGAAAAGTACCACTAGCTTGAAGACTATTATCTGTATACCTTATTACTGTTTTGCTTTGATATTTTCTTAATTTTACTGTTTCTGATATTATTTAACCCTATATAAAAAGTTTTAATTAAGAATATGTAAGAATTGTAAAACGAAACAAGTTTTTTAAATAAAAATAAAATGGTTATTTCATGCAGTTTTTCATTATTAAATCATACTGGAAGGGGTTAAGTAATACTTTCTTGGCATTTAGCTGACGATGGCCGACTAGTTAGAGTTGCTGGCCTCCGGTACAGGAGTTCGTGGGTTCGAATCCCGCAGTGGCTTGGTTCGTAGCCTTTCGGAATCTGCTTTAAGCTGTAGGTCCTGGTCTCACTAGCCCTCATGTTGCAAAAAGTAGACCGTGGCATTTCAAACCAAACAATTACACTACCGTAATCTCAATCATAAGAGTTGCAATTTGTATCGTATATTAACTTGCAACCCGAAAAGGCTAATGCAAATAGATTCAGTTCTTCTAGAATAAAGACTATGGCGAGAAAATCTTCCGGGTTGTTTGTCAACTTATCTTAAAATATCAATTGACAGTGGTGATATGAAAGATATAAAACATGGTAACCCGAAAGGAAATATATTGAAGACTTGATAATTTCTGAAATACACGAGATTTTTCATTTTGGTAATCTAAAATAGTCTATTCTTATCAATGAAGTTCAGACTTAGCCAGAGTTCGGAGTAGGCCAATCCTGAAATTCTAATCATTTAAACGACCAATTAGAGAACTGAATCTGCCATTTGCCAAACTGGTTTGAGTACTTTCCAGATTGGGCTTAGCCTATATTAGATTTATTTAGCTCTGTTTTCTCGACGAATTCTGATAGTTTTCAAAGAAACGTTATCTCCACGAGAATAAAAACCTCTAAGGTACTCTTTGAAATTGACTCACAATAACTCTGATTTTCGAAGTACCCGGCTAAAATCAAATTTTCCTCAAAGTTAAAATTGGGAAGAAAGTTTTTTTAATTAGCCGTAAATATATTGCGGTTATTTCAAAAGATAAATATAAGCAGACTATTGGTGCTTTGTTTAAATTCGAAACCCTCGCAGCTGTGACATTACTTTTGATTTGTTGCAATGCTGACGAAACTCGTTTCAGTTGTTGTAACAACGATCGTGTCTAACTGTACAGGCGCTATTTGTAACCTTAAAGGTCTTATCCAAGATCAACTTGTACCTGTTGAGAAAAATTGTTTACAACCTCTTATCGTTGGATAATACGCGTATTGGTCATGAGAGCCAAACATTTTCTACCAAATTAAAGGCTTTAATCACACGCTAGCAGTCACTAAAGTAAGATGAAAATTTCTTGCTGTAATACAAGAAATCTGTAAAAATGTGTGGATTTAGTTTACAAAGAAAACAAACTTTAAAGTGGTTTATTTTGGAAAAGTCTATAGATGATTTTACTAAAATTTTTAGATACCAGTTGCTTTAGTGCTATGCATACTTCATGTAAGATTTCGTCTAAGAGTAATTTTTTTTGTTAGCAGGATGAAGATGCACAACTAGAACCGCCGACCGGAACGTTGGTAAGTTATTTCACATCTAAGGTATTTGAGCTACTTTATCTTATAGTAAACCTTTACCACAAGAATTCACGGAAAGCACTAAAGATAGTGGAAATGCAAATTATTTCGGTTCAAAATGTCAATGGCTCTAAGAAATTAAATATTTCCTTAGAAACATTTGGAGAGGAGGGGGAAATAGGAAAATTCCCTTTGGACGGCAACCATTTAAGGAATTTTTTAGACAGTTGTATCAAACTAGAGAATTCGCTGTTCTATCACGTAGTACCTTTTTCTTAGAATCCATACATGTTAAATATTGCTTGAAAACTAGCAGTAAATATGTTAACGTCGTTAGCTTAACACATTGTGTGCGGGTACATTTCGCAGCGGAATTGTACCGGGAGAAGGGCTTTTAGTGTGTGCACTTAGTTATTCAGTTAAATCTCAATAGATTGAAAATTTAATTTTTTAACCAACTTTTCGTATTTTATATTGAAATGTATAAACAAATATATAAATAACCATAAGATTTTTGTAAAAATATTTTTCAGTGGATAAATTTACAATAGTATCGTAATTATGAAAACTCAAATACAAGTAGTATAGTTTTAATTTTTTCCCGTTCTGTGGTTCGGCATAGACTGATATAAAAAGTAGTTTTATTTCTCTAAATTTTTCCAGAACCTACGTAGTAAACATTAGATTTCGTTTCCCTGTATTATATACCGTTATTTTTGTACCTACAATGTTACACTAACCCATACTAGTATGTGACCCACGCTCAAATATCAATCGTCAGAAAACTTACTAGTACTTGTCCCGCATACAATGTTTTAAAAATTGCAAAAAGTAAACTGGCTTTTAAAAAGGTCTAAATTCTAACCCTTCATGCCTTAATATTATGTAAGGGACGTGATAAGGTGTTAATGTTTGAAATACACACGACCTGATATGTTAGACAGTTTTGAAACAAAGCAGAAAAATGCTTATTAAACGTGCTGTTGCAGTACCACCAATCACGTCTATTCTTTTTTTCTTTATGTATCCTTAACTTTGAAAATAAAACCATACAATAAGGTTTGCTAATTATCTAAAATGAGAAAAATATTTGGTTTGAAATAGAACATAGATAAACATAGGGAAGCCAAGTAGTTTATACGGTGTAGAGTTTCTTCTCAGTTTCATAATCGGCAAGTTGGAATCCCCATTTCAACCCCTTTCTAGTCTATCCGAATTGTTTTAGACGTACCTGCACATGACGGGAACATGAAGCCAGTTTTTCTCATTTGGCACTTGTCGATTTTTATTTTACGAGTATATAGGCAAATACACCTATTGCTTCAGTGTTATTTTCTCTTTTTCTTTCGCATGAAATTTTTCATAATTTCTCTTTGTTAGCAGGATGAAGATGCACAACTGGAGCCACCTACCGGAAAATCGGTAAAGTATTTCCAGTACTACATTAATTGCAAGATCTTTTATACCTTAGTATCTCACCATCAAGGTAATCAAGAGGGACTGGAACATCGATAATTTTAAGAACATATGCATTAAAATCTTCCAAATTTTCTCTAGCTTACCAAATCTGGTCATAGCCGAATTACCAGACTATGATCATTGGTGAGTTAAACATCACAAGCGATCTATATCCATGCTTTCTCGATTCACAAACCTCATCTCCATTAATTTCTCCCCCTTACGTGACCCCCTCTGATACACGTGAAGCCATTTAAATAGATGGTTTCACGGAACCTGATCTGAGGTTTTCTCCCAGCTATCTAGCATTTATATTTTAATTTTTAATCATAATGTTTTGTATTATGTATTGGATTGTAATATTTTAAGCTTCACTGTAATCTTAATGCTGTAAATATTTTTCCTTTAATGTTTTTGCATCTTTTATTTCGTATTATTAAACTGCATTGCATCGGTTACTACTTTTTGACTTATTATTTTAAGAGTAATCAACTAGGGCCTGGTATACGTCCTCCCACCCCATCTTTAACCATTTGAGTCTCAGAGGGTTTTGACAACACTTGTATTATGTTGTAAACATATGACTCAATATTTCACTATAATTATAGTATTGTGCCTATCATAAAATGTAGTATTTACATTAGGAGAGCTGTGGTTTACTTGCGTTAGTAAATCTTAGCACGCGTGACGTCACCATCAGTGGTCAACAACACTCTGAATATGCTGGCTTTCTAGACTTAAAAACTGAACAGCGCGATCTCTCTGCTTGAGACTCATACTGTTGGGACCTGAATTGTTATACTTATCGTAATATTCATTTTAATTTATTACTACAGTGTCCTTTTATTATCTTACCATAGGGGATTTAACCTTTGGCCTAGGTATCCCTTATTACTATCCTACAGACGAATTTTTAGACTTTAGAATGAAACCTCGTTTTATCCTAAGCATTCCCGGAATGTTAGATTATAGTGGGTACAGACTTTTTTGTAGCCAAAATGTAAGACCTCCTGTAGCTAGTTATTATACTGGAACACTTGAGACCAAATCATGTGTAAATTTCTTAAAGGAGTAAATGACTGACGGGTTTGAGTATCGAAACAATGTTTTAAACTAGAATTTGTTTCGCAATAAGGTAAATCTTCATAAACTTTAAACTGACTTACGGGGTGAAATAGTTATATTCATAGTTTATAGTTCAGTAATTGTTTAAATTTGAAAATTACTAGCGTAACCCTTTATATAAAGTATTAAAATGATTGTATCTACGTAATGAATGTACCTCTATCTTCTAGTGTACCTCTGGACGCAGAAAAGCATTTAAGTACCAAAAGACGAGAGAGGAATATCTTGAATTTGGTAGTATAAAAATGAATACCGACCAAAAACAAAACCTGTTTAATTATCGGATACGCTCATTTACGTTCAGTTGGCGTAAAAATATATAACTGAGCTCTGTTGGTATAACCCAGTATTCTGTAATGACAGATTTTAATCCAGGATAACGATCTCAAATTCGAACAAACCATATTGTTATCTTAAAGTTCTTTTATCCTGTGCTTTAAATGTGATAAATTAGATGTTTCACAATTTATAATCTTAAACTGTTCAAAGCCTTTATTTTTATGAATTTTTCATATATAAACTAATATGATGTTTAAAATATTGAGTAAATTTACAATTATAGTTTCTATATATTTGAGGCCTAATAAGTAAATTTTAAACTGCCTAATATTAAGTATAATTATCTAGTTCTGGAGTTTTTAATATGTCTTCTACTGTGAAAACTCATTTGCAAAGTGCTCGCTATTACGTTTACAGTTGTATTTTGTTATTTAAGACTCCACTTTTGTCATTAAATCTAGATTTCATGGGTTCGAATCCACTGTTAGCATAGCTGTTCATAATCTGCCTTAAGCAGTAGGGCCAGGTCTAATTTGCCCTAATATAGCTAAAAATGCAGACCATAGTGTTTCAAACCAAACCAAAAACGGCCCTTTGACTTGATATTGGTAAAACTTCTGGCTAATTTTAATTCTAATCTAGAGAACTTCACAAATTGCACTTCGAAACGAAGCCAAGACAGATGGCTTTAGGCTGTTGAATTTGGCAACATTTGCCGTCAAATGCATTGATTCTGCAAGGAATTGCTTTGAGTGCTCCTAAATTTTGGCAGGTTATTTATGTCATATAGCCATACTTTAAATTTCGGAGTAACCAAAATCTAACTAAAATCTAATTTTTTTAAATGAACTTATTAAAGAGATTGAGTCTAATTTTCTATTTTCCCTAGGTCGAGGCGTGTCTAAAGGAATTTACTGCAGTGGTAAGTAAATAGTTCTATTGTTACAAATACACGAGGTAATTTTTAAGTATTGACTATATAAGAGTTAAAATTGCTGACCTAAATGTAAAATTTTCAGAGAAATTTTAAACATGTTTTTAATTTGTATGCCTTTTCACCAGATTATTGAACTTAATATTTCCTCAAACCTGTATGTGCCACTCTTGTACCTCTTTAAAAATTTAACTAGATTATATAATTTCCCTTAAAAGTGAAGTTAAATTCTGATGATTTCCCCATTTGACTCAAAGCCGGATGATTAGGGCGCAGATTTTTGGTACCAGAGTTCGAGGGTTCAAATCCTACTGTAGCATGGATGTTCGTAGCCGTTCGGAATCTACTCTAAACAGTAGGTCTCAGTCCCTTAGCCCTCGTGTTATGAGAAAAGTAGACCATAGCTCTTGAATCCAAACCATTTGAATCAGTATTGATATAGTTTTAACCAGTTACCTGTTGGCTCAATATTGATACGAAGATTAGAATGAACATACCGTTTAACCTAAGACTAATTTATTGAAGCTAAGTAGCAACTCGCAACCTTTTAAGATCGATACTAGTTGCCTACAACTAGTGGGTATCGGCTTTTATACCCGAACAGAATATTCGAGAAATAACTAATTTACATAAAGATCTAGAATTTTCGCAGGCAGCCATACAGGCTAATGGCTCCGCTGAAGCTCCTCTGCTGAGTTCCTACAATGCCGAGAATTGATGCGTTGTATTAGTCGAAAAGACAAATATATCAAGTTACAATGGATCCCCAGCCATTGCGGCGTTTATGGGAATGATCAGGCTGATCTTCTCGCAAGTAAAGGTGCAACAAAGGCACAGCTAATAAATGCTTCTGGACTGTCTTATCACTCAAAAAAGCTCTTTTGGAAGCAAGCTTTGAATATGAAATTCGAATTCCAACTGCAAGATAGTGTTAAACTGAAGACCTAGAGTGCCGAAGACCTCGCCAACATTCCAGATTGTCCTCGACGTTAGGCAGTGGCGTTGTTCCGGTTAGTGACAGGACATGACTGCCTAAGTGAACATCTCCATAGAATTGGATTTTTTGACTCCCCTCTTTGTTCTTTATGTGACTTTGGAGAACCTTTAGAGGTCATTAGATGCGGGGCACTTCGGTTCTTCAGACTCCGAGGCAATAACTTCGGTCAATGTTACTTTTGTTACTTGTACAGTTGTTCCACAATTGTTATTTTTATAATTGTAACCTGCCTTGCCTTTAGAAATAAAATAAAATTCGAGAACATAAGGCAATAAATGACATTTGTAAATTAAAAATCCATACTTTGGATCAACCGCTATGGCGAGTATCAAACCCTAAAACTTTGGGTTTGGATCTCGTGCTTTGACCATTCGGCCACTGAGCTCGTTGGTAAAGTTTCTTAATGCTGCAATATTACGCGATATGGTATTTTATACACCTTGATTTTGACGTTGTTACGTATACCACTGTTACTGAGTTTACTTCCAGCCTTCCAAATAGCACCATAATTAAAACAGAGATATAAAACAAATATCCTTGAAACATATAAGAATTAACTAGGAATTGGAGCCCATAAGCAAACTATTATGGCTATAAAGAATTTCAGTTAAACACTCCCAAAATACCAGAATTTCTTTAAAAGTTCCTTGTTTAGTGACAAGGAAGTGCAATTTAGAAGCTTAGATTTATATTACTAAAATAGTTATTTCAATATTATTAATGTACCTAAGAGTTCTAATAAACAGAAATTTGTACTAGTTTGTATTAAAAGTAGGCTTTTAATAGAACTTATATTTTTGCAGGATATTCCAAAACTTAGTCCACTGTCATCTGTGGTAAGCGACTATAATTTTTTCGTTAGTTGTAAAGTCGAAGGTAAACTAAACTAAGTTTAAATTGGAAGCTTACAGCTTATTGTATCTTTGCAGGATGAGGATTCAAAGAGCACATCTTCTACACTGGTAAGTAACTTGCATTGTACGGAATTGGCAGGGATGTAACTAGATCCTTTTACGCCCGTGGCACAAAAACTGGCCTGCGCCCCTGCCACCAATTATAGGTGGAAAATTTAAAAACATGTTATTTCCTCTATCATATATTTTGAATGTACTCGAAAAATATGTTAATTCTTAAAATGTTCCTAGTATATTAATTTTTAAATATTTCTATTTTTACCTTATTAATACTTAAAAAATATTCCTCTCAAATCAACTATTTCGTTTATAAGCAAAATAATCAATTATAATAAATATCGGTGTTTAAAAATGTTTTATTTGTACGTCAAATATTCGCAAAATGTTTTATTTGTACGTCAAATATTGAATAATTTCTTAATTTAAAACGGATATCCGGATTTATATTCAGGCATTTTAGGAGTGTTTGGTAAACATTTTATAAGAATCTATAACAAGTTTATACTCTAGAAGGATTTTAAAAAATAAGAAAATTCATAAAAGATTAATTTTTAAACACGTTGGATGTTATAAATCAGACTGTATAGTAAATTTCAAATTTTTTATTTCTACTCGGATAGAATGTTTCTCCTTCGGGTCCCATTTTCCTCGCAGGTCGGTGCCTCTGACTAATGAAATTTACATATTTTTAACATAGTTGGATACCTACAAATACCTTTTATACACATCTCATTCATTTTTGAAACGTAAAAAAAATTTTGTTCGAAACTTGTAAATAAGAGATGCTTTGTTAACAAAAATGATATCAAGGCTATCGCGCATGATTACTAAAAATGTAAGTTTAAACTTATTGATTTCGAACGTGCTACAATATCTCAAAACAATTTAGAACCTATTTATTTTAATATATTTAAGATACGTATGTTTAAAGAATTTGAAAAATTTACAACAGAAAAAATATCTTAGGAAATATAAAAGAATTTAGGTTTAATTGAATAAAAACTGTTGTATATAACCTATAAAAATTTCATGAAAAATATTAACCCTTAATTTGGCTTAGTCTGCTACAACGAAAAATCAAATAAAAATTTTATAATATATAATTTTTATCGGTAATATACAATATATTATATATAAATTATTTAAATATATTTTTAATTGATATTTGAAAAAACATCTTGTCAAATTAAGTGTTAAAAACATTTTGAGATAACATCTGCGTTACACGGAAAAACACAACTTTAATTTCTCAAATTGTGGGTTTAATTTTTTTTAGTTAACAGCTGACACGATTTTATTCGTGACTCCTCAATATTAGAATACTTTAAATCCGATTGTTTTAATATGTTCAGAACTGGAGCAGAAAATCCTGTTAATGAATCCTGTTAATTGTCTCATTTCTAATTCATGGATGTTTGTAACTGTTATGAATTGGATTAAGCAAATGTTCTAGTTACTAAACGTATTATCACATGTCAACCTGTACTTACGGAAAGAGTAACCTCTTGAGAATTTTTTGCTATTGAATGAAATATCCGCACATTTTTCGGAAAAAGGTCATCCGTTAATGACCTAATCATACGTAAACCTTAATGAAAATTAATCTCTTGCCTGTGAAATATTTGGGAAAAAACGTGCCAAAAAACTGAAATTTTTCTTTTGTTTTGTTCGTAATTATGATCAAAATGTTAGAAATAAATTATTTTTGGAGAGATTCAAACGAAATAACTATTTTACCATAAGGGGCATTTTAATAGGTTGCAATAATTTTTGCTCACTACAACAGACATAATTTTCTAGATACAGTAAACTAATAAATATCAACTGCTATGAATTCATGTCTCTTAGATTCCTTTTGCATTTCCCAAATCCTTTACAGTATCAGAAATGGCGACAAATGGCTCGAAACTGCCGAACTTTTCTCGGGGAAGTATTGGGCAGAAAATGGCAAATATTATATACTGGACAAACTCGTTTTGGGCATCACGGAATTGAAATAATTTTTTCTTCTTGCCCAAACTCAGGCCGGGTATGGCGTAAATTAGCGTATTTGAGTTACAGGCAAAGGGTTTATCAAATGGAAATTTTTTATATATAATATATGCTTATGTGGTGTGTAATTGAACTTTTTCCTACCCCCTTTTTTGATATACAGTCAAACCTGTATCTCTAATCTCTTGGGAGTAAATAAAAAATTCGAGATAAACAGGTTTCGAGATAGTTTTTATGAAAATACTTAGAAAATTCCTTTACACAATACAAAAGGTTAAAAATTTGAAGTGCTTTTAGTTTTATTTACACACCTTACATAAAGTAATTCGTCAGGAGTTTTTGATGAAAAACTTTTTTAGACTGGACAATTTTTTGTAGTTTTGACACAGTGGCGGAACAATCCTTATCATTTCTTGGGATTCAAGAAAGTTCTTAGAATTTCAATGACGTTTCCTGCTCTTTTTTTTCTTCTCCCCGTAACAACTCTTTCTACATCGATGTCGTTCTCTTTGTCATGATCCTCTGCATCATCAGAAGTTCTCAGAACGTTTTCTAATATTTCGGAATCTGTTAATAATGTTCCGCTCATTACCACTGATTTATCTATTTCTATAAAATCTTTAAATGAAATGTCACTATTCAGTTTCTGTCTGGTAATTATACATTCCTTCGGGTTTTCATCAGTTTCCTCGTCCGGTTGCTCTTCGGTGTCTTTTAGATGATGTTCTCAGACTGTGCCTTTTTTAGTACAATTCATACCCAGTCCCTGACCAAATAACCCCCCGAGAGAGAAAACTTGAAGTGTATTTCCTAGAAATGGGAACTTGTGCGGTTGTCAATGCAATAAGGCTCTAAACTGGAATGTTGTGTTTCTTAAGAAAATTCGAGATAGACAGGTTTGGGAAAAAGATAATTTGAGATAGGTTTGGAAAATACGTTAAATTTTTATTTAAAATGTAGGGAAATTGAAAAAATTTGACATAGACAGGTTTTAGAGATAAGCAAGTTTCGAGATGGACAGGTTTGACTGTATTCCAATCACAGTAGTTTAAACTTTTGAGGAAGGGTGCATCATATATGCAACATCTTTTGAATTGACTCAAAACGAGTATATCATTAAAGATATTTTAAGCAAAACATTTAATTGGTATTTCTTATTGCCAATAGAGGTAGCCTTATGTCTGTTATAGGTGAACTTGTCTACTAGAAATATCAGAGTACTAGAGAATCATATGCTCCAATCCAAAAGGTGATGCATATATATGCCCGTCTTCTATAGGTTAAGGGGACACAAAATTGTTCTTTGCTAGGATTCTACGTTGTCATGATCGGGGTCTACGTATATGCATAGAAATGGAGCCCCCCAAAAGTTGACATTTTTTAACAATGCAGAATTAGAAAAAGGTAGCCAAAGGAACCACTATTTTTAAAATTTAACAGCTTCGAATTTGAATTTTTTAAAGCTTGTAATGTGATCTATACTTGCATCTACTTGTAAATCCATAACTCTTGGTGGATCTTTTATATAAATAGTAAATCCATCGTTATACTCAATGGACTGATTGATTTTGCACTAATCTCACTTTAGATTTTTAAAATAATGAAATTTACTTACTTAGAAACTTAATTTGATCTTATATTGAAGTACTGATTTAAAACTATTTTTTTTAATTTTTCAATAGGCGGTACTTGGAATTGAAGGTCCATCTGGATTTTTATCTAGATTATCGCCAATGGTAAGTTAGTTTACATACTTTAAATATGAGAAATTTCTTCAAGAAGGTATAGTACCCCAAACATGACAAAAATAATTTTTTTAAATAATGACTCATTTATATACAAGCATACAATGATTGAAATCGCTAGAGTTTTAAGATTTACCTTAAACTTAATTTATAGAGGCTTATTAAAACTGAGTATTTTCCTTCATGCTTAATTTTTCCAGGAATCGTATGCATTTAAAAATGCTAGGTCTTTAAAAAAATTGTTATAAATGGGACATTTTAAACTAGATCTTCGATAGAGTATCCAGTAAAACTGACTGGAATAGGCAATGAAGTGTGTATATTGCCACGCAGTGTTTTAATGTGAAACACAATAACATACAGAAATTAGAGTTGATGTAATTTATTAAATCAACTCAAAGAGCAAAAATTTTTAATGCATTATAAACCTTAATTCGAATAACATTGCCCTTTAATGTGCAAAGCAGTGAAAATGAAGTGCATTAGTAATTATCTTTTAATGTCTTTTAGCATGTGTTCATCGAATATAAACGACGTATTTTGAGAAAATGTCTAATTTAAGGTTTTAAATAAGATCAGAAACACATCTAAGGAGTAACTGAAATTCTTCAGTTTGATTTAAAATGATCATTGAAGGTAGTTGATATTCTCAAAAAAATTAATACGGATTTGTTGTCCTGTATTCCTGTAGTTTTTCTTTTTTTTTTTAATTTTTCAAAGCTCAATCTTCCTTCTTTCTGTACTTCTAGTTATCAATCCACTCGATTCCATTGTTTGAATTTAAATTATGCATAGTCTAAAAATGTCGTTTCAATAAAATTTTCTGATCTTGTTATAAGAAAAATTAAAAGTATTTTAAAGAATATTTAATTGCATTCTACCTATTTCTGATTTTAATTTAAACCGGTACTGCTCGGGGCTTCAGTAATATCTTTCATGTTCAGGGCATTGGCAAAATAGGTAAGGGGACTTATTGACACAATGAAAATGTCTGGGGAAATTAGTAAAATTCTGGAGAAATTTAAAGCATTTATTTGACTTTATGGCTGAAAATTTGTACTCTTAAAATGTTTACCAGAGTTTAAGTTACTTAAATAGCTATAGCGATTGAAGATCCATCTGAGAAACGGACAAGTGAATGTTTCAAAGTTTCAAAATGTGTTTCTTTTCATCAAGAGTTAATTTTGAAGTTGATTTTCTTTGTGAAATACTTCTCCTATATAGCTTTAGAGATTATTTAATGCATTAAAGTAATATACGATTGATATTTACAGCCTCATTTAATCTTAATAAAGTAGAATAAAAATAACTATTTCTTTGATGGGCACTTAAAAGTTTTGCAGCTGTATATTAACATGTCATTACTCCAGCCAAATTGAATGTATTGTAAATAATAGATCTCGCTACAGATGGTTCTGATTAGTAAATTTAAACATCGTGTACTTGAATAAAATTGCGCTATATTAACAATGATATAATTTCACTGGAATGTACATAGTCCGATTTTAAAGCTACTCTAACGACTAATTTTTTCAGCAATTAGTTCCCTTTATATTAACTTTCCTATTTAATTTTAAGTTTTCAATCTCTTCTGGAGTATTGCGAGGGTTCTATAAATAAAACACCTTGCAGTAAATAGTGCAAAGTTGATAGTTAAAAATGTTAAAATCCTTAAGGAGGGGAAAAAACTATAAATTCTCTCTACATACTGAAATCTTATCAACGAATAAAAACTTTTTTTAGTAAATTGTAGATCGAGCAAGGTATACAACTTGGGTATATCGCTTCCCTCTTTGAAATTTAGTCAGGCCGTTAGATGCAATTAGCAGTAACACTACAGTTGAGTCTTGTTAAAACAAGTGTTTTGAAAATAACAGTATAAATCCTTAATACCCTTTATCATTGAGTGTTACATGCACAATAAAAATTATACTGGTTCAAACTTTTCGTGCTTTGTTAATGAAAAGTTAGGTTAACGTAAGATTTTTCATCATCCTTTCATAGGTTCAATCTCCACAGCGAAGTCCACAAAGGGTGCCGGTAAGTCGGTTCATTATTGATGTTACTACTGTACTGCATAAATATGAGTTTGAAGATTTGGTCGACAAGATTAAACCTTTCAATTAAGTGTAAAGAAAATAAGTCAAAACTCTGATTTTGTTTGGAAGGACCTAGACCAAAGCAGAAGATTGTCCCATAAGCAGGTAGAATGAAATTTCCTAGTTCAACACATGTTTTAGGCCCACTAATGCAATTTTTGTTATGAAAAGAACTGAACATGAAAACCTGACCTCAGATTACATCATGCTTTCAATATAAACAAAATGGCTACAATTAAATCTACGAGACAGCAGTAAAACCTGTACCTAATCAAGGTAGTTATCTTTTGATAATCCATTACTATAAAGCACATTTGGGATATATATTGGGGGAAATTATGATGGGTTTTAGTAGAACTCGCGTAAGACAGTTTCCAGACTTCGGTCCTTACTCTGGACGTTGCGGTTCGTTTCGAACCTTCGTTGTGACGTCATTTTGACGGCAGCTTGCTGACATTATGTGAGCAAATGATCAAGCTGACGTCAAAGTGACGTCACAACAAACGTTCGACCCGACTAGCAACGTCCAGAGTAAACTCAATATTATGCATATCTGTTTGAATACAGGAATATCTAGAGAACAAAATTAAAAATCTAAAAGCCTAGTTTATCAATATTGATGATAAAACAAGAATTTCTTATTCCTCTGATATTGATCTGAACTGTTCAATAAGATTGTTCACTTTAAGTACATCTAAGAAGGAAATAGGTGTCGTCAAAAGATCCCAGATTACCAAATTTATGCAGATCAGTTGTTGTGGGGTGGCTTCCTCAATATTACACTAGGTGCGAACAACGAAGTTTGCACTTAAATTATATCTACACAGTTGACATTCTGAAAGTTGTGTATTTCAGCAATGGTAACTCCCGAATAGCTTTGCTACAGCAAATCTGTAATTGGGGTTATTTTATTATTATTCATGTTCTTAGTCTAATTCCTTGCAACAAACCATAAGCTAATACATCCTTACTTTGTAGGGTGTTTCAAGGTTGAGTTCAGCTGCAACTTCGGTAAGTAACATTTTTTTCTTTGATAATATAGAAATAACACTGCTGACATTGGTTTAAACGTTTGCCATTGGAATAACCACAAGAACTGCTAACCCTACTGAAAATATCTCCTCCGAAATAAAACGAGATATATGACAAAATGTTCAAACATGAATCTGTGAACCAGTGTATCTAAATGATACCAGTAAAATCCCCTTCACTGAAATTAAGCTAATTTTCCAACATAAGAGGATTAAACATTGAAAAATCTAAAAATGTAGAGACAAGCAGAATTAAACAAAAAACTAAAATTAGCACCCTGTTTCGTAAAATAGTAAAACTTAATGTGCTAATGGTTTCTGTACTCTTTGATACATTGCAAGCATACTATAGTTTTATATTTGTGAAATGCGATGCATCTTCCATTAAAGAAGCAATTGTCTTCTCAAAAAGTAAGAAAAGGACTTATGGATCATGTATGAGAGGTTAAAACATATTAATGAATGAATTATATTTAGTTACAAACCTAAATATTCAAACATAACATTCCAAAAAACATTGGAAACGTAGAAGAATGTAGAAGGAACAGCAGAGGAGTTGTTTGGAATTGAGATAAATTGTTACTTACGTTCTTAGTGTCTACATAGAATCAAATTTATTGTATGGTAAACTAAAAGCTTAGTTTAAATCTTTACTTTTGTAGCGTGATGCATCAAGGCAGTCAACGAGTTCATCAGTGGCTTTGGTAAGAAACTTTCTGTTTGGTAATACATTGAAATATAGTTTTAACTTCAGCATTGATGTAAACGTTTATCACGACAGCATCAAAGCTTCTGGTTAATCATAATGGCATAAACACATTTAAGTCGGTGATGCTACCAAGGTACCCCCCATAAAAATTAAGAACTTCCTTAATGAAATTTAAGTTGCACACTACAAATGATTACATGGCAGGCAAAATGATCTGTCCTTTAAAGATCCTTTAAAGGCGAAAGGAAGATCATGTTTCTTTCAGCGCAACAGTTATGATCATTCGGTTTAGTAAATCTATCAAAGACTGTACAGGTTTGGTAAATCTGGGGTTAAACGGGACAGTTTCTGTTCTATCTTTAATTGATCTGTCAAATTTTTTCATAAGTCTTTTAGAATAATTAAAGTTTTTTTTCCGGTGCTATTGATCAAGTTGATCGAATCTTTTGGTTTAGAAAATTTGTGAAGATCTGCAAAGGGAGATTAAAAAATTCTAGTTAGGTGGGTATTAAAATATAGTTTTTATGGAAATAAGTCTGACAAGATCTACATATCCGAGAAAATAAAATTTGACTACAATGAGCGAAATGGATACAATGTTAATCTTCCTTTAAAATTGGTATATTATCTTTCAGTCGCTCCCATTTCTAGAGTTCAAGCATTTTCAATCCAACGCATCCCTAATTCAATATGTGATCGCTAAAGATTTTAGATACTTTTTCGTCGGTTTTATCAGGATAACGTTTAATGTATCCGTAATCTTTGGTTAAATGTGGATTTTTACGAAAAAGTCCAATGGAACAGTCCGTATTTAAATAAGAAATTGCTTACTGATTGTAGTATGAGGAAGAAATTAATTGAAACCTTAATTTCTTCTGTTTAGTACTTATTTATCCTCTTAAGAGTATATTGCATTAAACTGAAGGGGATATGAAAGCAAACTTTAGAGGTGTTCTTTTTTTTTGGGGGGGGACCACTAATGTTCTTAAGGGGTCATAACTCGAAAAACTATCACTTTGACTTCTTATAACTTGAAACTACCAGTTTTAAAGACATAAGTTTTTAACAATTGAAACAAATTACATATTTTTTTCATTCATGAAAAATAAAAATTTGTTTTCTTAAATTTTTAAATATGACTGTTTTTTAACAAACATATCAAGGCTAACGCGCAAGATAGGTAAAAAATATGAAGACAAAATTGCTTTAAAAACTTATGTATTTTAAATACCTACACATTTACGTTCAAAGTTTGAGATGTTGTAGCATTATTTAAAACTAACATCGAGAACTTTTTGTGAAATATACAAAAATTTAGGTTTAATATTTTTTCATGAAATTTTTACAGATAGTATATAATAGTTTTCATCCTATTAAACTTTTTGAGATAAATGTTGCATGAAAAAAATTTGAAAAATAGTTAAAATGTTGTAAGTTTGTTTACAGTAAACAGATGACAGGTTTTGATTCATAAATTCTCTCATCAATATTGGAAATTTTTTACGCGAATTGTTTTAAAATATTCAGAACTGAGTTCATTATTTTCTGAAAAAAATCAAATCCTTTTTAAAGATTTAATTCGTATGACCCCTTAGAGATTAAATAAAACTGTATAGTATAAGCTAATGTAGTGCATATTGTAAGCTAGAAACTTTATAGTAATGTATTTCTTTACTTATTGCAGGGAACTTCAAGAAAGAGGTTACTTGAAAGGGTAAGTGATATTACACTTTCCACCAAATTGTTTCAGTATGTATCTGAAACCATCTAGAATCTGAAAATAAATAGTAAATTACTTTAAACAACTGCAAACATACTGAATGTTAAACCAATCTTAAATTTTAACATAAATAACCCTGAATTTGAGCAAATCTGATGTTACAGAAACTAGTAATTGTTAGAACTATTTTTATGTTATTAGTCCAGAAAAACCAGGAAAGTATCTAACCTTATTTCAAGAGATTTCCAGGATTTTACGAGATGTAAAATAAAAAAAAATCAAAGCTTTAAATTGTCACAATAAAGCTTATCAAAATTGACTGTTCTTTATGTATAGAAAGAACTTATTGCTAATTGTTGTAGTCCTTACATTACTAAAACCCTGTATAAAACATTTAACACTAATATCTAGTGCTTTCTAGTGTTACTACAGAGAAAATCGAAACAGAGGGGACATGAAATATTTTTTCATGTTAAGAGAACTTCGTGTTAAAAGAAATGGCTGAGAGTTTTCAACAAAATATGTTAACACTAAATATATCATATAACGAGTCAAATGACCCATAAGGTATATGTAAAAACTGCGATGGGAAATAAGTTAAATTCTTATTCTTTGTGTTTTTAATACATAAAAGTTGACTTTTATTTATTATAAACTCAAAGAATAAGAATATAAGTGAACTTTTATGTATTATAAACAAAGAATAAAATGTTTTAATTCATTTCCCATCGCATTTTTTACATATACCTTATGGGTCATTTGACCCATAAGATATATGTAAATTCATTTGTTATATGGTATGTTTAGTGTTAATAAAATTTATTTACATAGCTTTGTATATATGCATGTATTAGTAAAAGACAAACATTAATATGAACTTAATAAATTTTCAAGTTTTTTGAAAAACTGAGTTTTGGAAAGTTTCTTTTTTGCGATCTTTTTAGTATGAAATCATTAGCCGTTGTTAGTTTTATTCATTTCATCATTAGGATGTGGGTCTAAATTTGCGTAGATTTTTATGTTCCTAGTTTCATATAACGTGGGAACAGGAGTCGGGGCCCGACTTACAGAAATGAGAGCCCAGGTCGAAACCATTCATTCGGGGGCCTCCTCACTCTGATGTACACAGGTGGTGGCTACGGGCTGACTGTTATACAGGGTGTTTCTTATTGAATGGGACAAAGAACATGATTGTGAACGTTTTAATTAATATATTTAGAGAATTCAAATTTACCGCAAAACTACATTTATTAAAGTTTCTACAGGTGTTCAGTATGTGCTCCTCCGGCTACACGACAAATGTCTACACGGTAATCAAACTCCTGCCGTACTCGTGATAACATATTACCTCTGGAGTTCAACCTTTCAACCATTTCGGATTTTGTTTCTTTTCGTCTCGGGCTTTTGTTCTTGCTTAAGCAGCCGGTATCCTGGAACTACTTCACCCACCTGCTTATGTTATGCCGATTGTCGTGTAGTCCTCGTTTATACTTGAGAATTAACCTGTGAGAATATATAGTGGTATTTATTTTGATTGCGTTGTGTAAAAGTATTTTAGTACTAAATTTAACTACAGGTTCTGAGAAACTACATAAATAAGATATGAAAATAAACTAAAAGCTAAATTAAAAGCATCTAAAACCAGCTTAAAATAAAAGTAAATTATATTATGATATATAAACATCTATGTATCCCAAATCTGACTGAATCTTCATAAAATAATCTTCATAAAATATGAACACCTTCAAAATTAGGTGCCACTCTAAATTAGTTGACAATAGTTTTCATTACTTAAGTAATTATGTAAATATAAGAGGACCTAATCTCAATTTCAAAATATATGTAAAAGGGGGTACCTTTGCGAGTTAATATGGTGTGCCCGGAACACTGCTGGTTGATGGCTGATCAGGATTGGGTATCTATAGATATTCCGTCGGTCTAGTCAGGGGCTTCCTTTTGAGTGTTTGGGGTGCAGCCGTAATATTTGATACAGGAACACTTCCCGTCGGACTTGTTTCCTCGACTGGACTCCCGAACACCTTTAGATTTTTCTTATTTTAATTTCATCCTTGTCTCCTCTTTCTTCTTATCGTCCAATCGGGATCGTTGTAAAAATCTAATTGGTCTGCTTAAACCCCGCCTTGAGACCACCAACGTGGAAAACCTTATCCCCCTCTAATTGGACACTCTCCCTTAGGGACTCATAACTCCACAAACGTACATTCTTATTTAGTGTAAAGTACGGAGACGGGATTCTAATCTGGGACTGGGATCAGAACCCCGCCCGAGACCACCGTACAAGACAACAATATCCGTAGAATATAATTTTATGGTCCTCTGTCTTTTTACAAAGATGTGATGAGGTCAGATTTAGATCCCGAGCATTTTACTTCTTGCATGAATGCATCAATTATATTACTGATCTAAATCGCCTCATCACACCGATGAGGTGGTTCTTTGCAAAATTTCGTTCGAAAATGTCTTTGCACAACAGTTACCGAGGAGGTCTTGGCATATTCGAAAACGCAGTATGCTTTCTTCTGCATGCACAACATTTTTAAAGGTTCCTCTAGCTGAGAGTTCGCCATTCGATAACTTTTCCCTGTTGCCAAATAAAACTTGTGTAATTGTAGTTGCAGAATAAATTTGTTCCGGCTGAATAAATCCATTACGGCAGTCGCACTGCGCTATTCTTTTTGTCCCACTCAATATGAAACACCCTGTATGTAGTGATGCTTAAACTATGGCCCGCAGAGCCTTTAAAGTTGACTCACCAATGTAGTTAGTAAAATAAGATTAGTCTAAAATAAAATAGAAAAATTATGAAACAAGTAAAATTATAAAATAGTTTTTAAAAAAATCTTGTGAGGTAAAGCGTATCTTTGAACTTTAAGTCCTTACCCGGGGAATTTTTCTGCCTAAACCAGAATGTAGCTGTGTGTTTAACATATTTTTGTTAGCACTTACATTTGTGAACAAGTTCTCTAATGATACTGAATAAGTCAAACTAAAAGAAGAAATTGTCGATAATTTAAAGTGAATTTGCGACATACGCATCATATTTTTAACTTGAAATGGCAGTTAATTTGGGGACCCGGGCGCTTGCCCCGTTTTACCCTGTCGGAAATCAAGCCCTGACCAAAAACTTATTTCTTTTCCCTTGTCGGAATTTGCATCAATGTTTTGAACTTTGGACAAACTCTGATGTATTTTACCTTGAATAACTGGGACTATACTTATTATCGATATCTAATGCAATGAATTCTTCAGATGATACGGCAAGACAGTCCAATAGTGCATGGTGTTTTCCGTATATTGAGCTTTGAACAAACTCGGATGTATTTATTCTTCCATAACTGGAACTATAAACATTATCGTTATCCAATGCAACGAATTCACCAGATGATACTGTAAGACAGTTCAATATTATATGGCGTTTTTCGTATTTTGAGCTTTGAACAAACTGATGTATTTAGTCTGCCATAATTGAGACTACTCATTATCGTTATCCAATGCAACAAATTCTTCAGATGATACAGGACAGTCCAATACTACATGGCGTTTTCCGTATTTTGTTAATTTCAGAAAAATCTCTTCATGTTACGAGAAAAATGCATGAAACATGGTCAGGAGCGTTGTGTTATTTCGTGTTAACCGATAGTCTTAAGCGTTTCCGCGTTAAACTATTTCCCAGTATTGAGACAATCTTTTTACTTGTAGGATGAAGACGATGAGCCCCCAACTGTTTACAGGGTAAGTTGGCTTAATCTTAAGGTTAGCCTTTACTCTTGGTTAAATAACTGAAATGGTATTGATTTAAATCTGTTTAGAATTCTAAATGTTTGTACTAAAAAACATTACAAAAATAAAACATCATTAAGTAAATATTCTAAAGTAGTAGTGGTCGGAATCATGAATTGATTTACGAAAACTAGTCAAGTTTTGCAATATGACTATGCGATATATAAGAAAGCTTGTGAAGCAGTAGGCGTTACCAAGTCAAAATTAATACGGCTAGACAACGATAAATAGCTTGAAATTTAGTGTTTAAAGCAAATAAAAGATGAGATAAATATTAAAAGTTAAATGCGAAAAAAGGGGGCGAAGGGATAGTGTTTTTGTGAATGACGACATCCGTTTTAAAAAATTTTATAATTTTTTCTCTAAAAAAATTCGCGGAGAAAAAACATGGGTCCACCGCAGAACTGCGGGTGAGGTCAGAATCCCCCGAACCAACGGGCCCTTCTATTGGTTGGGAGAAGTCCTAAGTTTCTTTCTAGTTCAGATCGGTCCTGGTCTGTTTGCCTGGCGATGGTTGACGGAAAGAGGTAAAACTAGCATTGAAGCACCGAATGTAACTTATTGTTACACTACTGTTTGGAAGTAACTCTCTAAAACGACTCGCGATCTTCACAATGCTCACACGTTTAACACATTATGTGCGGGTACATTTTGCAGCGGAATTGTACCGGGAGTGCTCGTCTAGAGCGTAAACTTAGTTATTCAGTTGAATCTCAATAGATCGAAAGTTATTTAGTTTTTAACCCACTTTTCATATTTTGTATTGAAATATATAAGCATAAATAAATAGAAATATATAACCGGAAATTCTTCCGGTTGTAAACAAAAAATATATCTTTTAGTGGATAAATTTATAATAGTATCGTAAATATGAAAAATCAAATAGAAATAATAGTATGTAATTTTAATTTTCTCCTGTTCTGTGGTTCTACATCGACTGGTGTAAAAACCAGTTTTTATTTGTCTAAATTTTTCCAGAATTTATGTAGTAGACAAGAACATTCGGTTTAGTTGTCCTGTATATACCATTATTTTTGTATCCGCAAACCATGTTACACTAACCAGTACTAGTACGTGACCCGTGCTCAAGTATCAATCGTCAGGAAACGTATTAGTACATGTCCCGCATACAATGTGTTAATAGAAAGTGTTGCTGCTGTAGTATAAAATTGTCTTTTATGAACTTAATGAAATTTCACTACAATTATTTTTAAAGTAATTCTAAATTTTCATTTAAATTCATACAAAATTTAAGAAAAATGGATATATTTTTCCTCTTATCCATTTAATAGGCAGTAGATGAAAGTGATGAAACAGTTGAAATCGAAACTCGACAAACTTTAGCTACTGTTCTATCTGAATTGGTAAGTCCATTCAAATGTTCTTTACAAGATGATTATCAGCATGAAAAAATCGCCATAATGTATCACTTTCCAGAAAATAGTTTTGAAATTTATGAGGAAAGACAATCATTGAGAAAAGACTAGTCTAGACTAGTTTAAGACCTCTATCGTGTATGCAATGTATCTGATTTAAAAATTCCTCTAATCTCGCGGAGTAACGTTTAACTGAGAAGTTTCTAGCGTTCTACTGCTGTTAGAATACTGATGTAAAGTAACGAAATTGCTTTAATAAACTTTTAAAGCACTAGCAAGGCTCAATGAAAACATAAGCAATTAAACGATAATGGATCTATATAGATATTTTATTAATTTAAATATTTTTTCTTTAATTCTAGTGTTATATTCATGTCTAACAGTATTTCATAGACCGAAGTTTTATTCGTTCTGAGTTGGCCATCAAGTGTTTAAGTTTTGTATTTGGTTTTTGTGTATTTGATGCATGCCATGCTAAAACTACCTTTCACATCAGTGAACATATCGCTGATTTTTACCTTTTTGCATATTTTAAAGTGTTAGGGCTACGGTAACTAGTGTCATAAACTCTAGAATGTCTCAAGGTTTAGTATTAGTTTAATTTTTAGCTTGTAATTTCAGGACCTTCAGGATGGTGGGGCAACAGGATTTCCTCAGCCGAACCCTCTAATCCAGAGATTTCTAACAGTAAGCATAAAGTCACGAGCAGGAAAATAAAACTAAAAGAGGAAAGAGTTACCCTCTTTCCTCTTTTAGTTTTATATATAAAAGGGAGGTGGATTCGTGAGTTCATGACACAGAACTAAAGAGTAGAAAGTTTTTAGTGATAGAAACAAAACACGTACTGATGTCCTGGCCTCAAATATAATAAAGCTTGTAATTTAAAATTGAACTGTTGAAATTTCTAAAGGTTTAAGTATTAGTAGTGTTTATCGGTTGACTAATCTAATTCCTTGTATTATAAATTAAAAGCTGGCATAACGTTTGTTTTTGTAGGATATTTCAAGGCTGAATTCCCCTTCAGTTTCGGTAAGGAAACTATTTCCTAGATTCGGCAATATTAATAGAATAGTCATTGAATTCCTCTTACAGAGATGGAATTTCTGTTCCATTTGAGGCTATATCCGAGCAATGGCGGAATGGTTAGCTTGCTGGCCTTCGGAACCGGAGTTTGTGGGTTCGAATCAAACTGTGGCAAGGATGTTCGTAGCCTTTTGGAACGGCTTTAATTAGTAGGTTTCATTAGCCCTCGGGCTGCAAAAAGTGGACCGTAGCGCTCCAAACCAAAGCATTTGAGGCTATAAAATTGAAATCTCGAAATTGGTATTTCTTCCCTAATAAAGCCGAACGATGGCCTATTGATTAGGGTGCTGACCTTCGGTACCGGAGTTCGAGAATTCGAATATCCCACTATGGCGTGGATGGTCGTAGCCGTTCGATATCGGCTTTAAACTGTAGGTCCCGGTCTCATTAGCCCTCGTGTTGCAAAAAGTAGACTGTAGCACTCCACTCCAAACCAAACCCCAATAAATAAAACTTTGCGTTTTTTATAAAAAGAACTTTGAGTTTTAAGTAATATTTTTAAGCAAATATGTAGATGATTATAGATGAAACAGGGTCCAAATCAAATTCGTAATCATTACATAAAAATGATTGATCAATATTGTGAAATCGCTCGTTCGATCTAGGCTAAAATAATATGAATATATCAAGAGATAGTTGACATCACCAAAATGAATCGAAAATGGTTTGTAAGTTTTTCTTTGTTTTTTTATATATATCGTCGAAATATATTTAAATATGCTGCAAAGCTTAGAGTTTATGTAAAATTATAGTCTTGCTATTTAAGTAAAATGTATTAACCCTTTAACGAACGGTGGTTTTGAAGCGAAACCACCTCTTACGATTCTTTTTTATACTTTTTAAAGACATATGAATGAATTCTTAAAATTTTCTATGTTTGTCATTTTAAATTTACATCGGATAAAAACAACATTCTTAATTCATTTTTTCATTTGAAATATGCATTTTTAAACTTACTTTACCCCCGAACAGTCAAATTCTATTTTTCTTGTGACCCCAAATACTTATATTTATCCAAATAACACTTAAAAACTGTTTAGCTATTTTATTATACACTTTTAATGATAATTATTCATTGTACTCCCACCTAAATAAAAATTTAAAAGAAAGTATTTCCACACAGTACAAAGGGATGTTTTTGCATTTAAAACTGCCCTCTAACCTTTCTTCCTCCCAATGAATTCACATTTTCATGTATTTTACATTTAAAAGGTTCATATATAACATTTATAAACTAATTTAATTAAATCCTAAGAAATTTATATTAGTGTCTTTTAAAGGGTTAAAGTTTGTTGCACAATCTTCTGTTCAGATTATTACTCTAGAAGTGAAAGTTTTACTGTGACTGACTGTATTGTAAACTATGAGTTTAATTTTCTAGGATGATGCTTCAAGGCAGAGTTATGCTGCTGCTTTGGTAAGGAACATTTGTTTTTCTATGTTTGGAAATATTTATAGAAATGTAAGCACAATCTGATTTCAATGTGAATGCAAACCTTCATTAAAAGAGAACAAACCATACGTCCGACCAATCCTAATCGGGTTGTGGTTACCTAAGCACAGGGTTGGTTTCATTTGCCCAACCCGAAAAAACCCTTGCGGTTTTTTCAAAAAAAAAAAAACCCACTTGAAAAAACCCAAGTGGGGTTTTTCAAAATTGGGTACTCAAAAAAATCTTTATTTAAAATTTCACATATTTAACTAATAATAAATATATTGAATTAAATCTATAATATATATTACATATTTCATCTTTGACAATGATCCTAGATTTTGTTTAATTTGAGGGGTCTAAACTGCTAGAAAAAACAAAACCTTAAAAACTTTTCTGGAAAAAATAGTTATCTGTATAACAAATACAATAAAATCTAAATTAAACAAAGTTAATAAGAATGTAGGATGAAAAAAATAAGAATATTGAAGTATTACATGAGATAAAATTAATTGAAAAATGGACAAGAAAAATTGGGCAAAAAATAAGTATAACTGCAAATAAACATGGGGATAATATAATTCTGCTACTTGAAAATAGATTTTTAAATTTACGAGAAAATAATAGTCTAACTTTAAGACTTCTATCGTGTATGCAATGTATCGGATTAAAAATTCCGCTAATTTCACACAGTAATTTTAACTGAAGTTTCTACCGTTCTACTGCTGTTGTGAGAATATTGCGAAGTAACGAAATTGCTTTAATTGAGCTTTTAAAGCACTAGCAAGGCTCAATGAAAACTGTAAGCAATTAAACGATAATGTATCTGTATAGATATTCTATTTATATATTTTTTCTTTAATTGTAGTGTCATATTAATGTCTAAGAGTATTTCATAGACCTAAGTTTTATTCGTTCTGAGCTATCCATCAAGTGTTAAGTTTTGTATTTGGTTTTTGGGTATTAGTTTTAGCATGGCATGCATCAAACTACCTTTTACATCAGTGAACATATCACTTATTTTTACCTTTTGCATATTTTAGAGTTTTAGGTCTACGGTAATTAGTGTCACAAACGCTAGAATGTCTCAAAATTTAGTATTAGTTTCATTTTTAGCTTGTAATTGCAGGACCTTCAGGATGGTAGGACAACAGGATTTCCTGAGCCGAGCCCTCTAATCAGATTTCTAACAGTTAGCATAAAATAACGATCAGGAAAATAAAACAACTAAAAGAGGAGGGGAAAGGGAGATGGATTCGCGAGTTCATGACACAAAACTGAGTAGAAAGTTTTCAGGGATAGAAACAAAACATGTACTGATGTCCTTGGACTCAAAAATATAATAAAGCTTTCAACTTAAAATTGAACTGTTGAAATTTATAAAGGTTTAAGTATTACTGGTGTTTATCGGTTGACTAATCTAATTCCTTGTATTATAAATTAAAAGCTGGCATAACGTTTGTTTTTGTAGGATATTTCAAGGCTGAATTCCCCTGCAGTTTCCGTAAGGAAACAATTTCCTAGATTCGGCAATATTAATAGAATAGTCATCGAATTCCTCTTATAGAGATGGAATTTCTGTTCCATTTGAGGCTATAGCCGAGCAATGGCGGAATGGTTAGCTTGCTGGCCTTTGGAACTGGTTTGGTTTGGAGCGCTACGGTCTACTTTTTGCTATACTAGGGCTAATGAGACCGGGACCTACAGCTTAAAGTCGATTCCAAACGGCTACGAACATCCATGCCCACTAACTCAGGTTCCGAAGGCCAGCACTCTAACCATTCGGCCATCGTTCGGCCCTTCAGAACCGGAGTTTGTGGGTTCGAACCAAACTGTGGCAAGGATGTTCGTAGCCTTTCGGAACGGCTTTAATCAGTAGGTTTCATTAGCCCTCGTGCTGCAGAAAGTGGACCGTAGCGCTCCAAACCAAAGCATTTGAGGCTATAAAATTGAAATCCCGAAATTGGTATTTCTTCCCTAATAAATAAAACTTTGTTTTTCATAAAAAGGACTTTGAGCTTTAAGTAATATTTTTAAGCAAATATGTAGATGATTATAGATGAAACAGGGTCCAAATCAAATTCATAATCTTTACATAAAAATGATTGATCAATATTGTGAAATTCTCGTTCTATCTAAGCTAAAATATATGAACATGTCAAGAGACAGTTGACATCACCAAAATAAATCGAAAATGGATTTTAAAGTTTTTCTTTAACTTTGTTTTTTTATATATCGTCGAAATATATGCTGTGTTTAAATATGCTGCAAAGCTTAGTTTATGTAAAACTATAGTCTTACTATTCAACCCCTTCCGGTACGATTTAATAATAAAAAACTGTGCGTGAAGTAACAATTTATTTTTTATTTAAAAAACTTGTTTTATTTTACAATTCTTACATATTCTCAATTAAAATCCACTTTTTACATAGTGTTAAGTATCAGAAACGGTAAAATTAAGATAAGTCTTCAAGTTAGTGGTACTTTTCAAAACAAAGTGCAAAGGAATTCTGAATTGTTTACATCGCCAGGGAGTCTCGCTTCTAATTTGATTCTTGTAACACACACGGCATTTCTTAGTAGGTTTTCTTTCATTCTGACTCATCAATTTGGCAGTGACTTGTACCAAGAAACTTTAAATAAACAATTTGTAATAGTGACCTGGGATTTCCACAAGTAACAAAAGTGTTGCTAAATTCAGTACACTAGAAGTTTTAAACTAAATTATCATATTTATCAGTAACTTTAGTCGCATGACGAGTGTAGCTTGTCATTGTGCGGCATGGAATGAAAAACCAATGACGAGCTAGACAGGGTTGGCTTCATTTTACCGGAAGGGATTAAGTAAAATGTATTAAAGCTTGTTACACTATAATCTTCTGTTCAGATTATTACTCTAGAAGTGAAAGTTTTACTTTGACTAACTATTGTAAACTATGAGTTTAATTTTATAGGATGATGCTTCAAGGCAGAGTTATGCTGCTGCTTTGGTAAGGAACATTTGTTTTTCTATGTTTGGAAATATTTACGGAAATGCAAGCACAATTTGATTTCAATGTGAATGCTAATCTTCATGAAAAGAACACCCATACGTCCGACCAATCCTAATCGGGTTGTGGTTACCTAAGCACAGGGTTGGCTTCATTTGTCCAACCCGAAAAAACCCTTGCGGGTTTCTTCAAAAAAAAAAAAAAAAAAAAAAAAAAAAAAAAAAAAAAAAACCATGAAAAAACCCAAGTGGGCTTTTTCAAAATTGGGTACTCAAAATCTTTATTTAAAATTTCACATATTTAACTAATAATAAATATATTGCATTAAATCTATAATGTATATTACATATTTCATCTTTGACAATGATCCTAGATTTTGTTTAATTTGAGGGGTCTAAACTGCTAGAAAAAACAAAAACTTAAAAGTTTTTCTGGAAAAAATAGTTATCTGTATAACAAATACAATAAAATCTAAATTAAACAAAGTTAATAAGAATGTAGGATGAAAAAAAATAAGAATATTGAAGTATTACATGAGATAAAATTAATTGAAAAATGGACAAGAAAAATTGGGCAAAAAATAAGTATAACTGCAAATAAACATGGGGATAATATAATTCTGCTACTTATCATATATAACTTACAAATTAACGAAAAAAAATATTTTCTCAATGCTTTAATAACACAATACTGCTAATAAATATAGAGCAATAATTTAATAAATTTTATTGAAAAGAAAAAACTTCAAATGCAGCTATTTCAAAGCCAACTTTTAGTATAAAATAATCGCCATTCAAAACTAGTTTTTTCAAAGTATTTGTTAGAAAAATTCTATAATATAAAAACTTATTTTAAAATTTCAAAATTTCCTTTAATTTAGACTAAAATTTCTTCTGCATAATTTAAAATTGATTTTTAAGTTTTTTAATTTTAAAAGTTATTAACATTTTAAATTTATTTTAATCATACAATTATATATCCTGTCCTCTTACATAACAAAAAACCTGAGTAGTTTTCAAATCCCCATAAAAGCCTCTAAAACCCATTAAAGTATTGTAAAGACCCTGATAAAACCCGAAAAAAGCCCAAAAACCCTGAAAAAAAAAACCTCAAACCCTGAAAACCCCCGGGTTTTTGCCAACCCTGCCTTAGCAAAAGGAGCTAAGTTGCTGTGAACCTGGGAAGCAACCTTATAAAACAAACTAAATCCCTTTTAAACATTTGGATATCCTCTACATCATAATATACAAATCTTATGCTTTATGAGCTTGTATATTACATGTGTTACACAATTAACTATATGAGTAAACTGAACACTTTGCTTGCCAATATGATTTTTATAGAATTAGCTAAAAGTGCCAAGCTGCATAAATCGAAATGCTCAATGGGTTTGAAGTCTGAAGGTGATGCATGCTTTTGTCCAGAATTTTCACGAAAAACATGGCTAAGGCCGTGTTCCAGTGTTTTTATCTATTTCTGAATAGCTGGAAATGTCGGTGTCGCCAATTTCACTGTCACTCCATTCATTATTTTCCTTGCAGCCACTTACAGCCTACGTATGTCATATTTTTTGGTACTCGGCATCCTACCTTAACGGAGTTACTAGATGAACTCCCGCCTCCATGTCTTTTATCATTTCTCCGTTTTATAGGCTTAATTTGGTCTGTAACTTTTTTTCTATGAAGTGTTTTAGTAGTTTTTACAATCTTTTTAATTGAAATTTATTGTGCTCTTAGCTTTTTAATGTTTCATCATTTTTACCTTTTACATACCTATCTGGTGTAATTGAGTTTATACACTGCAGACTTTTTTTTATAACTTTATTAAACTGGTACGGTTTTACCCTGTTCTGTTATTAGGTGAGGGCTCTTTTATCAGTTAGGTCTTGTTGTTTTTATGAAAAAACCTTGTGCTTGGCGCTTATGTCCTAAACTGGACCTTGCGCCGTTAAACTCCAACCAACCAACCATTCATTATTTTCAGAACTGTCACTAATTACATGCGGTCTTTTTCACCGTGGATTTCTAACGTCGTTTTCATTTTTTGAAACTTCCATATTTTGGTTTTCTTGTTCAAATTCAATGTAGACCGCATCCCTCTTTTCTCCGTTTTACAGGCTTTTTTTGGTCAATTTAACTTGTTTTTTTATGAATTGTTTTAGTATTTTTTCCATTTTTAATTTTAAAATTTATTGTGCTTTATGCTTCTAGCTTTTACCTTAAAATGCTTCAACATTTTACCTTACGTACCTTTCCTGTGTACTTGAGTTTATATATACTAGACATTTCTATTAACATAAAACATGTTACGGTTTTACCTTTCTTGGTTTTAGTATGTTCTGTTTCCGGATTAGAGCACTTTTATCTGTTTTGTTATATTTAAGAAAAAACACCTTGTGTTTAGCGTTTATGTCCTAAATAGGTCCTTGCGCCGTAAAACTTCAACTAACCATCAAATCATTTCAATATAGTTATCGTCATCCGCAATGCTTTCTACATATTAAAGTAATTTGTCATCATTGTCAAATTCTCTGCAGGTCGAAACCATAACGATATTTGTAAAATGCCTAGAATTTTTTTAAACAAGAATGAAAAAAACTTAACGTTTTTAAAGTTAAAACTTTAATTTTTATAACGCTTATATAGGTTATAACGCGCTTATTAAATCGACATTAAAAGAAAAACTAACCCTTTATCCTCCAAATTTTCCTTATTCCTAGTAGCGTGTACCAAATTTAGTGTTGTAGTTATACCAGTTTATTGCCTACATAGCTATTATCAATACAGTTAAAATAAATTCAAATTCTTACATGTGAGAGGTAGTTTCTTAAATGTGCCTGAAACATAAAAAGGAACATTTACACAGGAAGTAGGTAGCCCTTAGAAGTGGATTGAAGTAATACATTCATGATCCAAATTTAGTGTTATACCAGTTTATTGCCTACATAGCTATTTCAATACAGTAAAATGAATTGAAATTCTTGCATGAGAGAGGTAGTTTCTCCAATATGCCTGAAACATAAAGGGAACCTTTATTCAGGAATTGGGTAGCCCTTAGAAGTGGATTGAAGTAATATATTCATGGTACAAATTTAGTGTGGAAGTTATACCAGTTATTGCCTACATAGCTCTTTCAATACAGTTAAAATGAATAAAAATTCGGAAACAGTTTCGATCCACAAGAGATCGCAAAGGGTAAAGTATTTAGAAACAGATTAGTGTTCAGTGAAAGTGAAGTTATAACTAAATTTGCTCCTGGAACAAGGGATAATATTAGTTTTTACAGTGTAGTAGTCAACTTTGAGTACCTTAATAAGATTAAACAAGTGGAAAACGTGACGTGAGGAAAATTGTTTTGCGATATGAGGTTACTAAAACTTTTCTCATTCTGCGTAGCTAATAAATGCATAAATGAAATAAGTGTCTTAAGGTATCAGTCTACGTTGAAAACGTCATTTTTTGCCCAAAAAAAATTGTTTTATTTCTCTATTGTAAAATTTCAACTTTGTCTTCTAAATCTGTTTTTGTCTCTACGGCATTTTATAAAGTTGCAGCTATTTAAACATCAGTGACAGCTGTCAAAACAAAACGGAAGTAGTGACTTCGGAACCGGAAGTTGATTTTAAAGCCCTTGAAAAGGGGGGAGGAAGGCGCTGAAACCCGATATAAATCTTAAGATTATTTCAAATTTGATTTGAATACTGAATTTGAAATATGTCAGTTAATGGCATTTATTTATTTTTCAGGATACTTCAAAGCCGAGTTCACAGGCTTCTATGGTAAATAATTTAAACTTGTCATCTAGACAAAACGAATTCAATCCAAGATTGTAATTCATGATATCTTTCTCTTTGCAGGATGATGCTTCAAAGGCTACATCTTCTTCATTTGTAAGTGACATGACTTGAGTGATTTTTTAATAATCTAAAACTTTATTATTAGAACCACTTTATGCTTCGACAATGAACTTCCAACATTAGACGATTACAGTTATATAACTGTGTTTGTAACTGTAATTCTGTTTTTATTGTAACTATGTTAGCAAGTTTAAAGGCTTTAAAGGTGGTGGACCATATGGCAACTGGACCATATGGGCCGAGCCCTTCGATCCAGATGCTTCTGTCAGTAAGCACAAAAATGACAACGAGCGAAAAATAACACATAAAAGAGCAAAGAGATAGAAGAGTGGAATCGTGAGTTCATAACACAGACACTAGAGTAGAGAATTTAGGGATAGAGAAACATAAAATATTTTTGCTGCCAGTGATATCCGTAAGAAAAAAAACAAATTATCAAAATCGAAAAAATTGAGAATTTTGAAATAAAAAATAAATGTGTTAAAGATAAATTGTATTAAAAATCCGAAAAGGGCCTTAATATTAGTAGGTTAATAAAAAATACCAGATATAACAGACTACGTTATGTTATATCTGGTATTTTTATTAACGAGGTCAAACTTTTAAAATAATCAGTTTTAAAATAATGGATACGTATCTTAAGAAACTTAAGAGTTTGAGTTTGAATGGATATGTGGCCGAGAAGTGGAGAAAGTTTGAATAGAATTTAGAAATACTTTTTAAAAGCAGGAAGTCGTGCTAAAAAATCTGATGTGAAAGTGGCGATTTTTCTAAATTGAGTTGAACTGTTTAATATGTTTCAACTAATTTCCTGTCAAAAGAATAATTTAGCAGTTTTTAAAGCATTTGTATGTTATGCTAATCAAAAGAAATATAGTTGTGGACAGATGTATATATATATTTAATATCCGCGGTCAAGGACAGTATGAAAGCATCGTAACTATTTATTGTAACTGCGTGCTAGCACGTTAATAAAGAGACCAGATATAACAATTGCAAATGTAAATTTCAGACATGAATCGCATCGTAAATGTTTTAAAATTCCTCAGTGTTACTTCAACTGTATGAAAGTAAAATTTGGCACCTATACTCATAACCATTTGCCATGATATACTAAAGATGTAAAACGTGCATTTCAATTGTGAAATTTACATGTAGTTTCCCAATTGGAACATTATTGAACTATGCATGCAAAACTTAACGTAACTATGTTTAAAACAAGTATGAAAACGTCCTTCAATCATTTAGAGTAAATGATTGACGGGATAGGGCCGTTTAACACATTGTATGCAGGACGCGTACTAACGATTGATACTTGAGAGCGGGTCACGTGCTAGTACGGGTTAGTGTAACATGGTTTGTTTCTGGGTACTAAAATAACGATATATACAGTAAAACGAAGCTTAATGTTTTTGTCAACTACATAAATTTTGGGGAAAATTTAGACAAACTAGTTAAATTTGTCGATGCGGAATCATTTAAGTGAAAAATAACTAAAAAATAGTACAGCAAATAAATAACTTAACAGTGCAATAAACAGATAAACAAATAGTATAATATATTAAGAAATAGTATAATATATTAAGAAATAGTATAATATATTAAGAAATAGTATAATATTAAGAAATAGTATAATATTAAGAAATAGTATAATATTAAGAAATAGTATAATATTAAGAAATAGTATAATATTAAGAAATAGTATAATAGCTTAAGAAATAGTATAATAGCTTAAGAAATAGTATAATAGCTTAAGAAATAGTATAATAGCTTAAGAAATAGTATAATAGCTTAAGAAATAGTATAATAGCTTAAGAAATAGTATAATAGCTTAAGAAATAGTATAATAGCTTAAGAAATAGTATATATTAAGAAATAGTATAATAAAGAAAATAGTATAAAATATTAAGAAATAGTATAAAATAAAGAAATAGTATAAAATAAAGAAATAGTATAAAATAAAGAAATAGTATAATAAAGAAATAGTATAATAAAGAAATAGTATAAAATAAAGAAATAGTATAATAAAGAAATAGTATAATAAAGAAATAGTATAATAAAGAAAATAGTATAATAAAGAAATAGTATAATATAAAGAAATAGTATAATAAAGAAATAGTATATAAAGAAATAGTATAATAAAGAAATAGTAATAATAAAGAAATAGTATAATAAAGAAATAGTATAATAAGGAAATAGTATAATAAGGAAATAGTATAATAAGAAATAGTATAATAAGGAAATAGTATAATAAGGAAATAGTTTATATATAAGAAATAGTATAATAGCTTAAGAAATAGTTTAATAACTTAACAATTTATAAGTGTTTGGTAGATACTTTTATTTGAAGTTATAAGTCAGAAAAGTCCAATTACTGTCTTTCCAGGTACGGAAAGTTTAATTACATATATTTCAAAAGAAAAAAAGAGTAAATTAAATGTAGTGCTCTCATATATTAAGGTTGAAATTGTCAAAACATATAAAATTGAAAAAAAATCATTCATATATCTACAAAAAGTAAAGAAAAAAATTAAGATATTTAAATGTGGTCTCATTGCGAAACCACTATCCTCTAAAGGGTTAATAAAGATACCAGATATAACAATTGCAAATGTAAATTTCAGACATGAATCGCATCGTAAATATTTTAAAATTTCTCAGTCTTCAACTGTATGAAAGTAAACCTTTGCACTTATACTCAAACCAATTTTCGATGATATAATACTTAGGATTTAAAACCTGCATCTCAATTGTGAAACTTGCATGCAGTTTCCCCAATTGGAACAGTATTGAACTATGCATGCAAAAATTAAAATAACAATGCATAAAACAAGTATGAAAGCGTCCTTCATCTAGAGTAAATGATTGACGGGATAGGGCCGTTTAACACATTGTATGCAGGACGCGTACTAACGATTGATACTTGAGAGCGGGTCACGGGCTAGTACGGGTTAGTGTAACAATATGGTTTGTTTGTGGGTACTAAAATACCGATATATATACAGTAAAACGAAGCCTAATGTTGTCTACTACATGGATTCTGGGAAAATTTAGGCAAAAACTAGTTTTTACATCAGTCGGTGCCTAACCACATAAGTGAAAGGTTGATTAAAATAAATCAATTGAGATTTTAAATTAATTATTTATCCTTACGAAAATATTATATATGTATATTTATATATTATATATATTTATATGTATTTATATATATATTTATATATTTCGGGATAAAATACGAAAATTTGGTTAAAATAATTTTCGATCTATTGAGATTTAACTGAATAACTAAATTGACGCGCAAAACTCCCGCTCCCGGTACAATTCAGCTGCGAAATGTACCCGCGCATAATGTGTGAATTCTAATATTTCTTTCAGTTATCATGCAGAACATAGAGCGAGAAAATGAACTAAACAGATAGGGACAGGATAGGTAACTGATTCGCGAGTTCATGACTGAAAAATAACTGAAGGAAAGAGTTTAGGGATAAAAAAAATTTTTGAAGTCTGATACATCCGTTCACTTTTGGATGAAATGAAACCGGGGGTGTTGAAGTCTATTCGGGTTTCCTGGGCTGAAGGCCTTATCCCCAATTGATGAGAAATATGAAATTCATTAGAACAGTGTCTTTCTTTAAATTACAACAAATATATAAAATATGCATGTCTTTTAGATAAATTAAAATTACTTTAAAGTTAAAAAATAGGCCCATAAATAAACTAAAATAATTAAATAAATTAAATAATTAAAAATTAAATAATTAAAAATTAAATAATTAAAAATTAAATAATTAAAAATTAAATAATTAAAAATTAAATAATTAAAAATTAAATAATTAAATTAAATAATTAAAAATTAAATAATTATAAATTAAATAATTAAAAATCTAAATAATTAAAAATTGAATAATTAAAAATTAAAATTAAGAATTGAATAATTAAAGAATTAATAAATAATTAAAATTAGAATGAATAATTAAAGAATTGTTAAAATAATAATTAAAGAATTATTAAAGAATTGAATAATTAAAGAATGACAAATTAGAGATAAAATAATTAATATTAAAAAGAATAATTAAAAATGATAATAGAATTGAATAATTAAAACAAAAATTAGAAACAAAGTTTAGGGATAGCAATAAAAAATTAGAATGAAATTAGGATAAAATCATCTTCAGGATCGTAAGTCAACTGAATTGTCTAGGCAGAGTCCTCTAATCCAGAGATTTCTAACAGTAAGCATAAAATGACAACGAGCAGAAAATAAAACAACTAAAAAGAGGAAAGAGGGGGGGTAGGGAGGTGGATTCGTGAGTTCGACACAAAACTAGAGAGTAGAAAGTTTAGGGATAGAAATAAAACGCATATTTTTGTGGTCAGGGACATCCGTACAAAAACCATGAAGTAAAATCTTTTATTGAGGATGAAATCATAAAATCAAATACAACAGTCAGTTAACTTTCGTAAAACTTTTCTGGTTGGGTTTCTCAAATATGGAATTGTTGCCAACAAAAGAGGAAATGCTTTGCAATAATTGCTAAAATATTTGAGTAGCTTTTGAGTTATTTATATGTAAATTATGCTTTCACATATGTATATCAAATAACAGCGTTTTTGGTTATGCTGTCACGAAGATTAGAATGAACACACCGTTTAACTTAACAGAAGAATTTATTGAAGCTAAGTAGCAACTCGCAACTTTACAAGATTTTGAAGTTGACTACCTAGTGGGTATCAGCTTTTATACCCGAACAGAATATTAGAGAAATAACTAATTTACATATTAAAGAAAGATCTAGAATGTTAAAGAACATAAGGAAACAATAAATAACGGATTTTTAAATTAAAAATCCGTACTTTGGATAAACCGCCGTGGCAAGCATCGAACCCACAATCTTCGGGCCTGGATCGCGTGCTTTAACCATTCGGCCACTCAGCTTGTAACCTAAGCTTCTTTATGAGGCATCAATAGCGACGAATAAGAGTCTTGTTTGAAATCTTTATTATTTTAAGGACGGCGATAACAAATTTGTTCAGTGTTTAGTATTTGAATTGCAATCCAAACAAGAATAAAATTTCAACATGCTTTACTTAAAAATACAAACGTTTATTGCCAGATTATTTCTAAAAACTTAATTTTAGGCACACTCCCAAACGTAAATTTTCTGTTGTATTTAGAACTCATGGCTGTTCTATCAATTCACACCTGAGGACAAATATGAAAAATGTATTAGCGACGTCACATTAAGGTCCATGCAGAGCAACTAGATCGTTTTAAGGTCACATAATTTAAGGCTCTGCCAAGCAACACAGTATAATTTACCACAACGTGATACAACCGGTTGATAGAGGAAAAAGTATCGTAATTTCTTACAAATTTAATTTTTTTAACCCTAAAATATTTTCTGCGATAACAGCTACGAAATCTCCTGAAATTAAAAAAATTGGGAAAAACAAAGTATAAATTGTTCTCATTTTTTATATTTGTTTTATATGACCAAGAAAATATTTTACTGCTGATTACTTAGTTTTTAATCTCATTTCGCTTGATAATCCTAAAAATTTCATAATTCTCCATATTTGGGTAGTTTTCTTAACACATAGAAAACTTATTAGTACATGTCCCGCATACTAACTATTGATACTTGAGCGCGGGTCACGCGGGTACAGGTTAGTGTAACAACATGGTTTGTTTGTGGGTACAAAAATAACGGTATATACAAGAAAAAAGCCGAATGCTTTTGTCTACTACAAAGATCCTGGAAAAATTTAGACCAAAACTAGTTTTTACATCAGTCGATGCGAAACCATAGAAAAAAATCAATTTAGATTTAAAAAATCAATTTAGATTTAAAATTAACTTTTATTTATACTTGCGAAAATGATATTTTTATTTATATTGTCTCGAAGATTTGAATGAACACACCGTTTAACTTAACAGAACAATTTATTGAACCTAAGTAGCAACTCGCAACTTTACAGGATCGAGAAGTTGCCTACAACTAGTGGGTATCAGCTTTTATACCCGAACAGAATATTCGAGAAATAACTTATTTACATAAAGAAAGATCTAGAATAATCAAGAACATAAGGAAACAAACAACATTTTTCAATTAAAAATCAGTACTTTGGATAAACCGCCATGGCAAGCATCGAACCCACAATCTCCGGGTCTGGATCGCGTGCTTTGACCATTCGGCCGCTGAGATAGTTGGCTAAGCTTCTTTATGCGGCAATATATATTCGTATTTATATATATTTGTTTATATATTTCAATATAAAATACAAGAAGTTCGTTTAAAAAATAATTTTCGATCTGTTGAGATTTAACTGAATTACTAAATTTACTCGCAAAACGCCTGCTCCCGGTACAATTCCGCTGCGAAATGTACTAGCACGAAATGTGTTGAGCTTAATGTACAAATTTTTCATTTTCTTTACAGGAGGAAGGAATATATTTGCCTCACGACGCTTTTGCTGTGACGGTAAGATTAATTTTGATTGTTTATAAGCTTCAAAATCTGTAAACTGAAAAATCTTAAATCTTAACACTTTCGAGGGCCATTTATTTCTCACTGAAAGTTTTCAAACTTTCAAAACAGAAGTGCTAATTATATTAAATTGTTCAAACAATAAGTTACCGAGCAAAACTGAAGCGAGAATCAGTATTACCATCGTTATAACAGCAAATTCAGTTTATTATAATAGGGTTTGAGCTTCCCTCAGGTGTTATTTTGTAAGATCATGTAGGTGAGAAGTAACCTTCCCACGGCATTCGAAAGGGTTAAAATGCTAATTTGGATGCGTGTTAATGCATAGGGAAAGTAGCTTAAAAATGTCTTAGTCTGCAATTGATTTACACTTTGAAATTTTCTCAATTTGAATTTCTTTTATTACAAAAACGATATCAAAATGGGCACAGAGATTTCTAGGACACAATCGATGTTTGGGGTGTAGAACTTTATAAATAATTGCTGATGTTTCTTTAACGCAACTTTATTTTTCTTTACATATATTTATAACCTGTACTGACGCATCGAAATTTCCATAAGCGAAATCATTTAACATTTGTAGATTGCTGTTCTACCATATTCGATGTCACAGGCGACATTCATGTCATGACATCAGAGGTTGCATCAATTTTCCATCTATGGCAATAAATTACCTTTTGACGTCTTGAAGAGGTTGCCTGTGATATCTTGACTGTAATATGGTAGCATACTTAGTTTTAGTGACTTACGCGAGAACTAGGGACGATACGATAGTGTTGTCAAGATGTCACAGGCAACTTTAACAACTTCTGATGTCTTTAGGAAGTCAAAGATGAGAATTTGGTGCTATAAATTCCCTTGTCTTGTAACTTCTGATGTCATATTGATTTCTAACATTACTAGCATATAGTTCGTCATATGCCGGAATCGGTAAAGTTTTCAATTTTCCAGAATTGTTAAGTACCTTGTGAAGCAGGTAAAAAAATGGTTTGGTTTTTGGATGAGAATTATCTGGTACACACTCAATTTGTTTATCTTCATTTGTTATTCAATTTGTTTACTCCTCTAAAATCTCCCGGTACTGTGAATGCAGTTTAGAATCTAATCGAATTGAATTCATTTAGTCAAACCTTTTGATTATGTATATAAAACAAACGCAGAAACAACCGAAATTCTTAATTTTAAAAGATGTATAACTTAACTGCTTGATATATATTAGTCTGTGAAATAGACCAATATTCATTTATGGAAAGAATGTTATTAATACAGGTGATAAAATTTTCATTGCAACAGAAAATAATCGATGATTAAATTTAGAATTATCTATGTACCTAATTTATTATTTAAGCCAGATAAAGAATTTACGTCATATCCAAGTTCAGTGATAAAATGCATGAAAATAATGCAGGCGATATTTAAATTTAAAATAAGAAATGATTAAATGATCTTAAAGGAATGACGTCATAATGATAGAAAGTTTTTACCTATTTATTACATTAACTTAATCGCCTGCTCATAACCGGGAAAAACAGGGCTTGATATAAGAGCCTTAAACCCTCGAAGAGGGGGAAGGGATGGATATCGAATGTTGCTAACCCTAACTCATCAAGAATCCAATATGGATGCCTTTATCCACTCCAGGTCTAACCGCTTCATAAATTCGAGGACAGATGGACAGATAACTAAGGCTATTATTATAAAGGGGACAAGGGTGTTTTTGACAACCGAATGGGTAATGCAGCTCAGCTCTTTCGCAACTACCAAATAAGATGCTTATTTTAGCTTTCTGTGGGTATTTATACTTTTTGTGTATACTTTGTATCTTATGCACCAGCTCTAAGTTGTTTTTCAGTTTAAGGATTTCACCAAATTTCTTCTAACAGGAAGAAGACTCTGGATCTCGTCAATCTGCTAAGGTATGTTATTTGGTTTTTAGGAATATTAAGAATGCAGTATGTTGTCACTAAACCTATATTTGAGTCGCGCTATAGCCATAACCCGTTCATGACGAGTCTCGTGTACTTGATGTAGATTTCATTTTTATCAGTCCAGCGTCGTCTCCACGCTATGATCTCCGGTTGATATTGAGATCAGCGTCGAGTTTGCGTAATCGAATATCTGAAAGTGTTATTTGAAATTTTAAATGCTAGATTTAATTACTAGGTGGCGTTAAATGGCAACTTTTCACAACGGTTGACTAGTATAACATTTGCCTGCTGGTCCTCAAGAGGTTAAGTTCATTGATGTTTAAGTCCAGCCCTAGTAAGGGATGATATACATATGAGAGATAGTCTAAAATATGCTCAGTAGAAGGTTAGTGAAAATGACACTTGATGAAAGCGTTATAAACCTACCTACTACCTCAAAAGATGCTTTTGATAAGTACACTAGAAAGCCTGATGATCACAATCTAATACCGATACTGTAGTAAATAGTATATATATTTGCAAAGTTAAATCATAATCAATGTAATTTAACTAGTAAAAATATCGCCTATTATCCAGATGGCAGCACATCATGAATAGCTCAGGCTGTAACTGAATGGTGAAGAATCGATTAAAAAAAGTGGAATATTTTCAAATTACTTATTAATATTCTTTTAGTCATTTATTTATATTTAAAATAGATGTTAAAATTTTTCATACAATTGTACTTCATTGCATTTTTATTATAATATTTTAATGTAAAAATAGCTTTTTCAGTTGCTTGGAATTATTGTAAACGTAACCTGGTGTATACTATTGTATTGAGCGAATTGTGATTCTATCTGTACTTTTGCACATGCGATGTAGCCTGAATATTTCTTCCACGCAGTTTTGTTAAATATGTTTTGATGTGCAAATAATTTTTTTTCATTGGCTGGATGTTGACTCATTGATCAAGATTACACTCAATCTGTACACGTAATTAAATACGAGGCTTACAGCCGTTACAAGGGGCAACGGCTGTTCCCCCCATTGTTTGGGGGGGGTAACAGCCGTTTCAACTGTGTGCGTAATATCTTTAATTTTAGAAAAATTATATTTTAAACAGAACTTTTATTTCATATTGAATTACACTATTATATCGAGAACGTTCAAACCTAATGTCTCCTTAAACTAAACTGCCCTCGGCTGCAGTCCACGTGTGGCCATAGAACTACGGTGCCAATATCCGTTTTCGAGACAGAGTTGTGGAGCGCGAAACTTATGTCCTGGTTAGGAGGTCAATCTTACGCCATACTTCCAGTGTTTAGTTTACTACCGTGCTTGATTCTTAGTTGGTCACTGAAAGGATGAACTGAAAGGAACTCGGTCTTTCATCCCTTCAGTGGTAAAAGGCTGAGTCAACTTTGTCCAGCTCGAGGATAAAGTCTCGGACTGCATTGTCTTGGGCAAAACGCTACCTCAATGCTACTGAGTTCCACTATGTCCCTTTATGTTTTCTAAATTTCCAACGTAGCAGATTTAGAATAGTATTAACTTTGTTAAATTCGGTAAGTACTACACCTCTTTAAATTCCCAGTGGGATAAATGTATCATGTGCACTTGTGAAAATCTTTTCTCCATTTGCAGGATGAAGTTAAAGCTCCAACTCTATACGAGGTAAGTTAGTTCAGTAGTGAATTAAAGATAGGGACATGTTTAAATTTCAAACTCCTTGTTAAGTAATGTAATGTGTCTTTAAAATTGCATGAAGCAAGACTTAACTCTGAACATGAATCATTGCTCTGTTTAGTCGATAGTATCAATATTGCTTTAGAACCTTTTCTAAAATTAGATTGGGGATGTTTTAGGTGTGCCGTTACTTTGTGCTACTGCAGATAGGTGCTTGCTTTAAAATCGGCTCTTATTTAGATAAAAGTTAAAACAACCTAATTTTGTGTAATACTTTGAAAACGTGGTACACAACTGATGTTGCGCATCTAGTTTGATATTTATGTGAATAATGCCCCAGCAATTATATCGAAATTACTAGAGCTGAATTTTTGAGTACATACGCCTTTAGTCTCAGCTGAAGTTTGTTATATATATATATATATTAGCAGTTTTCATAAGAATATACTATGTAGTAAAAAGTACAGTTGAAGCTTAAATTTTGTAATTTAAGTCGTCAAAGATTTTACAGTTTTATTACCGTCAATAACACCCGTCAATAACACTTATAGCATTTGCGTGCTGGTCCTCAAGAGGTTAAGTTCATTGACTTTAAGTCCAGCCCTAGTAAGGGATGATTATACATATGAGAGATGGACAGTCTAAAATATGCTCAGTAGAAGGCTAAGGAAGATAACACTTGATGAAAACACTATAAACCTACCTACCTCAAAAGATGCTTTGGATATGTACACTGGAAAACCCGATGATCACAATCTAATACAGATACTATAGTAGATAGTATATATATTTGCAAAGATAAATCATAATCATCAATTTAAATTATTTTCACTAGTACAAATATCGCCTCTATTACCTAGATGGCAGCACATCATGAATAGCTCAGGCTGTAACTGAATGGTGAAAAATCGATTTAAAAAAGAAAGTGGAATATTTTCAAATTACTTATTAATATTCTTTTAGTCATTTATTTATATTTAAAATAGATGTTAAAATTTTTCATACAATTGTACTTCATTGCATTTTTATTATAATATTTTAATGTAAAAATATAGATTTTTCAGTTGCTTGGAACTATTGTAAACGTAACCTGGTGTATACTATTGTATTGAGCGAATTGTGATTCTATCTGTACTTTTGCACATGAGATGTAGCCTGAATTTTTCTTCCACGCAGTTTTGTTAAATAATTTTTGATGTGCAAATAATTTTTTTTCATTGGCTGGATGTTGACTCATTGATCAAGATTACACGCAATCTGTACGACACGTAATTAAATACGAGGCTTACAGCCGTTACAAGGGGCAACGGCTGTTCCCCCCATTGTTTGGGGGGTAACAGCCGTTTCAACTGTGTGCGTAATATCTTTAATTTTAGAAAAATTATATTTTAAACAGAACTTTTATTTATATTGAATTACACTATTATATCGAGAACGTTCAAACTTAATGTCTTCTTAAACTAAACTGCCCTCGGCTGCAGTCCACGTGTGGCCATAGAACTACGGTGCCAATATCCGTTTTCGAGACAAAGGGCCGTGGAGTGCGAAGCTTATGTCCTGGTTAGGAGGTCAATCTTACGCCATACTTCCAGTGTTTAGTTCACTACCGTGCTTGATCCTTAGTTGGTCACTGAAAGGAACTCGGTCTTTCATCCCTTCAGTGGAGAAAGGCTGAGTCAACTTTGTCCAGCTCGAGGATCAAGTCTCGGACTGCATTGTCTTGGGAATGCAAAACGCTACCTCAACGCTACTGAGTTCCACTATGTACCTTTACGTTTTCTAAACTTCCAACGCAACAGATTTAGAATAGTATTAACTTTGTTAAATTCGGTAAGTACTACATCTCTTTAAATTCCCAGTGGGATAAATGTATCATGTGCACTTGTGAAAATCTTTTCTCCATTTGCAGGATGAAGTTAAAGCTCCAACTCTATACGAGGTAAGTTAGTTCAGTAGTGAATTAAAGATAGGGACATGTTTAAATTTCAAACTCCTTGTTAAGTAATGTAATGTGTCTTTAAAATTGCATGAAGCAAAACTTACTTAACTCTGAACATGAATCATTGCTCTGTTTAGTCGATAGTATCAATATTGCTTTAGAACCTTTTCTAAAATTAGATTGGGGATGTTTTAGGTGTGCCGTTACTTTGTGCTACTGCAAATAGGTGCTTGCTTTAAAATCGGCTCTTATTTAGATAAAAGTTAAAACAACCTAATTTTGTGTAATACTTTGAAAACGTGGTACACAACTGATGCAGCTCATCTAGTTTGATATTTATGTGAATATTGCCCCAGCAATTATATCCAAATTACTAGAGCTGGATTTTTGGGTACATACGCCTTTAGTCTCAGCTGAATTTTTTTTTATATATATATATAGCAGTTTTCATAAGAATATACTACGTAGAAAAGTACAGTTGAAGCTTAAATTTTGTAATTTAAGTCGTCAAAGACTTTAGTTTTATTACCGTCAATAACACAGAAAACCGTAATATACTTTAACCACTTAAGGCACACATTAATTTCTAATTTTCGGTCAAAAAATCACCTATTTTTTTTCGTTTGGTTGATTTATACTAATTTGATACCAATTCCTTTCTATATCCAAAATCTCGTTGTCATTATCTTCAGATTCACTTCCATCACTCAAGAAATCATCACTCTCATCGCTGAAACTGTCTGATAAATTGGCATATTCAAAATTGTCATCGTCAGAATCGCTCATTATCAGATAACTTTTTTTAAATTACAAAAACACTTAGTAATATAATTTGCAGTTAACTGCTTACTTTTATTATATTTAAGTAATAAAAATGGATATATTACCTTTTCCACACCAAACGACTACTTTATAGCAAAGAATTCCTAGCAAACTTATAGCTGATCATCAAAATGCGCCACCTGGTTTACACAAGAAAATGCTGAATAGTGGTGCCATCTATGTCAAATAAGTTTGATTATAATCTAGCCTATTTATTTTTACTGGAACGGATCTCAGACGAGCATTAGAAATAAAATAACGCGAGATACAAGGGCGCTCGTGTGAGACGCGGGCAAATGCGTTAAGGGGTTAATATTAATCTATTGAAATTCATATTCTCTAAATTTCAGCAAACGTGAATTTTTTTCTGTAAATCAAATCCATAAACATAACCCAAAAAGTTCAACTTAATAAGTCAATTATGAGGAAAAATTAAACTTATATTTATTCAATTTTGAAATTTTAAAGTGTCTGGATTTTAAAACTTTTAATGCCTTCTACATTTATGGAAGGTTTATTACTGAGTTAAGCATTTACTTTAATATTTTTATAAAGTCCATGGTCATCTTACAGACTTAGTGTACTCATTTCAGCTCAGTTTTTCAGATTAAATTAGATTTTAAAAGGAAAAATTAGATAAAAAAATTTTTGTTTTGTTAAATACTTTATTAGAAATTTTATTAAAGGAGTCCAGGACAGAATTTTTTAAAAATTTTAATCGCTTTAATTTTTTTATATATATGCTTATAAGAGTATTGTAAAAATTTCAATTTCTTATAATTTTAATTTAAAAACTTCAAAATTTTGAATGCTTTTAATTTAGATATTTCTAAAATATTTTAAGAGCTGTTCATTTTTATGTAGTAAACCATGAATCGATTTATCTTGGGTATTTGTACAAATGTTTAATTTTTTAATTCATAAAGTTAAATTTTTTAGGCTGGGTTGTTGTACAGAGATCATTTCGAAAGTCCTTGCTTTTAATTATATCTGGGTTAAATCAAAGTATTAAATATCTGAACAAAACTTCAAACATGTAGTTAAAATAGAATTTTAGCTATAACACTTTAATTAGGCTACAACAAAACAATCGGACGATAACTAGATAAAAAATACAGTATTCGTCTTTTAAGGAATATTAACCATTTGTTACATTTTTACATTAAGGTATCTGTCTACGTTCGGAGAACGTTTTTTTTTTTTTATAAACGTAGACACTAGATCATGTTTTTACATTCTTGAATTTATTTTTTATATTATAGAGAATTGCACTTAAAAAATTTATTCCTGGAGAAGTTTTTATAAAATTTCTAATGAAGGAAATTTAGTAAAAAAAATAGTTTTTTTCAAAAGGTCTAATTTTTTAAATTAAATTATTTCAATATTTTTTGATGCAACACATTTCTTATACACTGGACTAGTGAATCACCTAAAATCTTTGCTTAATTTACATTTGGTAAAAACTTTTGGTCCTTCAAAATCGTACACATTGAATTTTTAACGAATTTTCATTACCTTTATATCTAACTATGAGTGTAACATCGTTAAAATTATCCAAATTTAAAGCTTTTAGGTCATTCACTAGTAAATATTACCAAAAGCATTCATAATTTTCAACAAAATATTTTAAGAACTTTTTGAGAAATCACATTTCAAGTTTCAACATTTTATTAAAAATACCATTCTGAGAAAATCGCATGTGAAGTTTATGAAAGCAACTTTAACTATTAAAGAATTAAAATAGATGTTTAAAATTCCCCACACTTTCTTGCTTCAAAACTTTCTAATTGCCAAGTTGCTAATTCTTAAAAATTAAAGATAAATGTTTAAATAATCTTCATGAAAATTTAAAAAAATTTTGTCCCAAAAATGCTCTTTAAAAGGCTTTAAATTCACAACTTCAGTTTCCGAAGTCGCTACTTCCGTTTTGTTTTGACAGCTGTCAGTGATGTTTAAACAGATGTAACTTTCTTTAAAATGCTGTAGAGACAAAACAAAAACAGATTTAGAAGCCTAAAAGTTGAAATTTTACAATAGAGAAATAATAAAAAATTAAGATTTTTGGGAAAATGACGTTTTCAACGTAGACGGATACCTTAAGCTTTTATGAAGATTACATTAACGTTGTTAAAATAATTGTAAAATTGACTATACAATTAAAATTTTTTTTTCAATAAAACTACTTTGCACAGAATTAACTTTTAACATTTTTCAAAGGCCTTAACACTGAAGAATGGAGTACACTTTCTGAGCACAAAGTATCTTCAAATTATCGTGAAAGAATGAAGTTCCTACTTAATTTACAAATGCCTGTAGTGGTTTTCACAATATTAAATGTTTTTATCGTGTTTGTGTCTTGAACACCTTTAAAATTAGTGCAAAAATATTGACTTATTGAAAAACAATTTTTCTAAACTTTCAACAGACGCTACTTGCAAATGAAGCTAGAGCTGGAAGTCTACCTGGAGTATCTGCAGCGGTAAGTCCATATGTTTCTTGCAGTTGATACAGGTACCTTTCTTTACACTTGTTGTAATGTACTTACAACCTATACACCAGTATTCGTAACAAAGGGGAAATACAGAAAGAATAGAATACTTTACATTGAGATTCAGACATTTATTCTGTACATTCATTTACAAATAGATCCTTGGTTATATATCATAATCAATTATTCATGTCTTATATTTACACTATAATTACTACAATTCTATCACACTGTTAAATTATTAAAAGAGGCCTAAGTTAAGGGTGCTGGTGGATCCTTGTCCCACTTCTCTCGACTCCCGACTTCAACTCCTCTCCTTAACTTCGTTTCCAAACTCCTCACCTCGGTTCCAACGCCCCTTTTTTCTCTTCCTCTCCAATCGCTTGCTTTCGGGAAATTTTCCCACATCTGCATCCCCTTCGGGAGTGCAGGTGGGCTCATTAAAGTAGCCCCTTTTGTGCAAGCTGACATTACTTTTTAGCCCCTGCTCCCATAACTCACGGTTACATCTCTGTGCGAGCTTGACCGTTACGCTGCCACTCCGTGATCTATACCTTCTCTGCAGGGGCCCCTAAACGTGACATGAACAATTGGAGTCCTAAATTCCTCTAGGAAAATCCTCCCACAGCTGTGCATGCACGTGCAGATCACCGTGGGAAAGTACCTCGGTACAACACTCTTAACTGTAGAAAGCGATCCTGTTTGTCTAACTTTACTATACATCTGCAAATTACAGGATGATCCAATAAGACTAACTTTAAAATTGAATAATTCGAAAACGAATGAAGATGAAGATACGGTTTGCATCAAACGGGTGGAACAGAAACCGAATTTTGTGTGTCAAGTAGTCTAAAATAACACCCTGTATTTCAGCAAAATTGCATAGTTTATATAAGACCATAAGTTCAATGGAATGCACAAAGCATTCACAGTGCTTTAGAATTAAGTAAACTTTTAGTTATGAAACTAATTACCCTACAGTTAAAGGAAGTTGAATATACACTCAAACCTGTTATTTTTGTTTTTTTGTGCTGTAAATAAAAATTTTAATTAAATTGAACATAATTGACGACGTTATCTATCAATGACATCGGCGGAAATGGGTTTAATAGTTAGTGAAAATGATCTTGTCGAAGTGATTCAGGATGGCACCGTAAGGGAAGATGAAATTATAAATTACGTAACAGATGTTACTGATGGGCAAGAAGATCCCGATCATATGACAGCAGATAAAATATATGCAGGACTCCAACTCTGTCATAAATTAGAATGTCATTTTCTTGCAATCGATACCAATTCTGAAAAAACTTCAAATTCCAAAAGGAGCTTCAGTCGTGCATATCTGGCTACCGGGACATATACAAGCGTCTAGTGAAACAACAGTCGTCGCAAAAACTAATTACTGACTATATGGTACCTGAAAAAAGTCAACTCTAAACGAGTGCGAGATAGTATCTTCAAGTGACGAAAGCGATTTTGAACCAGTTTATCACAGGAAAGTTCGCGTATTGTCAGACTGCGAAGGATAATGTTTATACGTTTTGAAAAGTTTGTATGTGTAAAATAATCACATATGTAAATAAAATATTTAAAAATGTTCGCAAGTGTATTTTTTAAATCAGATTCCAAAACGTTTGGCGAAATTTCAGGTATGTACTAGTTATTTCGTAAGGTTTCACGTTATTTTAAACGTGACTTTTTTATGCGGTCCCTGTTCACCGCATAAAATAAATTGTGTTCCGAAAACTAAATATTATAGCTATTCGTGAAGTTTTGAGCAATTTTTTATGTGCTTTTTTATGCGGTCCCGATCCACCGCACAAAAACAGGTTTGAGTGTATGCGAAATCTTGTAATCTCTTTATGTAGTTTTGTAATGCCGCTTGTCTCAAGGTAAGTGATGAGTATCTGAGGTAAAAAGTGCAAAGCTAGTGAATAAGAACTCAAAGAACAAAATCCTTAAATCTCCTCAAAGTATTGGTATCTAGCCACGAATAAAAAACTTTAGTGCATTGTAGTTAGCCTTGAGACTGTACATGATTTTCTGCAGGCCCATCAGTACACAGTTGGTCTTGCTGATTCACCGAACTGTGTTCTTTGTGCTTCAGCTCCAATGCATGAATTGTTCTGCCCTACAGGATGTTATTTCTTCGGGCTCCTTTTCGACTTTCCAATCTAATGGGACAATTTCTTGTCTGTATTGGACTGCAAGGCGTCGTATGCTCGAAAGAGTTCGGACGGGCTTAATACAGTTGAACTTCGAGTTATCGAAGTCCCAGGGGACCCCCAAAAATACTCGACTTATCCGAATCGAGTTATTGAAGTTATCTACCATTCTTCTCAATTGGCACTTAAGATGGGTCGACATGGTTTAAATGGTTTGATATGTGCCATAATACTGTGCCATACACGCATTTAAACTTATTACGCTATGTAAATATCAAGGGAAAAATGGGTTCAAAAGGTTTAAAACTTAAGAAATTTGGCTTCATTACATATTAGTATACATACCATGTAAATCTCATTTTAAAAAAATGCAAACAAAAAATAACCACTTTTTTTAAGGTTGTTGGCATGCACAAAGTCGCCTAATTTTGAACACAGTTAAATAGGGTGTTGTCTGTACCTTCGGTGGTCTCCAGGTATTGTTCTAAGATGAGAATAGCATCCTGTGATTACTCGTGACCTCTCGTTTCGAGGATCTCGAAGGTCGCGAGTGGACTGGCATTCGAAGTTTTGAACAGAATTGTTTTTTTCCTGGGAAATCTATCAAACGAATTCGATTTAGATGTTCACTTCGAGTTATCGAGACAGTGTTTTAAAGAAAAGTGTAGAAATGATTCGGGAAAGTTCGAGTTAGCAGATTGTTCGACTTACAGGAAGTCGAGTTATCGAACTTCGACTGTATTAAATTGTAGTTAATGCGGTAAGTTACAAAGCAGTTTAGTTTACATTGAATTTTATATATGCTGATTAATGTAATTAGTGCTGGTATGATAATTTAGTTTCGCTAAATATCCAAGGGATACGACATAGATTTAACTTTGATTTTTCATTTAATTTTGAAGTAAATCCTTTAACTATACTGATCCAAAGTATCGTTTTATTAATGGAAAAGTACTGATTTTACAATATATTATTTAATCCCTTTAACTTTCCGTAGGCTCAACCATCCCAGCCAAGTCGACCAGTAGCACAGGTAAGTAGGTTCATTGTTTTTAACGTTATTACTGAATGGAATAAACATGAAAGACAAACTCTAAAGAGTTGATCAACCAAAATGCAATGTTTAAGTTGTCAAACTAAATGCTATCAAAACCTATTATTGCTTTGACTAGACTGTCATAGATCAAAACGTTGTTTAATTATCAAGTTAAATACAACCTTCGGTAGATTTAGATATATCAATGCAATCTCCTAATATGAAGTTAATCACGCGGGCTTAATAGGAACACTATGAAATTGGCAATTTTAGTAGATAATCGGTGATCCCGGACAAATATAGTACCCTGTTGGAACACTTAGCAACTTGTTAAATACTAAGAATTTTTCATGCATTCAACTCGGAAGGCAGTAAGTAGTCGTATTGACAAACAGATCTGTCACTTAATCTCCAAAAACATCACCATGTGTTATCTCGGGAAAATGCAAGACTTTTTGCAAAAGATTCTCTTTTGTCCTGTATTCTACTCGTTCGAAGGTTACTAAAACCCTGGGTGTTTCTGTGCGAGATTTGCAAGAACTAACCGTTCTTATTTCTCCTATTGCTTATTCTAAAATAAATTTAGTTCACAACTATTCAAAGTGGCGTGATTTTATTTGAAACGTCAGTGGAACTCTCTTTATTAAGAAGTGTTGCCACTTTTACAATATTAAACTATGAAAGAAATAACAATTCAGGCTTATTTCTAACAGTTTCAGCTGTTGGAATATGCCTTGAGAAACAGTCCTGGTTAAAAGCCAGTTTCAAAAACCATTTTAATGGTCCAAGGGGATTTTGATAAATCTTCTTAAATGGGTAAAAGTTTCCAGTGTTCATAAATTGAACACAAATTTGGCAAAACTTTCATATTGCAAATAACATGTTTGTTTTCATCTTGCCCAATAAAGTTTGCTAAAGTTAGCCTCTAAATTTTATTTTCAGATTAAATTTTGTAGGAAGTAAAACTATAAGGCATACTCAGTATGAAATAATTAATGCCTTTCAGTTGGGAATTTATCCAAAATTTCTTAAAATTGTTAAAAACACTAAATTCTTTCTGTGGAATAGAATTAAAGTCATAGCTAACAGTGAGTAAATGTCTCATCAGTGACATAACGTGATTGTAAGATGTAAAACATTATCACAACGGCAAATGGTGCAAGAAGTTGGTTGTAAGGAATGATCCTGCATATAACTCTTGATTTAGTAATGTGGAAAAGTAAAACATTAGTCTAAATATGTTACAAAGTGGGGAGCTTTAATTCCCCTTACGAATAAAGAAAGATGTAAAGAATGAATTGTTTACAAAACGTAATACAAGATTATAAATGAATAGAAACGATTAGGTAACATACCCATCTCCCAGGGCTGGACACAAGAATTATGTGGAGAATTATACAAGAATTATACATGTAAACCAAGGAACAGGCCAATTTTCTAAAACTAACTTTTAATGCGAATAAGATTGAATAAGAATTAACGAATTCGAATACAGACTTTATCGTCGGGCGATTTACACAGAAGTGACCAATACATGTTTTTCGTGCTTGAATAAAAAAAAACAAAGTCTGTTCAGTCTCAACCAGCGATGACTGGCGCCTCATACATCGTAATTAGAGTTCCGTTTTCGTCCACAAAACAAACGCTAGTCATTCAGTGTTCTGATTATCACATCTAAGGGATAAGCATGTTACTAGTGAGAAAAACAGTATTAAAATTTGTATAAAGATGCATTATAAATCTTATAGGAAAAGGCACTTCGATAGTACACTTCACTCTCAAAATTCTAGAACAACGTTGTCCTTCAGCAATGCTCAACTAAAGGACAAACTGCATGTTAAAGGTAAACTTGATAAAACAGTGCTATTGAAGAATAGGGTGCCCCTTGGTAAATTTGGCGAAATTATTGGCGATGCTTGCTAAAACACAAAAGTATTTCATCCGAATATTGTATCCCTTGCTATTGGGGCGATTTTAATTGATGTAGATTGCACCATTGTAATAGAATTATATACATTTTCTTATTTAACCAAAACCACTAACAAAGCGGACATTTACATTTATGGGTAATTAATTCCTTAACAGTTTACAAAGCCAACAGATCCAAATTATTAAAAATACATATAATGAACCATTAAAGGTTCATTATATCTAATATTTTTAAGCATTACGCTCAGTTAATATAAAAGAAAGGGGTTCCCTTAAGAGCTGGATACAAATTAAAGTCAAAATATAGATGCAGATTGCTTGGCCATGGCGAGATCAGGAGAAAATGTTAGGCTACCATGCTCTGATCCTAATCGCCAAGTTGGCGGGGGCACCCTGTTCTATAAAGCCGATCCAACATAGCCTCAAAGAAAAGTGGAAATTAAAATGGGTCTAAAAATATCCGGAAAATTAAAAATGTTACATTAGCAAATCTCAATTACTTGGATTTGACACCAAATGCTTATTACTAACATTTCTGCGTGTCTAAGTAAAATATAATTTTTGTATTTTAAATTAAGAGAGTGCATAACATTTTTGTAGGATGAAGCTTCTAGGCAGTCGAGAGCTTCATCAGCTGCTTCGGTAAGAATTTTTCTTCTTATGGTTAAATGTTTCAGTGTAAGCAAACCTATAATTTGACCTTGAAAGTAAACCTTGATTATAAACGAACTATCAATACATCCTGTCGACCTTAATAGGTTTATGGTCACGCAATTCGAGAGAAGAGAGTAATGAAGTAAAAGAAAAGGATCTAATATATTGCAAAATATTAAAATTACTAGCATATAGCCCATCATATGACGGGATTAGTAAAACTTTTAATATTCCAGAACCGTTAAGTACCCAATGAGACAGGTAAAAAATGGTTTTTTTTTTGGCTGAGAATTATCTGGTTCACTCTCAATAATTTATTTATCGTCATACTCCTCTAGTCTCCCGATCCTGTAATGCAGTTTAGAATCACGTTGAATTAATTTAGTCAAACCGTGTGGTTATGTATAATAAACAAACACACAAAAGAACAAACTTCTTTGTTTCCAAATATATATAAATTAAAAGTTAGTTATCTATTAGTCCGTGAAATAGACTCCTCGACTCATATAAAAAAAGTTCCTTGTTAATACAGGGGATAAAAGTTTGATCGCAACAAAAAATAATCGATGATTAAATTTAAAATTATCACATATGTGCCTAATCTATTATTGAAGCCAAATATAAAAGAAAATCATTTACGTAATATCTAAGTTCAGTGATAAGATAGTAAAATAGTGTAGACGATATTTAAATAATTTGAAATATGAAATGATTCAATGAGATGTTTAACCCTCCGAGTGAAAACACCGGGGAAAAAAATCTCCAAAAAAATACGATAAAGGTTTATTTTGTATGACCAAAATGTTCTATGATTTTTTACTTCATTGTCCTTGTTATTGTCCCTTTACTTCAGTAAAATAGATATATAGACATTGATTGTTAATTTTTAATACGCATAAAGCTCGTCAAATCTCGAAGATCATCGCATAAAAAATAATCTATTCTAAAAGTCAAATAAATTTTTTTTTGAGAATTATTTGTATTTTTTTACTAAAGTCATCCAAGATATTTCAGTATTGCAATTAGATATACATCTGTTACCGCAAACGAAATATTTCGAAAGAGAGATTAACAAAGCCATGAGAAGCTATCAGGGTCTTTGTATCAGGGAAATGCATCCCTCAATAAATGTCAGTCAAGAGGGGTGAAGTTCCTAAACAATCGACCTGACCCTCTTACCATATAATTTCATGAGGTAAAGCACTGAAAATGTACAATACATCTATTTTATTTTTTAGGTCGAAAATTTGTCTGTGACAGCTGGCGGAATTGTACGTGCAAACCGCTTAGAGGGTTTAAAGGAATGACGTCACAATGCTAGAAAAATTATAATTTTTACCTATTTATTAAAATGATAAATGGGTAAATTGAATCGCCTGCTCTTAACCGGGGAAAATAAGGCTTGAAATAATGGCATGAAACTCGAAAAGGGGGAAGGGTTGGATTTCGAACGTTTTAAAGACGACAGTATTTTTTTTTTGGCTGTGATATGAAGCATATTTATACCCATTTATTTTAGAATCTGATTGATAGTTTAGGAGAAGATAAACTTTATTCGCTTTGAATGGATGCCTCTATCCATTCCAGGTCCAACCGCTTCATAAAATGGAGGACAGACGGACAGATAACTTAGGCTATTATTGTATAGGGGATTTGCTCGTAGATAATTACACTCCTACCTCCTGTATGTTAACACTTAATACATACGGGCACTTAATACATACCTATTTCTACAATAGCCGGTCAAATGATCAGACTTTATTTTTTCTGATTATTAAGTATGAAATATGAAAATTGGAAGGAAATGGACAAAAACTTTATTATAATTAAACAAAATTGTATATTGTCAAATTTTATGTATTGCAAACACAAAAATAAGAATTTTTAACTAATTTCCCATAACATTTTTACATAAACCTTATCGGTCATTTGACCCGTTTTATGGTATGTTTAGTGTTAATACAGATGTTAAGGGACAATTGTCTTGGCCAGCGATTGGCCGCCCACCAGGCTCACCAGTGTAGGGCATTGAGTGCCAATTCGGAAATACCCGCCCAGCGACGAAGTCGGAGCTCCGAGCCATCCGCCCATCGAACGTTTGTTTATAAGCAAAAGACTTTTAGGTTACAAATAACAATTCCCGGCAGCGCGTGGGAGGGTCCCATCGCATTTTTTACATGAACCTAATGGGTCATTTGACCCGTTATATGGTATGTTTAGTGTATAAACTAATATTTATACTAGCATATAGCCCGTCATATGACGGGATCAGTAAAATTTTGCTAACCCTAACTCATCAGAAACCTATGCCTCTATCCTATGTCTTTTGACCACCGAGGAATGTAATTGGTTCAAAGATGTGGATTCGGGGAGAATCTTCGGAAATTTCCCGAAGTTCAACAGCGATACTCAGAAAGCGATGTCAATTAGCTAGCAAGGGGTACAGTTAAATCTCAAACTGCGAGGCAGCTAGATCAGTGATACAGCAATCAGCGATGAGGCTGTTTGAATGACCCTGGTAGTTCCAAACCGTGTGGTTATGTTTGATAAACACACAAATTTAATTTTCAAAGATATACAACTTAAACGCTATATATTAGTCCATGAAATAGACTCCTAGACTTTTACGGCCGAACGATGGCCGAATGGTTAGGGTGCTGGCCTTCGGAACCGGAGTTCGTGGGTTCAAATCCCACTATGGCATGGATGTTCGTAGCCGTTCGGAATCGGCGTTAAGCAGTAGGTCCCGGTCTCATTAGCCCTCGTGTTGCAAAAAAGTAGACCGTAGCACTCCAAACCAAACCTAGACTTTTACGAAAATAATTTAATACCGGTGATAAAACTGTCATTGTAACAAAATATAATTGATGATTAAATTTAAAATGATCACATATGTACCTAATCTATTATTTAAGACAAATATAAAAGAAAATATTTACGTAATATTTAAGTTCCATGATAAAACATACGAAAATAATGCAGACCATATTTAAACAATTTAAAATAGGAAATTATTAAATGAGATGCTTAAAGGAATGACGTCATAATGCTAGAAAAAGTTGTTTTTACCTATTTATGTGATAAATTGATAAATTTAATCTCCTGCTCTTCAGCAGTAAATATAGGGCTCGAAATGATGGCATTAAAAAGGGAGGAAGGGGTGGATTTCGAACATTTTAAAGACGACAGTATTTTTCTCTGTGATATGAAGCATATTTATACCAACTTATTTTAGAATCGCTTTCATAGTTTAGAACAAACTTTACTCGCTTTGAATTTTGCTAACCCTAACTCATCAAGAATCCAGTAAGGATTCAATATATATTCCAGGTCCAACCGCTTCATAAATTCGAAGACAGACAGGCAGATAACTTACGTTATTATGTAGGGGATTGGAGATTCCTTTTATATGAATATTGATCTATGTTGCACTTTTTTTATGGGGGAATAAAGACTTAGTAATTTTGAATTTATATATACTAAAATTTGTGAAACTTCGCGGAAACTAAAATTTAACAAGTCTCGTAGATTTATCAGCTTATGAGACTTCATTTATTACTTTAAATTTTACTTTACATCTAATTCCAGTCTGTCGTATTTAGCAGATATAACTCGGGGTTAATCAGTAGAAACCATATTTAAAATTAAAGTGCTCAAATGTTAATTTTCGGAGTTTGTTTCTGTTTTATGTTTATCCAAGATCTAGGGGTTTAAAAAGTGCACCCATAAAATACAAATTTTTAGGCCCAAGTTTTGTTTCCCAATGTAAAAACTATCTTAGGCGAGTATAAATGAATGTAAGGTTTAGTTTGAGTTTCAAAATGTATGGTATTTATTGAAACATACAAAAATTATAAAGGTAAATTGACTTTCAGTTTCATAATACCCTTGGACTTAATTGCGATGGACCATGGGGGAGGGTTTGTCTCCACAAAATAGATGTGGTTTATTTGGAACACAATGTTGTGGGAAAATCCTGTTCAGTTAGCTGAGAATATGAAGATAATTTCAGAAGTAACCTGACACAACTATTTTAAAAGAATTGATAGGAGCAATAAGTAGTTGCATATTTCAAAACATACTTGTAATAAAGGTAACTTGACATTTATACTCGCCTAAGAAATTTAAAAATCGGTGGGAAAATCTATAATTGTACTGACCTGCTTTTACCTTTATTATCTTAAGGAAACTTTACTATTTTGCTTTTTAACCAAAAAACTTCTGAAGTTCAGAATCAATCGGAAGGTAATCTCGTTTATCGATGCCGTTTCTAAACTCTTAGATGTTTAATCTTAACATGTTGCCGCATAAAGAAACTTTGCTATTAAGCTCAGTGGGCGAATGGTCAAAGCACGAGTTGCAGACCCAAAGTTTGTGGGTTCGATGCTAGCCTTGGTGGTTGAGGCAAAGTATGGATTCTTAATTTTAAAATGTTGTTTGTTGTTGCCTTATGTTCTCGAACATTCTAGATCTTTCTTTATTATGTAAATTAGTTATTTCTCGAATATTCTGTTCGGGTATAAAAGTTGATACCCACTAGTTGTAGGCAACTTCTCGATCTTGCAAGGTTGCGAGTTGCTACTTTGCCTCAATAAATTAGTCTGTTAGGCTGAACGGTGTGTTCATTCGAATCTTTGTGACAATATTGTAAAAATAAATTTAAACACTTTGTCTTCTAAACTTAAATAGATCTATGTTAAAGTTGAAAGAAGTATGTTTAGTTTTGGCATGTATAAACTTTACCCTTTTGTGTATTTAGTTTCACTTAAATTTGTGGAGTTTCAGAACTCTAGGTTAACTCGGTCTCATTGCATCGTTCACCCTCCACATACCTGGTTAGAAAGAAAAATGTCGTTCAAATTCTAGTGGTAAACTGCAAATCATAATTTCATCTCGCCCTCATGTACTTTACTGAAAGATCTAATGACAATTTTCTAATTCCAGAGGGAAGTTAGCAGACGTCCTGAAGCAATGGAGGTAAGCTATATCAGTCTTTGATGCTTAGTGTAAGATTGTACCTGTCGTATTGAATTATTCTTGTTCAATGTTAACCTACTGGTGGAGAAAGGATATTCTTCCAAGCCGGCTTACATTTTAACACAATGGTGGATACATGAGTCGCGAGAGTTGCCATTCAGTTAAATGGCAATAAATCGGAAATTAATTTTACTCATCGAAACTTTTTATATTACTCCTTAATATATGCTCTATAAATTTAACAAAAACTAATTTTATGAAATGACAACAGAAAACTTTTAGGTTATGAGAGCTAGCATTACAAACGTATATTTATACGTTACACAAATCCTACTCTAGCAAAAATACATGAGATACGTACTTTTACGTGACCCGTACTCCGGTGACAGTCTACGAAAAACTTAAGTCTCCCGCATGCAACGCTTTATAATTAAAAAAAAAATTATATTACATGACAGCAGCAAATTCTCTAGGATGTGGCATTTATTTTTTTATAAAACATAATTTAAAATTTTTCTGCGAGAAACTGCAGTATGCTTTTTCAAATTCAAATAAAAGCGCTTAAAATTCAAAAAATAATAAATAGTATCCTAGAAAATTTGGTGTTTGCTATTCAAACAGAATAGTGCAGATTTCAAAAAGTACTTAATTTTTCCCTATAGCTTAATATGAGAGTGATTGATCAATATTCCATCAACAGATCCACCTGTAACACAACCTGTAACCGTCTAAAAACTGAGATATATGGTTAACCCTTTAATGTCCAAGTCATTTCTGCCGATTACATTTCGGAGCCTATCTTAAATCTAAGTTAATATGGACTGTACAGAACGAAATAAATTTGAAGATCAAACAATTTTGAATACTAGAGCATGTCAGTGATCAGTTATCGTTTTAAACATAAAGTGACATTTATAAAAAAAAGAAACTTCCTGAAAAAGATTTATTTGATATTGCAGGTAAAATATCTCTGCAAAATGCTGTAGTGTAATAGCAAAAGCAAATTTGTCATGATCTCAGTCTGTACCTGCCGAAAAAGTAATTTATGAGCGCTGATCTAAAATCATAAAATCTAGATCTAAATGAAAAAAATATAAATAATAGAATACTTAAATTTCGTAGATTTTTACGATTGCCCATTATCTACTCAAAAGGAAAATTTGTTCCTAGAAAACATAAAAACTTTTACAAGCTATTTTTTAGCCGTATCTAAAATGATACGCCAGGCATTAAATAAGATTAATTTTCCAGATGAGAATTTTTCTGGTTTTTCATTAGGTAGATTTCCACAAACTTTAGAGGGTTTTTTTGTTGTTCGGGTTAACATGTGATATGGCCTTTGACTGATAGAAAGTTTTCAGTTTCATGCGAAATCTGTATTTTTCATCGGGAATAGAAGTCTTAAACCGAATATTTTAATCTGTATCATTTTTGTATCAAGCTCTCCTTGTGGAACCTATTTTTTATATATTACATGTGAGTAATGCTTAAAAAAACTATAAAATGAACCATTAAAGATTTATGTCTAATTTTTAATTTGGAGCTGTTGCCTTTGTAGACTGAGGGATTAACCCCTTCCGGAATGATTTAATGAAAAACTGTGCATGAAATAACAATTTAATTTTATTTAAAAAACTTGTTTCATTTTACAATTTTTACATATTCTTAATTAAAATCCACTTTTTACATAGTGTTAAATAATATCAGAAACAGTAAAATTAAGAAAATATCAAAGCAAAACATTAATAAGGTATACAGATAATAGTCTTCAATCTAGTGGTACTTTTCAAAACAAAGTGCAAAGGAATTCTTAATTGTTTACACCGCCAAGTAGTCTCACTTTTAATTTGATTCTTGTAACACACACGGCATTTCTTAGCAGGTTTTCTTTTATTCTGACTCATTAATTTGGCAATGACTTGTACCAAGTAAACAATATGCAATAGTGACTTGTGATTTTCACAAGTGTTGCCAAATTCAGTACACTAGAAATTTTAAACTAAATTATCATATTTAACAGTAACTTTAATCGCATTACGAGTGTAGCTCGTCATTGTGCGGTATGGAATGAAAAACTAATGACGAGCTAGAGTCATCATTTTCCCGGAAGGGGTAACTGCCCATAAATATAAATTTTCGCTTTCTCATTGGTTTTGGCTAATTAAGACGATGTATATTGTTGTAATGCATTTACAACACGAACATCAGTGTTGTTTTCTCAAAGAGGAAACACAGTAAAATATACGCTATAGAATTAAAGGTAAATGCCTTAAATTAAAACTGAAACATTTATGTACATTATTTACATATTAATACATGACTTGATTAATAGACATTCCCTGCAATTATTTGGTTTTTATATTCATTGATATCTTTAAATATTTATCAATGATACAATACCCAGGTAACTATCGGGAATATTAAGTCGGTTAACCTCCAGTAATTGCAGGAAAGCAGTGTGGGGTTCTAGGTATGCTGCACGTCAGTACTGACGTAGCGGCCGTCCCTTTGTTAGATGTGGAATCGGGGAAAATATTGCTGGCCCGGGTTCTCTGGCTTGCTCACGTGATCTGAATGCACCCATTCTCTCTGCAGCTCCGACGTAGACTCCTTTTTCCACAACTTTACACCTCTGTTAACACCTTTTTTTTTCTCTTTCCCAATCACTTGTTGGTGAAAATTTCCCACATCTGCACCCCTTCGGGTCTGCATGTATTCATTAAAATGTTTGGTGGAAGTTGACAAATGCTGCTTAGCCCTGTATTCTCACGGCTGCATCCCTGCCTGAGCTTGACAGTTACGCTTCTGCCACTCCATCAGCTATATATCCTCCTCAGTGTCCCCATTAAAGAGGTCCAAGTCAACAGCTGCATCTAAATTCTTAAAAAATTAGTTCACATCTGTGTATGCAGTGTTGACCATGGGAAATTACATCTATGCATATAATTCTGGGTGCAACATTTGATATACCCCCAAAAAATTACGCGCCAAATCTGGCACTCCCTACGTTTTTTAGGATTGCTGTTTCTTACTTTGGTGTTGAATTAGGTTTTTCAGCTTTTAGGTTTTTTGCTGTTGCCAAATTTAGTATTTTCTTGTGTCTTGTACCATTTTTTGAGTTTTTTTAAGTTTTGTGGCAACAATTTTTGGATTTCATGTTTTACCACCATTTCATTCATTCGCATTTCTTTGTGAAATGATCCAGCGGATTTTCTGACTTGCTGATTTTGCTGCAAATCTGGTTGTATTTTCCAATATATTTTTTTTTTCTATTAATTATTTTTTCTTTTAGCTTTCAATATGCTTACTGTATATAGTGTTGAAAAGTTTCAGGGAATTTAGTCTGAAAATTGATAGTTGTGCTTCATTTTCGTCGGGTATTCCGGCAGTTGGAAGGCCAGTATTGTTAATTGGGAGGAATTCAATTTCTGTATAAATAATTCTTTTTATTAGATTGCCGACACGTAATTTCAATTGTATTTGTTAAAATTTTTGTGTGTAAATTGCGTATGTTATTCAGTGTCATTTATTTATTTATTTATTTAAGGATTCAGTATTTTTTATGTATTTGTATTTAGCGAGAATCCATCTTGGCGAGAAAAAAAAAGCTCCAGAAACGGGTATTTTGCTTGGCGAGAAAAGAAGTCTCCAAATTTCCGATTTGTGGGGGTGGGGGGTATATCAAAGTAGTTCATAATTCTGTTACAATTGCGCAATCTAGATCAATTAAAGTCTCCCAAATAGCAACGGATACAATGTTCTGATAAAATACCCTTATGATTTAGCAAACATCGCCAAAAACTACACCAAATTTGCCAAGGTGCACCCTATTCTTCAGTAGTACGGAACGATAATCTCTTCCTGACATCCTTGTCTTATACATTGCGCTTCTTTACACTATTTAGAGTTAAAATTTAACCCATTTAACTTTTTTTAATGAAAATTAATCTTTTACAGGTCGGGGAAGCAGCACAGCCAGGTGCACCTGAAGCATTGGCAAGTCTCATTTTATATATTTAGTACAAAAGTATCTTAACCCTTTCGTGGGCTGTAGGAAGATTACTTCCCACCTACACGATCTTAAAATACACCTGTGGGAAGAGCAAAATCCATTCTAATATATTAGTCTACCAGTCGTTTCAATAACTAGACCGATTCCCGCTTCGGTTCTGACCTGTCATCAATTGTTCGATCCATTGAATGAAATTGGCAGCTCTGTTTTGAAAGTTTGGAAACGGGGAGTGAGAAATAAATAGCCCACGAAAGGGTTAAAAAATTGCTGATTTGAAATATTGCTGCTGTCTGATTTTATATAAGTGTATGAATCCAAAGTCAAATCTCGGTATTAATTTACGTCGGATGATAGTTTTTAGGTAGTGTTTTTTGACTCTAAAACAAAATACTGACCACATATCTACTCGTCATATTAGCCACTGTCCCCATTGTCATATTAACTTATGCATGTTAAAAGTAACACGTTTTTCGCAATACTAAATTTTAAAAAATTTCAACCTATCGCTGTATATACCAATTTAAAAACTTGTACCACTAAAAAGGTATAGCAAAAAATATTAGCATAACATATAATATAAAGGACTGATTATACATATTAATCTATATTTATATTCCCTTTTATCGAATTTTTATCTTAATCTGATTATTTCGTATTCCTCTGTTTCATTTTTAAGTTCAGGTTCTAATGTATCAGTCACAAAGGGCTAATGTTCCTTAAAAACCATTTCAATAACGGTATGTAGAGACTTCAGCTCACAACCCCCCCATAAAAATCTGTCTGATAGTCTACAGTATTCAAATAGATTTAAATTAAGGTATCAGTCTACGTTGTAAACGGGAATTTTTGCCAAAAATCATAAGAGGCTTTTATTTCTCTATTATAAAATTTCAACTTTTAGGCTTCTAAATCTGTTTCTATTCTACGGCATTTTAACCCTCTAAGCGCTTTGCACGTACAATTCCGCCAAACCGATGATGACTTCAAAACGTACAATTTTTGACCTCTAAACTTTCCGAAAATGGATGTAATGTACATTTTTTTCCAGTACTTCATGTAGTTTTATAGAATCAGGTCTATTGTTTAACTATTTTTCCACATTTATTAATGCCACCCTACTGAGGCACAGAATTTGATAGCTTTGGCTTTGTAAATCTATTTCGAAGTATTTCTTTTGCGGTAAAGATGTAACTCTATTGCACTAATATCTTGGATGTCTATCGTAAAAAAAAATAAGTCTCGCAAAGAATATTTTTATTTGTACTTTTAGAATCCAATATTTCTTAGAGACTTGGCGAGCTTTATGTGTATTAAAAATTAACAATCTATAATATCTATTTATATATAACCGGAAGTAAAGTGACAATAACGAGGGCGGATTTTCCATATTCTATTCTAGTCGACAAAGGGTGAAGGTAAAAATCATAGAACTCTTTGACCACTTACATTAGCGTATTTTGGAGAATTTTTTCCTAAATGTGTTCCACTCGGAGGGTTAAAGAAAATGTACAGCTGTTTAAACATCAGTGACAGCTATCAAAACAAATCGGAAGTAGCTACTTCGGAACCGGAAGTTGTGAATTTAAAGCCTTTTTAAAAGAGCAAACTTTTTAAATTTTCATGAAGATTAGTTTAAACATTTTTCTAGTATTTTTAAGAATTAGCAACTTGGAAATTGGAAAGTTTTGAAGCAGAGTGTAGGGAATTTTAAACATGTATTTCATTTTTTAATCGTTAAAGTTGCTTTCATAAACCTCAAATGCGTTTTTTTTTCAGAACGCTATTTTATTAAAAATAGCGTTAGCTCGCACCCCTCCCCCCTATAAAATCTGTGATAGTCTGCAGTCTTCAAATAGTTTTAAATTATTGATCTATACTTTTGTAACAACGAGTTACACTGCTGGACAACGCCAGCGCAAGAGACTGACCGTCATAGAATATAGCCCGTCATATCACGGGATCAGTAAATTTTTAATTTTCCAGAGTTGCTAAGTACCTTATAAGGCAGGTAAAAAAAATGGTTTGTTTTTTGGCTGAGAAATAACTGGTGTACGCTCAATAATTTGTTTATATTCCTACTCTTATAATATCTCCCTATACTGTGAATGCAGTTTAGAATTGCGTTGAATTATTTTTCTAAATGAATTCAAAGTTTTCTTAGCTACATCAAAATTATCGTTAAGTTCTTCCCAATTTTTTTTGTCGCAGTAGTTAATAGAAGTAAAGGAATTAAACAATCACTTCCTCTACACCCTGAAGGTAGATAAAATTTGTTAATACCGGTGATAAAATTTTGATTGCTACAAAAAATAATCGATGATTAAATTTTATACATTATCACATATGTACCCAATATATTATTTCAGCCAAATAAAGAATTATTTACATAATATCTAAGTTCAGTGACAATTTATAAAAACAATGCAGACGATATTTCAATACTTTATAATAAATTATTAAATGAGACGGTTAAAAGAAATGACGTTACAATGCTAGTAAATGTTAATCTTACCTATTAATTGCCCGTTAAATTAATAAATGTAATCGCCATCTTTTAACCGGGGAAAATAGGGTTCGAAATGATGGCATTAACCCTTTGACGGTTAGGGAAACGAGAAGTTTTCGTTTACTTAATTCGCGCAGCATTACGAGTAAACAGTAGTCGAAAGTGGCAGCTGTTTTCCCCAGCCGTTCTTCGGAAAATGTCACCCTTCTCTATCGATGCCGTAGATAGCTCGCCTCACGCGTTTTAAAAATTTCTTAAAGTATTTGTAGTACATAAGTTTTTACGCACTTTAAAATAATTAATAAATGATAATTATTAAATAGTAAATTATAAATGATTATAATCAATTATATAAATAATGTCTAATTATAAATATTAGACAAATATTAAATTGAAAGGATGAAATAAATACAACTAATGTAATAAAAAAAAATCTCCCTTCATTATGAAAAGAAATTTATGGAACCCGTACTGCCATATGTAGGTAGTAAAACTAACTAAATTTCGCGAGTCGGAATCGTTTGTAACATAATCAATGCAGAATAATAACGTTGAACGAGCTCAGCTCGTCAGCGCGCATTGGGGGAAAATTTTCACTAAGCGAGTAGTGCTCGTTTCTAACCATTTCGGTCAAAATTTTGGCCACGAGCTGAACTCGTTTGCGTGCATTATGAAGCAAGATTCGATTACGAGCTGAACTCGTTCATAACCGTCAAAGGGTTAAACCTTCGAAAAGGGGAGAAGGGGTGGATTAGAACGTTTTCAGAGTATTTTTTGCTGTGATGAGGCCTATTTATACAAATTTATTTTAGAATCGGATGGATAGACGATAAACTTTCCTCGCTTTGAATTCTACTAACCCTAACTCATCAAGAATTCTATATGGATGCAACTATCCATTCCAGGTCCAACCACTTTAAATTCGAGAATAGGCTATTATTATATAGGGGATTTTGCCTATTTTAAAATCTATTTAAATTAAAGAGCTGCGATTTATTTGCATCAGTAAATCTAAGCGCCTTCGACTCTGACAATCAAAGGTACACCATCCTGGAACAGTCACTGACAGTCAAAGGTACACAAAGCTCGAAATGTGCTAGGATTTCTTGACAAGCTGAACAACGCAATCGTACTGCTTGGGACACAAACGATTAAATTGCTCAAGATCTCATATTTGTTATTGTTGTATAAAAATATTGCCGCATAAAGAAGCTTAGCCAACCATCTCAGTGGCCGAATGGTCAAAGCACGCGATCCAGACCCGGAGATTGTGGGTTCGATGCTTGACATGGCAGTTTATCCAAAGTACGGATTTTTAATTTAAAAATGTTGCTTATTGTTTCCTTATGTTCTTGATTATTCTAGATCTTTCTTTAATATGTAAATTAGTTATTTCTCGAATATTCTGTTCGGGTATAAAAGCTGATATCCACTAGTTGTAGGAAACTTCTCGATCCTGTAAAGTTGCGAGTTGCTATTCAGGTTCAATAAATTGTTCTGTTAAGTTAAACGGTGTGTTCATTCAAATCTTCGTGACAATATAATCCACAGTCAGGGGGGCGGCATAGTTTTTTCCGAATCGAGACAGATGCCAAATTTACCACCCTGTAAAAGAAAAATTACCTTATTCTTGAAACTTTAATACTGCAAAGCTAATGCTTTCCTTTCACAATTTTTTTTACTGATTATAAAAAAAAATTACTAATATAACTTCGCTTAGTAATTTTTCTAACTCATCTTTAAGTGTTTATCGATTCATTAATAAATGTAAAAAATTTTTTTAAAAAAGTAATTTGCAAGTTCTTTAATAAAGCTGTTTAAAAATATTTTGTATTTAAAGTATATTTTTAATATATTTATATGTTGTATACATGTATATTAATACATTTTATATAGGTCGATGAAGCAGCACAGCCAGGTGCTCCTGCGGTGTTGGTAAGTATAATTTTTTTTTCTCAAGTAATATATTATCTTTGATTTCAAAGATTTAATTCCTAACTTATGTCAGTGTATAAATATCCCAAACCCAATCTGGGCAGCAACGTACACTAGATCAGGGATGGGCAAATTCCAGCCCGCCGGAAGGTTTTATACGGCCCGAAGATAGAATTTTAAGTTGCCGGTCCGAGGCAAATTAAAAGAAATATGTATTTATACATCATACATCCATCTCCTTTTTCTACTTTGCTTAAATATTGTATCCCAAACTAGCATATAGCCCATCATATGACGGGATTAGTAAATTTTTTTAATATTTCAGAACTGTTAAGTACCTAATGAGGCAGGTAAAAAATTTGTTTTTTGACTGAGAATTATCTGGTTCACTCTCAATAATTTATTTATCGTCATACTCCTCTAGTCTCTTGATCCTGTAATGCAGTTTAGAATCACATTGAATTCATTTAATCAAACTGTGTGGTTATGTATGAAAAACAAACACAAACGAACAAACTTCTTAATTTCCAAATATATATAAATTAAAAGTTAGATATTTATTAGTCCGTGAAATAGACTCCTAGACTTATATGAAAAGAATTTATTGTTAATACCGATGATAAAATTTTCATTGCAACAAAAAATAATCGATGATTCAATTTAAAATTATCACATATGTACCTAATCTATTATTGAAGCCAAATATAAAAGAAAATCATTTACGTAATATCTAAGTTCAGTGATAAAAGATATTATAATAGTGTAGACGATATTTAAATAGTTTAAAATATGAAATGATTCAATGAGATGGTTAAAGGAATGACGTCACAATGCTAGAAAAAATTGTTATTTTTCCTATTAAGTGATAAATGGTTAAATTTAATCGCCTGCTCTTAACCGGGGAAAATAGGGCTTGAAAAAACGGCATTAAACTCTCGAAAAGGGGCGGAGGGGTGGATTTCGAACGTTTTAAAGACGGCAGTATTTTTGCTGTGATATGTAGCATATTTATACAAATTTATTTTAGAATCGGATCGATAGTTTAGGAGAAGATAAACTTTATTCGCTTTGAATGGATGCCTGTATCCATTCCAGGTCCAACCGCTTCATAAATTTGCGGATAGATAACTTATAATATTATTATATAGATTTATTATCTCGCGCCCAGGAGATCAGCGGTATATTTGCTTCTTATATGTGAACAAGTGTTTTCATCTTTGAACCTTAGAAAGAATAATTTCAGAAGTAGACTGACAGATGAGCATTTAGCATCGTTCCTTAACATGAGTACATCTCACTTCGAACCTCAGTATAAGGAACTTTTAAAAGTGAAATCACAATTTCATTTATCTCATTGATATATTTAAACCGTTAGGTACTTGTATTTTAAAATTTTAGATAAATTTATTTTTGCCCGCCAAACTTATTTTCTTTCCTTTTTTGGCCCGCGGCCGAAAACGTTTGTCCATCCCTGCGCTAGATGATTATTAGGTAACTATCATATAGGCCAGTAAAATTTTTAATTTTCCAGAATTGTAAAGTACCCTGTGAAGCAGGTAAAAAAAATTATTTGTTCTTTGTCTGAGAATTATCTGGTACACGCTCAATAATTTATATTTACTGACCTCATATTAGTTGCCAACTTTAATTCATCTTGTCATATTAAGTGATAGGATGGACAGCAGAGGTTTTAATATACAGTCATCATTAAGCGATACACATGAATGTCTAAAATTGAACGAATCGATTGCAAACCGTGTGGGTATGTATAAAAAACACACAAACGAACAAACTTCTTAATTTTTTAAGATATATAACTTAAACGACATACTTGTTAATCTGGGAAATACTCCTAGACTTTTAGGAAAAGAATTTGTCGTTAATACCGGTGATAAAATTCTCATTGTATTTATATATATACATGTATATTTGTCGTACTTATATAAAAGATACGAAAAGTTGGTTAAAATATTATCGGTCTATTTCGATTTAACTGAACAACTAAATTTACGGGCTAAATGCTCGCTCCCGGTGGGTAGAATAGTTAATGAATTTAGAATTTTCTTGAGGTAAAATGATATGTAAATGTTCAATATTACTGAAGAAGTAAATAAGGTAACTGCTTACCTTTTGTTTATGCTGGGATTCTCATGACGACAGTATAACCAAACTACGGCTGTTGAACACACACACCACACACACACACACACACACACACACACACACACTTTTTATTTCACAACACTTCACGACACAGAATAAATTGAGACATGAATACAGAATTATGAATTATGTTACGCTTTAAACCCGGTTCATATATGAATAAGAATAGCATACAGGACTAACATTTTAAAACCGACGCCGAAAGTCCAACAGTTTTTCTCCTTGACTCCAGTTTGCTTTTCCCACCGCTCAATAGCGCCATCTATCTTTCGGTGGCGAAATTAATCTAACACCCGGTACAATTTCGCTGCGAAATGTACCCAAACACAATGTGTTATAACACTTTAAGTAAAAATTTATAAATTTACCTCTGCTCTTCATAGAGCGGAGCAAAGACTTAACACCACACATTAATCGAGAGGACATTCTCCGCAAGTAGAAGTTGTAGTTCTTTAAGTCTCGTTACAAGTAGCAATTAGTCTAAGGGAAGTAATTCTTCACATCTTCAACGGTATTAAACCTTCCTCAATTATGTCTTTGTTCTCCCCTCTTCTGGCCCAATGGTAAGGGTGTTTACCTTTGGTACCAAAGTTCGTGCGTTCGAACCCCATTGAGACATGAATGTTCGTAGCCGTTCGAAATCTGCTTTAAGACGCAGGTCTTGGTCTCATTAGCAGTCGTGTTGCTCAAAAGTAGATTGTAGCGCTCTAAACCAAACCAATCTCCCAAACCAAAGCTTTCGGGCCTTTACTGATTTGCCTGCACGATTCTGCCAATCTGATTTCTATTTCGCTTGCACTGTTTCGGCCGTATTTTTTCCAGTTTTAGTAACAAATTATTAGTTTTGTAATTTATTCGTCCAGTAAATGATAATTTGCAGTTTATTGTATTTTCTACTCTGAATCAAAAGCGCGGGTTTTTTCGCATGTTTTGTATCAGAAGAGGAATTGTTATTTTTCAGTGTATAGCTTTCTGGTTATATTTTACTAACCGCCTGATAATTTTATTGATGTACGAGTTCAATAATATATTTCTACTTTTAAATAATGGATAATTCAGAGCGTATGGAGCTAATTTCTTGCGATTCGAACTATGACTCTGAATCAGAAACTGAATTATCTGTAAATGATAGTAGCGAAAGTTTACTAGATGACCTGGATAGTACGACTCTGATAGTAGTACAGATGGAATCAGTCAAGCAAGACAGGTTTTCGAAATTGTGATAATCCTACGGATCCGCCTCCTAGACTTGCTTTCACTGGAATTCCAAAAATTAACTTGGATGGCGATGAGACTAAAGGCAAATTTCAGTTCTATGATGCTTTCATAGAAAGAAAAAAAAGTTGTAATAAATGCTTTAAAATATTAGAATTGTTAATTTTAATTACATATCTTTCCTTAAAAATGTAAAATGAACAAAAAAATGCAATAAAAAAATTCGACATTTTTTGACCGAATTCTGGAAAAAAATAAACTGTCAGAGTTAAGGGGATCTGTGAAGGAATGACCTGATTCAGGGACTTGAAGGTCGATTTATGGCAGTCGACGCGAATTAAGTTAATGGCCCATTAAGATGAAGTAGTGGACAGGGATGTAGTGTGGCCACCTACAACGGGAAGAGGTTCGCATGAGGAAAGTTATGTAGAATCCTGGGATACCCCTAGAGTAGAATGCAAAATGCTCATAGCAAATAGAAAAAGAGTTATACCCAATATTTAAGTTATATGTCTACGTTCGGAGAACTTTCTTTAAACGTAAAACTAGTTCAATGTTTTTACATTTTTAGATTAATTTTTTATATTATCATGGAGAATTGCATTTAAAAATTTATTCCTGGAGAAGTTTTTATAAAGTTTATAATAAAGAACATTTAGTAAAATCGGGTTTTTTCAAAAGATCTAATTTTGTAATAAATTAAATTACTTCAATATTTTTGACACATTTCTTATACACTGGACTAGGGAATCACCTAAAATCTTTGCATAATTTACATTTGGTAAATTTTGGTCCTTCAGAATCATACCTTGAAATTTTAACGAATTTTCATTACCTTTATATCTGAGTGTAACATCATTAAAAATTATCCAAATTTAAAGCTTTTAGGTCATTTACTAGTAAATACTATCAAAAGCATTCATAATTTTCAACAAAATATTTTAAGAAATTTGAGAAATCACATTTCAAGTTTTAACATTTTATTAAGAATACCGTTCTGAGAAAAACGCATTTGAAGTTTATGAAAGCAACTTTAACGATTAAAAACTTAAAATACATGTTTAAAATTCAACACACTTTCATGCTTCAAAACTTTCTAATTGCGAAGTTGCTAATTATTAAAAATATTAGAAAAATGTTTAAATTAATCTTCATGAAAATTAAAAAAGTTGTCCAAAACTTGCTCTTCAAAAGACTTTAAATTCACTACTTCCGGTTCCGAAGTCGCTTCTTCCGTTTTGTTTTGACAGCTGTCACTTGTCTCTACGGCATTTTAAAGAAAAAACAGATTTAGAAGCCTAAAAGTTGAAATTTTACAATCGAGAAATAAAGTAAAATTATGATTCTGGGCAAAAAATGACGTTTGCAACGTAGGCGGATACCTTAATGATTGATACTTAACTGAAATACTTTGATGTTCTATAGGTCGGTTCTCCACAACCTGGCCCATCTGGAATGCACGTAAGGGTTTTTCCCCAGCTTTAACATCTCAACATGTTAATTTACTATATAAGAAAAAGAAACCTATTTCTTGTGATCGTATGCTATATCAGAAGCATTAAAATTGGAATGTCTTTAAAATTTCTTTTGAATTTGATTGGTGCATGACTGTTTATTGAAACAATACTTTTGATCTTCCATAGGTCGACTCTTCCCAGCCAGGTCCCTCTGGAGTGTCGGTAAGACTTTTTTTCAATCTAGTGAAACTTTCATATAGCCCGTCATATGACGGGATTAGTAAAATTTTTAATTTTCCAAAATACACTGTAAGGCAGATAAAAAATAGTTTGCTTTTTGACTGAAAATTGTTACACGGTCAATAATTTGTTTACTTTCACACCCCTCTAAAGTCTCCCGATAATGTGAATGCAGTTTAGAATCGCAATGAATTCATTTAGAAAGATAATTCAAAGACTTCTTAGCTATGTCGAAATTATCGATAAGTTCTTCCCAATTTTTTTACCACGGTAATTAATGGAAGCAAAGGAATGAAACTACCACTTCCACTACACCCTGTAGATAGAATTTGTTGTGAATACCAGTGATAAAATTTTCATTGCAACAAAAAATAATCGATGATTAAATTTAAAATTATCACCTCTACCTAATCTATTTGAAAGAAAATTATTTACATAATATCTACGTATAGTTTGGGAAGTTTGGTTTGCAGCACTACAGTCTGCTGTTTTGCACACGAAGGCTAATGAGACCGGGACCTACTGTTTAAAGCCGATTCCGAAAGGCTACGAACATCCATGCCATAGTGAGATTCGAACCCACTAACTCTGGTACCGACGATCAGTGCCCTAACCAATCGGCCAGCGTTCGGCCTATATCTACGTATAGAGAATTTACGTATAGAGAGGCGATTCCGCTGTGCTGAATGTTGGTCGTGTGTTAGTACGTTCCGACAAATTTGGCTTATTTTTTGTGAGTTACTTCGATTTGTTTTCTTTTTTGTTTATATCTTCGGATTCCTGATGGTTTCAGCTTTCCAAAGAGGGTTTATATAACAAAATTGATTAGGTATTTATTTTGTTATTTGTTAAAAACCTTATTTGTTGCTACGATATTGATTTGTATTGTGTTGGCAGTTTGCCAAAAAAAAATTTTATTATCGATTTTTTGATAATTGAATTGTATCTATAATATTATTAATCTATATAAAAAAATATGCAAATTGATATAATTTTTGTGAATATAAGTTTATTTGATCGGAAGTTATCCGAATTTTTGTTTTTGCTGTATTTTAAACATTTATTCTATCACTTGTGATCCGCCATTTTTTTCCCCGTTGGGTTCTTCCTTCGCCGGCGGAAGAGTGTGTGGTTTTTCCTTTCGTGCTGATATAATAGTTATGTGAGAGTTCTGGATATTCCGAATTGTTTAATTTCTTTTATTTCTAATAGGGTTGTTATTTGCAATGATTATTCAAAAAATTGATTGTGGGGTTCCTCAGGGCTCCAGTTTAGGACCCAAACTTTGGCTCTTTGCAATTAACGAAATTCTTGGGGGAAGGGGGAGATTTTAGAATTCAGGCGTTTGCCGATGATATTTGTGTTTTAGTTAGAGCCAGGGCGGTAAGAAGTTCGAAAACAATAGTAGATCCTTTATTGAATGAGACTAGCATATAGCCCGTCATATGACGGGATCAGTAAAATTTTTAATTTTCCAGAATTGTAAACTACCCTATGAGGCAGGTAAAAAAAGGGGTTTTTTTTTTGGCTGAGAATTATCTTGCAGCAAAAAATAATCGTTGATTGAATTTTAAATTATCACATACGTACCTAATCTATTATTTAAGAGAAATATAAAAGAAAATTAATTACGTAATATATAAGTTCAGTGATAAAACGTGTGAAAATAATGCAGACGATATTTAAATAATTTAAAATAAGAAATGATTAAATGAGATGGTTAAAGGAATGACGTCATAATGATAGAAAAATGTTTTTTTCATCTATTTATTCTATAATAAATTGATAAATTTAATCGCCTGCTCTTAATTGGGGGAAAATGGGGCTTGAAATAATCGCATTAAACTCTCGAAAAGGGGGGAAGGAGTGAATTTCAATATTTTTGCTGTGATATGAAGCTTATTTATACCAATTTATTTTAGAATCAGATCGATAGTTAAGGAGAAAATAAACTTTACTCGCTTTAAATTTTGCTAACCCTAACTCATTAAGAATTCAATATGGAGCCTATTTCCATTCCAGGTCCAACCGCTTCAAAAATTCGTGGACAGACGGACAGATAACTTAGGCTATTATTATATAGGGGACTAGACTTGTGAACTGTTACTATTATGTTATTGTTATTGTTGTGTAGTTAGTTGTAAGTTAAATTTTAAGATAAAAGTTAACTTAGGTGGGAGAATGTCAAATCGTCTGTTAAAATTGATGTTCTACCCACATATTATCTTTTTTATTTTATTTTTTTTTCTGTAAGTTGCCAGTGGCAACGAACGATTTTGTTTAGTGAAAACATGGCTGTTCTTTCGTATGCGAGAAAAATCGCTCTTGAGTTGCTTTTGTGCTTTAATATGTTAATATTATTTACGCCATAAATTCTTCTATGTGATATTTTCTGTGCATTTAAAGATCTCGCATACGTAAATATAATAAAAAGTGTTTTATATTAAAAGGGCGTCTGTTTTGAGCAATTACTTAACGCCATTGAGAACATTCTTCAGTATCACACTTCTGATTTCGAAACCCAAACGGGACAGTGATTATTTGGTGGTATGTATGAATGGTATCGAAAATGATAAATTTAATCGCCTGCTTTTAACGGGGGGAGAATAAGGCTTGAAATAATAGTATTAAACGCTAAAAAAAGGGGGGTGGCTTAGATTTTGAACTCGCTTTGAATTTTGCTAACCCTAACTCATAAAAAATTCAATATGGATGCCTGTATCCGTTCCAGGTACAACCGCTTCAAAAATTTGCCGACAGACACCTTAGGCTATTATTATATAGGGGATTAATAGTTGGGCTCATAATTGCAAGTTTGAATTTAGTAGTGATAAATGCGTGTATACCATCTTTAAAAAAATGTAAAGGTGTTCAGGCTTATCCTGTTATCAGAATTGGGGATAATAAAATTAGATTTGTTAAAGAAATTAAGTTTTTGGGTACAGTTATTGACTATAAATTTACGTGGACCAGCCTTATACATTATCTTAACAGGCTTGCAATTCCGTCACTTTTCTCACCTTTAGTCACTTTTTTTTCCAATTGATCACTTTTAGTCACTTTATCCAGTATACTCAAGTTTTGATTATTTTTGTCTTTTTGCAATTTTCTTGACGAGACAACATTCTAAATTGTGTTTTTTACATGAAAAAATTTTTTTGGCCGGCCTTTTTCAAAAAACTCCCCTATATAATAATAGCCTAAGGTGTCTGTCGGCAAATTTTTGAAGCGGTTGTACCTGGAATGGATTCCTCGGCTAAGGGCAGGCGATTAAATTTATCAATTTATTCACGTAATAAATAGGTAAAAATAACATTTTTTTTTAGCATTATGACGTCATTCCTTTAACCATCTCATATAATCATTTCTTGTTTTAAATTATTTAAATATCGCGTGCATTATATGTTTTTATCGCTGATTACATATAAATTCAAAATAATTTTTATTATAGAAATGATTTATAAAGAAAATAGATTGTTGTATATTTAAAATAATTTATTTATTCAAATATTAGATTATTTTTATGGATAATGATTTTATTCAATTATTTAACATAAATTTTGTTTTTGTCAGGATATAAATTTCAATTTTAATTTTTAAAGAAAATTAAGTTTTTTTTGTTTTTATAATAACCACTTTTTGACTAAATGAAATTCACATTTAAACTGCATTAAATCGGGAGACTCTAGAGGAGTATGAGATATAAACTATTAGAGTGAACCAGATTTCAGCATTTTATTATCTCAATGATTCAGTTCTGGAATATTAAAAATTTTTTCATAGTGCAATGCTTAGGGGAATATTAGGGGTAATTAAGGTTATAGAACTCAGCATTATTTTTATGTAATGTACCATGATCCTCAAATGAGAACGTATTTTTGAGTAATATTCATATTTTTATATTGTATTTGGTAAAAATGCATCTGTTTACATGCAAATGAGTAACTTTAATATAAAGTTGTAATTTTTTTTAATCTGGCATTTAATGGGATTAAGAATAAAGCTAAAGTACATTTTCTTATTTGCAGACACGGCGGAGGCGACCGGTATTTGAGGTAAGTTATTTTAATTACTGACATTTAATAATGGTTAGAAAGGAGTCTTATTAACATTTGGTGTCATAGGGTTTAATATAAATTTGTCCAATTTTAAAATGTCGTCTTAACCCTCAGAGTGGAACACAGAGGAAAAAAGTCTCCAAAAATAAGCTAAAGGTTTACTGTGTCAGTTGCCAAAGCGTTCTATGATTTTTTACTTCACCCCTTGTCGACTACAATGGAATACGGGAAACCCACCCTCGTTATTTATCCCTTTACTTCCGGTTACAAATAGATATTTAAATAGATATTATAGAATTGTTAATTTTTAATACATATAGATATCGTAAAGTATAAGATAATCCCATAAGAAATAAAGAATATTTTTAGTTGTACTTTTACAATCCTTTAAGAGAATTATTTATATTTTTTTACGAAAATCATCCAAGATATTTAAATGGTGCAATTAGAGATATATCTGTTACCGCAAACGAAATACTTCTAAATAGAGATTTACAAAGCCATGAAAAGCTATCAGCGTCTTTGTGACTCGGGGAGTAGAGATGCATCCCTTAATAAATGTCAAAGAGGGGTGCAGTTCCTAAAAAATCGACCTGGCCCTCCTACCTCAAACACTGGCAGAAATGTACATTACATCCATTTTCGGAACGTTTTTAGAGGTCGAAAATTGTACGTGACAACCACTTTGAAGACATCATCGATTTGGAGGAATTGTACGTGAGAACCGCTTAGAGGGTTAAAGCCGATGTCCTAAAATTCTTTAATGTTAATGTTCAAAGACAAGATATTAATTTAGATTAGTCTGCCTAACTCTTGGTTAGATTGAATATATTGAAACACATGTTTGTAGAGGTTTTGCATCTTGAGGATAAGAGAAAAATTACTCGTATTTCCTTGTATCAGCAATGTTAACCTCTTCAGGTAAAATGACGAGTCTAGCTCGTCATTGGTTTTTCATTCCATACCGCACAATGACGAGCTACACTCGTCATGCGACTAAAGTTACTGTTAAATATGATAATTTAGTTTAAAATTTCTAGTGTACTGAACTTGGCAACACTTTTGTTACTTGTGGAAATCACAAGTCACTATTGCATATTGTTTACATAGAATTTCTTGATACAAGTCACTGCCAATTTGATGAATCAGAATAAAAGAAAACCTAAGAAATGCCGTGTGTGTTACAAGAATCGAATTAGAAGTGAGACTCCCTGGCTATGTAAACAATTCAGAATTCCTTTGCACTTTGTTTTGAAAAGTACCACTAGCTTGAAGACTATTATCTTAATTTTACCGTTTCTGATACTTAACACTATGTAAAAAGTGGATTTTAATTAAGAATATTTAAGAATTGTAAAATAAAACAAGTTTTTTAAATAAAAAAATAAATTGTTACTTACGCACAGTTTTTCATTATTAAATCGTACCGGAAGGGGTTAAGGGGCACAATACCCTTTTTTAAGCAATTTTAAACGGAAGTTTTCTTTCTTTTCGCCTCATATCAGCATTTGTTAAAATGTATATTCTTAATGTACTAATAAAATTATTTTTGCATGTTCTATATTGCATTAATCTCTTCAAATCATTATAGCAATGGTATTATTTGAAAAATTGATCAGTATCCATACTTACTAAAATTATGTACTTTTATTATTTGCTGCTTCGCCGGACACCCATGACCCCCAAGGTAGTCAATGTGCTAAGAATTAAAAAATATGGAGTAGCCCGCTTAAGTTCCTGTTTAAGTCTTCTTGCTTGCAACATTCCATTTCTGTGGTACCAATTTTACTAATATAGATATAAATTATCAGTTTCACCCTTTCGTGGGCCACTTATTTCTCCCTCCACGTTTCCAAACTTCCAAAACAGAGCTGCTGATTTTATTCAATCGATCGAACAATTGATGACAGCGCACAACCGAAGCGTTGATCAGTCTTCCCGTCGTTTCAATTACAAGACCAATCTATTATAATGGGTTTTGCGCTTCCCACAGATGTATTTTGTAAGATCGTGTAGGTGGGAAGTAATCTTCCCACGGCCCACGAAAGGGTTAAGAGGCCAAATGATAACCGAATTGATAGGGTGCTACTCGAAAGTTCACAATACCTCCATAGTTCGTGTAATGACATAAAATAAACCCTTCTGATTGGATAAATTCGAGTGACCATCTTGGTATTAAATCACTTTTTTTCATTAAATTTCAACCAATACTTGTGTATGTATACTTTGTATTTCGTAATGATTACAGGAGAATTTTGTAAGGATTAGCATACACGAATTTTGGGATTTATTACAAATTTTTGCATAACTTATAATTTTTAAATTGGGATTTTGATAGGATTTACAGAAGCCTCAAATGAAAATCGCGTATTAATTCAAAATATCAGCAGAAATAATGTTGATATAGCGATCTATTGATGTCTTTCAATGATATGTGAAAATGAAATATATAAGAATAAAACAGCTAACTGTAGTAACGCAAGTGTAAAGTGTAGATTGTAAAAACACAAGCCATAAAATAATTTGGAAAACAAGAATCAAAATTAGATTCTCCCATTATTTTCAATCTTAGACATAATTTTCAAGAAGTTTAAGACTAAAAATTAACCCCTTCCGGTAAAATGACGAGTCTAGCTCGTCATTAGTTTTTCATTCCATACCGCACAATGACGAGCTACACTCGTCATGCGATTAAAGTTACTGTTAAATATGATAATTTAGTTTAAAATTTCTAGTGTACTGAATTTGGCAACACTTTTATCACTTGTGAAAATCACAAGTCACTATTGCATATTGTTTACTTAGAATTTCTTGGTACAAGTCATTGCCAAATTAATGAGTCAGAATAAAAGAAAACCTACTAAGAAATTCCGTGTGTTACAAGAATCAAATTAAAAGTGAGACTACTTAGCGGTGTAAACAATTAAGAATTCCTTTGCACTTTGTTTTGAAAAGTACCACTAGCTTGAAGACTATTATCTGTATACCTTATTAATGTTTTGCTTTGATATTTTCTTAATTTTACTGTTTCTGATATTATTTAACACTATGTAAAAAGTGGATTTTAATTAAAAATATGTAAGAACTGTAAAATGAAACAAGTTTTTTAAATAAAAATTAAATGGTTATTTCATGCACAGTTTTTCATTATTAAATCATACCGGAAGGGGTTAACGGTCTAGATGATGATTACAAGCAAAACAAATGTAGCCAGTTCTACATTCTTTATGGTAACCTAACAGGGTACAAAGACCAATCAGGTTCTGTTTGATCACCTTAGACGAATTATGTAGGTTTTGCAAGATTGTGGGCTGCACTTTTGTACTAGAGTTCGTGGGTTCGAATCCCGCTGCAGGCTGTCATTTCTGAAGCCTTATGAAATGCAAATATAGAACTTAGAGTTGAAGCCTTTTCATCTGTAATTCAAGACTTCAGTCATTTGTGTGTGGCAAAAGTAAATTTATTCGAGGTTCAACAAATCGTACTGTTTATCCGAACGACAAAATGAGGATCGAAAGTTTGATAGATTGATTATAGGACTTCATTTTTTTTTTTTTTTTTTTTTTTGCTGAAAAGACACTCGTTATAAGTAAACAAAAATTATCCAACTAAATTTTTATTAGTATCTGAAGAAATATCAGGGACTGATGAGTTAGGCTGGTTGCACATACAACGGATTTCTACCGAGCGGAGAATTTACCTTCACCGATTAACAATATCAACGTTGATTTCGTTGAGCAGCGACAGTAAATTCTCCGGTAAAAATTCCGATGTGTGTGCAACCAGCCTTAAAATGAATAAATGACATTTTTTGGCTATATTAGTCTTGAAACTTCTTGGGTTTGCAATTAATCTCATTTTGATATCTTGTATCATTTTGATATCTTGTATCATTTTGATATCTTGTATCATTTTGATATCTTGTATCATTTTGATATCTTGTATCATTTTGATATCTTGTATCATTTTGATATCTTGTATCATTTTGATATCTTGTATCATTTTGATATCTTGTATCATTTTGATATCTTGTATCATTTTGATATCTTGTATCATTTTGATATCTTGTATCATTTTGATATCTTGTATCATTTTGATATCTTGTATCATTTTGATATCTTGTATCATTTTGATATCTTGTATCATTTTGATATCTTGTATCATTTTGATATCTTGTATCATTTTGATATCTTGTATCATTTTGATATCTTGTATCATTTTGATATCTTGTATCATTTTGATATCTTGTATCATTTTGATATCTTGTATCATTTTGATATCTTGTATCATTTTGATATCTTGTATCATTTTGATATCTTGTATCATTTTGATATCTTGTATCATTTTGATATCTTGTATCATTTTGATATCTTGTATCATTTTGATATCTTGTATCATTTTGATATCTTGTCTCATTTTGATATCTTGTCTCATTTTGATATCTTGTCTCATTTTGATATCTTGTCTCATTTTGATATCTTGTATCATTTTGATATCTTGTCTCATTTTGATATCTTGTCTCATTTTGATATCTTGTCTCATTTTGATATCTTGTCTCATTTTGATATCTTGTCTCATTTTGATATCTTGTCTCATTTTGATCTTTTTTTAATCTCTAGAGCAGTGACGAATCTTCCCTGTCAAACGAATCATCTTCAGATTCGGTAAGTATGTTGCATACAATGATTTTTTAAAAGTTTATTTAAACGTTTAACTCGAAAGATTTGGAGTTAAATAACTATTTCTAAATTCAGATTTGGTAATTCTTTTTCGGTATATTCTTTGCAAACGTTCAATAAGTAAGCATTAAATATTCCAAATAGAGCTTTTATATTGGACGTTGAGATTTGAAACAAAATTAAAATTCTAATGTTTACGAATCTGAGAAAATCCTATGGGAACCTATTCGGAGTAAACAGTACTATTATGATCTATAACACTCCTTTGTGACGACTTCAGTGTTCTAGAGTGAAGAGGTAGCGTGAAGAAAGGATCACAGTCACGATAAAATTGGAAATAGCCTATTTCTTGAGTAAATACGGCTATATGCAAGGGGATTCTAATCTCCCAAAACATGTCGAACTGCAAAGGGTGGTTGCCTGCATAACTTCTTCACGACGATCACAGTCGAAAGAAGAGGTTAGATAATCTCACAAGTGGGGGGAGGCTTTTCCAGGGTGCAATTCAAACCCAATTTATCCCCCGTTGGGTATCCGAGACTCATGCCGATCCCTATATGAGCGGACTTTACGAATCTCCCGAACTTAATCACTAGAAAGCTGGATCGGATCAAAAGACGCGAAAGCCTCCACGAGGTCAAAGCACCTACGTAAAAAAGTCAAAAATACAGAGTTAATTGGAGGGTTGACTGGGGTTTCTTGGCCGAAGGCCTTATCCCCTGTTATGAAGCTATTAAATTAATGAGTGTCCAAACCTTAAGATTAAAGCAATTCAGCAACAAATGCAGGTCTTTAAGTCGCAAAAAATAAAAATAGTAAATTTTTGGGCCTAGTATTTATATAAGTAATAATATATAAAATACTAAAAGAAAGTTTAGGGATAGATAAAAAATAGTTTATGGATAACAAAGGATTTTTATGATTTTTTAATTTTACAATTTTTTTAATTAACCCTCCGAGTGGAACACACAGATTAAAAGTCTCCAAAATATTCGCTAAAGGTTTACTGTGTCAATGGCCAAAGCGTTCTATGATTTTTTACTTCACCCTTTGTCGACTAGAATGGAATACGGGAAACCCACCCTCGTTACTGTCCCTTTACTTCCGGTTATAAATAGATATATAAATAGATATTATAGATTGTTAATTTTTAATACACATAAAGCTCGTCAAGTCTCGAAGATCATCCCATAAGAAATAATGGATTCTAAAAGTACAAATAAATATATTCTTTAAGAAAATTATTTATATTTTTTTACGAAAGTTATCCAAGATATTTAAGTGGTGCAATTAGAGATACATCTGTTACCGCAAACGAAATACTTCGAAATAGATTTACAAAACTTTAAAAAGCTATCAGCGTCTTTGTGCCTCAGAGAGAAGAGGTGCATAGCCTAACAAATGTCAGTCAAAGAGGGATTGAGTTTCTAAACAATCGACCTGACCCTCCTACCTCAAACACTGGCAGAAATGTACATTACATCCATTTTCGGAACTTTTTTGAGACGTCGAAAATTGTACGTGACAACCGCTTTGAAGACATCATCGGTTTGGCGGAATTGTACGTGCGAACCGCTTAGAGGGTTAAGAAAAATACTGTCAAAACAGTATAATAAAAGTGAAATGAAGGTAACACATGATTAAAGTTACCTTACGAAAGGAAAGGAAAATGAAAGTACAAAATAAAATTAAGTTCAGCTTGAAATACAGAGTCAAAATTCTGGGCTTTTTATACCTGAGGGTCAGTTACGGTCCCGCCAACTGTTTTTGTCAGTTCAGATCCCAGTTACTTGAGAACTCAGCTAAGATTACAGTTTTTAACTGAATCCTAATTCACTGGCTGTTCATATACTGGAAAATCGGTGCAATCATCTAACCTCATTACCACCACCTATCAAGGGGCGTGACGCCTATTAAATCGAACTGTCAGCATCCCAGATACGGTGTCTCCATGCTATTTTCGACGGTTCGAAACAGGAGGGATTTTCCAAAAAGCTTGTTTTGGCTCGTGCTCTGAACAAAGGAGTCTTCAAACCTTATTTATCAGAATCTTTGCATGAAAAATAAGTTGGTAAATATATATTTGATTTAACGTATTTTACTTCTATAACTTTCCAATACAATCAGTAATACATAAAAGTAAAACATACAAAAACTCGTTAACAGTACAACTCGTAGTGTAAAATACATTTATACAGGGAGTAATGTCTCATAAGGGCTTAATGTGAAACACAATAACATTCACAGGAAGTAGAGCTAGTGTAACTCCACTCAGTGAAGTAAAATTGCAAGCTCTGCATGATTCATTTCATAACTCTAGCTGTAGTGCTAAGTATCTCAGTCACAAAGTCAAATTATCGTGTAATTTTAAGGTTGCAAATACATAGGACATCGTGGATTTATTAAGCAAAAACAGAAATTGTTTCTGTATTTGAATGAGGGGAACACCTGGATAATGGAATACGTTCTGCTCCTTAATCTGTCAACTTGTCAGATATGCTTATTTATCTTCAGCTGAAATAACCTTGCGTTTAAGTTTGTCAATTTAGTGTGCTAACTAGCGATGTATATCCGTATAAGTCCTGTAGTTGACAATTACTTAATCAAATGTCAGTAAATTCAAAAACTAAGTGCTTTTAACACTTTTGAGAGCCATTTCTCTTCTGAATATCTCACAATTGTTTTATTATCAATTAAGCAATAGAATTGTACTTTATTTTGCCAATTGTTTCCCACAAATGTAGGGGTTGCTCGCCGCTATAGAGTGGGTCCTGCTCTGTAGCAAGTTTTACGCTACGTAAGACAACGGCGACGGAAATTATCCCGCCCTGTGTGTAAACATTGCTTTCATTGGTCGGCGACGTTGAATTCTCCGATCGATATAAAATCAGCTGTGTGCAACCAGCCTAACAATTCTCGGATTAGACGTTAATCTGTTAATATGCAATCTACTGTAGTATAATCGGTGACGAATTATTCATATTGTTCAATATAATTAAAGTGTTATCTCCTAAAATATTTGTTTTTGTTCCAAACAGACTCGAGCGTTTTTCCGTAGGAAAAGTTTGAAAGTATTCGTAAGTATTCAGTATAATTGCATATTAATTTCTTTTAACCACTTTTAGTTAACATTAGTTATGAGTTAATATTTTGTAACAAACTTAACTTTCTGACTAGTTAAATATCAAATCTTGCACGAAAGTTAATTTCCAGTGGCAATACAATATTCAGTCATAAAGTAGATTAAAGACGAAAAAATTTTTAAGAAATGCAAAAAGTTCAGAGTATTACGAATCTCAAGTGCAGAAATTTTAAACTAGTATCGCCGTATAACTAAAGAGGTAAAAGTTCGTTGTATTTTTAAGAATATTTTTTTGTAGATGATTTTACGTGAAGATTTAATTTAGTATTAAATTGGTAATGTTCCTTGCGTCACCTAGCGCTAATTTTCTATAATTTAGCTTTATATTAATTGATTTAAATATTTCGGGGTCTATTTTTTTTAAACGTCAAGGAGTCTACACTTAATAAAAAAGTGCAGTATTTTACATGTTTATTTCATTTCTTATGTAAATTGAAAGTTAGATTTGGTTACAAAATCAGTAAAAGTCTAAAGTATAAAAAAATTTTTTTTTAAACTTAACTAACCATAACAATTTATAAAAAAGTGAAGGACAAATTAAATAGTATGCATTGGACGAACCTATTTCGGGTTTCAAGTAATTGAAATACCGTTTATATCTCTTGCCCGAACTGAGATCGGGCATTCCATAATTGGTGCTCACTTAGTTCGGGTCTCACTGGAAAGCGGTTTAAGTGATAATTACAAGAGGAATTACTGTATAAATTCCTCTATAGGTAACATATTGTTAAGCAAATGGTTAAAATGTTTACTGCTTTAACAGTTTGAGTACTGACGAATTTTTTCATGTATATATACTCATTTCATTCCGATCTATTAGCATATATATATATGCTAATAGATCGGAATGAAATTAGTAATTTTTTAGAACAATAGAAATAGTCATAATTAACACTAATTATTACGTAACAAGTTATTTTTACCAACGAAAATATTCTTTATTTTCGCTTATTACAAGAATATTTTGCTGCACAAATTACATGAATTCGCTTTTTTACAAATAGCGCAAATTAAGTCGGAGCTTCCAATTCCATAACCATATTTTTTACTGCATACATCCCATTGTCGCAAGTTTCGTGAATGCAATTTTTTAAAGAAAACTTTGTACTTATTGGTAGTCTTCCTGTGGCATTTTTGCTTGCTAACCATTCCTCCTCTATAGCATCAATAATATCAGTATAACACTTGTTGAGAAAGTGAAAAGTTTCTAATTTCTATACAACGAAAAGTTTTTATTGCAAATAAATAAATAAAACACTAAAATTTTGTTTACCGTACCGCAATCTACGGCTCTACTGCATTACTACTTATCACTGTATTTTATTTAAATTCTTATATTATCACAATTGAGTAAAATGAATACAAATAGATTGGTATGAATTCAACTCCTCTCAATAAGGCCGAACGATGGCCGAATGGTAGAGCGCTGCTCTTCGGAACCGGAGTTCGCGGATTCGAATCCCGCTGCTGGCATGGATGTTTGTAGCCGTTCGGAATCGGCTTTAAACTGTAGGTCCCGGTCTCATTAGCCCTCGTGTGCAAAACAGTAGACCGTAGCTCTCCCAACCAAACCTCTCAATAGGTTCGAAAATTATACTAACCAACAGCATAGGCTCCGCATTTTCGATACAAAACAAGAGCGATAGCGCTTCGCCGCATTTTTAGCACATAAGAGAAGCGCAGTAGCGGTTCGCCGCACTCAAACGGATAATAAGGTGTTGGTGGACATAATATATCAAGATAACTTGAACTCCAATTTATGTGTACAAATTTTCGAAGTTTGAAATAAAAGCAAACTAATCGCATTTTTCATAATTTTCGTTACTTTTCACAGCATTTTCGATAATTCTTAAAATACTCGTTGCTATGAAGATTTTTCAGAGTTTTATACAAAAGTATACTAAATATTTCTAATATATCAAAATTAAGTCTGGGTATGGGTTTTAAATTTCGGTTTAAGGTTAACCCCTTCCGGTAAAATGACGAGTCTAGCTCGTCATTAGTTTTTCATTCCATACCGCACAATGACGAGCTACACTCGTCATGCGATTAAAGTTACTGTTAAATATGATAATTAATTTAGTTTAAAATTTCTAGTGTACTGAATTTGGCAACACTTTTATCACTTGTGAAAATCACAAGTCACTATTGCATATTGTTTACTTAGAATTTCTTGGTACAAGTCATTGCCAAATTAATGAGTCAGAATAAAAGAAAACCTACTAAGAAATGCCGTGTGTGTTAAGTAAGACTACTTGGCGGTGTAAACAATTAAGAATTCCTTTGCACTTTGTTTTGAAAAGTACCACTAGCTTGAAGACTATTACCTGTATACCTTATTAATGTTTTGCTTTGATATTTTCTTAATTTTACTGTTTCTGATATTATTTAACACTATGTAAAAAGTGGATTTTAATTAAAAAATATGAAAGACTTGTAAAATGAAACAAGCTTTTTAAATAAAAATTAAATGGTTATTTCATGCAGTTTTTCATTATTAAATCATACCGGAAGGGGTTAAATTACTCGTTGCTATGAAGATTTTTCAGAGTTTCCTACAAAAGTATACTAAACATTTCTAATATATCAAAATTAAGTCTGGGTATGGGTTTTAAATTTCGGTTTAAGGTTATTAACCCATCCACAGGCTACCCTCCCCACCTTTTTACATTTCAAAACAGTCACCCTTTTCGTAAATTCCACACGGAACTTACCGTACCATACTTGTTGCCGGTTTAAAAGTTATCAGGCTACTTTTAAGTTATTTTCCCTGCAAGGTAAAGGAGTTCCGTTACTCAAAATTAGTTTCTTTCATTTATTATCGCTTTGCAATATTTTTTTCCCTCAAAAGTGTGTTATACGAGTGCGAACGAGAAGGGGTCGACAGGTCCGTTTTCGAACAGGAATTCGCTGTCGAAACCTCGTCGACGAGTCCATTCAGTGGGTTAAAATCGAATTTAAATTTTAAGCCCTATTTTATTCTCAAAGTTCTGCGTTCAGGATTAAAAATATTTACTACTCGATATTCAGAAAAGTGCGTTTATAAATCCCGAAGGGTAAAAAAAAATTTCTGTGGGTAACGATTTTTTCTCTGTACTTCTATACGAAGTCAAATTAAATTTCACTCATTTTTACATACTAGATTTTCTATATTCAGTATTTTTATATTTCAGGGCACAAGAATGTACTTGAGTAGTCTTCCAAAAGAAGTGAGTAACAAACTACCTAATCTTCTGCAATTGAAATTGTATGCTTGGAAGTTTTTTATCCTATCTATACTTACCCCTTGAAGTTGTTTACTCCTATGTATTAGTGCTTTTAACCCTCCGAGTGGAGGCCGAACGATGGCCGAATGTTTACAGTGCTGGCCTTCGGAACCGGAGTTCGTGGGTTCGAATCCCACTATGGCATGGGTGTTCGTAACCGTTCGGAATCGGTTTTAAACAGTAGGTCTCGGTCTCATTAGCCCTTGTGTTGCAAAAAGTAGACCGTAGCGCTCCAAAACCAAATCTCCGAGTGGAACACACAAAGGAAAAAAGTGTCCAAAAAATAAGTTTTATTGTCAGTGACCAAAGTGTTCTATGATTTTTTACTTCACCCTTTGTCGACTAGATTGGAATACGGGAAACCCACCCTTGTTATTGTCCCTTTACTTCCGATTATAAATAGATATATAGACATTATAGATTGTTAATTTTTAATACACATAAAGCTCGTAAAGTCTCGAAGATCATTTCATAAGAAACAATGTATTCTAAGTACGAATAAAAATATTTTTAAGAGAATTATTTACTTTCTTTTTACGAAAGTCATCCACGATATTTAGGTGGTGCAATAATGTATAACCCTTTTAAAAATTTCTCTATTTGCCTTCATATAAGACTAATTATTAAAGAATTGTGTATTAAGGGGTTAGATTAGCCTTTAAACTTGTCGAAAAGGTGAAAAAGTCAAAACATATGTGTCAACATATGTATTAAACATATGTATTAAATTACATAAGTGTCAAAACATATGTATTATATAAAAAAGTTAAAATCTAACTGCTTTTAGATATAAGATATAAGATTTAAATTGGGCAGAAGAGGTTTAAATGAGTGATTATTTGGCGATATATAGAAAAATGCCCAAAATTTAGCGAATCGATTGCAAACCGTGTGGTAATATATAAAAAACACACAAACTAACAATCTTCTTAATTTTCAAAGATATATAACTTAAATGCTAGATATTTATTAGTCTGTGAAATAGACTCCTAGACTTTTATGAAAATAATTAAATACCTGGTGATAAGGCAGGTAAAAACAAGGTTTGTTTTTGGCTGAGAATTATCTGGTACATGCTCAATAATTTATCTTTACTGACCGCATTTCAGTTGCCAACTATAATTTATCTTATCATATTACGTAATAGAATGGACAGAGGTTTAAAATATTGACAGTGATAATTTAGCGATACATGTGATATTCAAATTTAAAATTAAACGGCCGAACGATGGCCGAATGGTTAGAGTGCTGGCCTTCGGAACCGGAGTTCGTGGGTTCGAATCCCACTATGGCATGGATGTTCGTAGCCGTTCGGAATCTGCTTTAAGCAGTAGGTGTTGGTCTCATTAACCCTCGTGTTGCAAAAAGTAGACCGTAGCGCTCCAAAACAAAAACAAAAAACCAAAATTAAACGAATCGGTTGCAAACCATGAGGTTATGTATAAAAAAAAACAAGGACAAATTTAATTTTCAGATATATAATTTAAAAGCAATATGTATATTAGTCCGTGAAATAGACTTATTCTTTTATCAAAAGAATTCGTTGTTAATACCGGTGATAAAATTTTCATTGCAACAAAAAATAATCCACGATTAAATTTTAAATTATCACATATGTACCTAATCTATCATTTAAGCCAAATTAAAAAAAAAAAATATTTACGTAATATCAAAGTTCAGTGACAAAACGTATGAAAATAATGCAGACGATATTTAAATAATTTAAAATATAAAATGATTAAATGAGATGGTTAAAGGGATGACGTCATAATGCTAGAAAAGTTATTTTCACCTACTTGTAATGTAATAAATTAATGAATTTAATCGCCTGCTCTTAACCGGGGATAATAGCTTGAAATAGTGGCATTAAACGATCGGGAAGGGGTGGATTTCGAACGTTTTTGAACTTTGTATTTTGCTAACCCTAACTCGTCAAGAATCGAATATGGATGCCTCTATCCATTCCAGGTCCAACCGCTTCATAAATTAGAGGACAGGCGGACAGATAACTTAGACTATTGTTATAATACTAGCATGTACCCAGTCATACGATGGGATCAGTAAAATGTTTTCTTGATATACCTAAATAAGTAATTACATACATGCTTATTTGTCCGTGGTTTTGTCTTCTTCGAATTTATCTTAAAAGTTTAGAACTATCTCGAAAAGTTTTGGACACGGTAAAGTATAAAATTACCATTTAAAAAAAACTTTACTGACCGTATGTTAGTTGCCAACTTTATTTTATTTTGTCGTATTTCGTGATAGGATCGACAGCAGAAATTTTAATATTGAGTGATTATTTGGCGGTATTTATGAATGATGTCCAAAATTGAGCGAATTGATTCCAAACCATGTGGTTATGTATAAAAAAAAAAGAAACTCACAAACGAACAAACTTCTTAATTTTGAAAGATATGCAACTTAAACAATAGATATTTATTATTGAAATAGACTGCTAGACTTTTATGAAAATAACTTGTTAATACCGGTGACAAAATTTTCATCGCATCAAAAAATAATTGATGATTAAATTTAAAATTATCACCTATGTACCAAATCCTATTAGTTAAGCCAAATGTAAAAAAATCAAGTAATATCAAAGTTCAGTGATAAAAGGTATGAAAATAATGCAGACGATATTTAAATAATTTAAAACAAGAAATGATTAAATGAGATGCTTAAATGAATGACGTCATAATGCTAGAAAAGTTATTTTCATCTTCTCATAATGTAATAACTTGAATTTCAAAGCATGCTCTTAACCGGGGAAAATAGAGCTTGAAATAGTGGCATTAAACGATCGAAAAGGCGGGAAGGGGTGGATTTCGAACATTTTCGAACTTTTTGAATTTTGCTAACCCTAACTTATCAAAAATCTATTAAAATTATCGCATATGCACCTAATCTATTATTTAAACCAAATATAAAAGAAAGTGATTTACGGAAAACTTAAATTCAGTGATAAAAGGTATGAAAATAATGCAGACGATATTTAAATAATTTAAAATAAGAAACAAAAGAGATTGTTAAAGGAATGACGTCGTAATGCTTGGAAAATGTTACCCATTTTTACCTATTTGTTACGTGATAAATTGATAAACTTAATCGCCTGCTCTTAACCAGGGAAAATAGGGCTTGAAATAATGACATTAAACACTCGAAAAGGGGTGGGGAAAAGGGGCATTTCGAACTCTTTAAAGACAGTATTTTTCGTTGTGATTTTAAGCATATTTATACCAATTTATTTTCGATTAGGATCGATAGTGTAGGAGAAAAACTTCATTCTCTTTTAAGTTTGCTAACTTTAATTCATCAAGAATCCAATATGGATACCTCTATCAATTCCAGGTCCAACCGCTTCATAAATTAGAGGACAGACGGACAGGCTGTTATTATAATATAAGGAATTTATTTCGTACGTGTCCCAGTCATTAATAAACGCGGTTCTTTAGGCTGTCGAGTCCCGAACTCGAAACATCCGGTTACTAAGTCGCTGACTTTATCGACTGAGTCACGAGTCACTCTAGCTGACTCGGAAACCTGTTAAATCTGTTTGTGAATCTTGTGAATCACCGTTTAAGGTATCGCTCTACGTTGAAAACGTCATTTTTTGCCAAATATCATGCTTTTTTTTATTCTGTATCGTAAAATTTCAACTTTTAGGCTTCTAAATCTGTTTTTGTTTTGTCTCTACGGCATTTTAAAGAAAAGTTACAGCTGTTTAAACATCAGTGACAGCTGTCAAAACAAAACGGAAGTAGCGACTTCGGAACCGGAAGTTGTGAATTTAAAGTCTTTTAACGAGCATTTTTTGAACAAAACTTTTTAAATTTTCATCAAGATTAGTTTAAACATTTTTCTAGTATTTTAATAATTAGCAACCTGGCAATTAGACAGTTTTGAAGCAAGAAAGTGTGGGGAATTTTAAACATGTATTTTAATTTTTTTAGTAAAGTTGCTTTCATAAACTTCAAATGCGTTTTTCTCAGAACGGTATTTTTAAAAAAAATGTTGAAACTTGAAATGCGATTTCTCAAAGTTAAAATATTTTGTTGAAAATTATGAATGCTTTTCATAGTATTTACTAGTGACTCACCTAAAAGCTTTAAATTTGGATAATGTTTAGTGATGTTGCACTCATAGTTAGATATAAAGGTATAAAAATTTATTAAAAATTCAATGTGTATGATTTTGAAGGGCCGATTTTTTATCAAAGGTAAATGAAGCAAAGATTTTAGTTGAATCAGTAGTCCAGTGTATAAGAAATGCTTTGTATCAAAAAATTGAAATAATTTAATTTATTAAAAAGTTAGACCTTTTAAAAAAAACCAGACTTTTTTTTTTACTAAATATTTTTCATTTGTTAGAAATTTTATAAACTTTTCCAGGAATAAATTTTTTAAGTGAAATTCTGTGTGATAATATATAAAATAAATCTAAAAATGTAAAAACTATTTTCTACGTTTAAAGTAAAAAGTTCTCCGAACGTAGACGGTTACCTTAAACTTGATCATTTTACTTTTCAGGAGGTTGAAGAAGTGAATCAACTAACCACGATGACTTCTACTACACTTAAAATTTTGGCCGACGGCAACGCTCCCTTCAGGTTCTTGGTAAGTATACCTCGTATTTTCGTCTGGTTATTGCTTCGGTATTTAGATCTCAGATGTTCAATCTTAACCTTTCTTTTGCAGGTTGACCATTTTGGAGATATTATATCTAATCAGTACATTATGTTTGAGTTGGTCAAAGCGTCGCAGAAAGATAAGCCTGCCTTGGTAATAAACCTTTTTTTTTTCCCCAACTCCTCTTCTTAGCCCACTCTCCTGTTTCTAATCATGGATCTTGTTGGTGCTTCAACCACATTTGGCGAAATTGGCGTGCTTGCAGCTTGCGTGCGTGGCGTTTGAAATCTGGCGAGGGGATCGTAACTCAACAAATTGATACATAAACAAAAACATTTTGGGGAAAAATTTTACAAAAATTGAATATTTAAAATCTAATTGAATTAACAAAGAAAACACAAAGGAAACACATAACATTCGTACTAAATAGACTGAAACATTCACTTAATCTCAAATTAAATAAACTGAGTGTGATTTTCATCACAAATTTGTGATTTAGTGTAAATTGTAAAATTAATTTAAATTACGAGACTTGAAAAAAAAATTTTAAATTTTACAACTCCTCTTCAACCTCCACTCAAAATACGTGTTCTCAAAATACGTGTCCTTTTGAGTTTCTGTTTTCTGTTTAACCATTTTAAATTTGAATGGTACATTTTTATATAAATTTTTCTGTATTTTCTAAGTAAATAGAGCGATCTTAATAGAACTCGTTAGATACTTGGTAAATTCTTTTTCCAATTTTTCAAGTAAATCGACCGATCTTTGCAGAACACGTATTTTGAGTGGAGGTTGAAGAGGAGTTGTAAAATTGAAAATTTTTTCAAATGTCTTATTTCAAATTGTATAGAAAAAAAACGGTGGGTTAGAATCTTGCTAGTAATAGGGGGTATTGACGGTTTATTTATCGTGGCTTAGGCTGGTTACACATACAAATTTTCAGAGCTACAATTTGAGCTCAGCCATTCTAATAGTAGTCAAATGAAATAAACTAGAGCTTGCAAATTAGACAAAATAAAACCGATCAGTTTATTTGCCCTCGATGGTAGCTCTGCAGCCGTCTGCTGCCACTGGAGCTCAGCGGAAATTTATCCGTCGTCTCGAACTGGAGGTCTAAGCAACCCAGTGAACATTTGCACACCATACTAAACCAGCTTCATAGACTGAATGGTAGAGTGCTGCTCTTCGATACTGGAGTTCCTGGGTTTGAATACCGTTGCTGGTATGGATGTTCACAACCATTTGGAATCTGCTTTAAGCAGTAGGTCCCGATCTCATTAGCCCTCGTGAGCAAAAATAGTACACCGTACAGCTGCAAACCAACCCGGCTTCATAGACTGTGAATGGTAGGACGCTGCTCTTCGATACTGGAGTTCGTGGGTTTGAATACCGTTGCTGACAGGGATGTTCACAACCATTTGGATTCTGCTTTAAGCAGTAGGTCCCGTTCTCATTAGCCCTCGTGAGCAAAAAAAAAGTAGATCGTACAGCTAGCTCCAAACCAAATCTTTAAGGAGGAATAATAAATAGAGAATTTAAAATTTTAACACTAAAATTTTATTTTTTATAATTAACTCTTTTATACGAATTATAACGCGCTTATTAAATCTACATCAAAAGAAACATGAACCCTTTATCCTCCAGATTAGTGTTCCTTATTCGTAGTAGACGCCGAACGATGGCAGAGTGGTTAGGGTGCCGGCCTTCGGAACAGGAGTTCGTGGGTTCTAATCCCACTATGGCATGGATGTTCGGAATCGACTTTAAGCAGTAGGTTCCGGTCTCATTAGCCCTCGTGTTGCAAAAAGTAGACCGTAGCTCTCCAAACCAAACCGTAGTAGTCTGTTCCAAATTTAGTGTTGTAGTTACACCAGTTTATTGCCTACATAGCTATTCCAATACAGTTAAATTTTTGAAATTCTTACATGCGAGAGGTAGTTTCTCCAATGTGCCTGAAACATAAAAGGAACCTTTACACAGGAAGTAGGTAGCCCTTAGAAGTTAATAGAAGTGGTATATTCATGGCCCAAATTTAGTGTTGTAGTTATACCAGTTTATTGCCTAAATAGCTATTTACAGTTAAAAGGAATTGAAATTCTTAAATTCGAGAGCTAGATTCTCCAGTATGCCTGAAACATAAAGGGATCCTTTACACAGAAAGTAGGTAGCCCTTAGAAATGAACTGAAGTAATATGCTTCGGAATATTGTTAAAGGGAATGTAAATAATAGTCGTAACATGTTACAAATACTTAGCTACCAGCCGATATAAGCTATTCGCAAATGTTCTAAAACTAAAGCATAGCTACTGATATTGGCTTGGAGTGTAGTCTGTCATTAAAAAATGTGTTCTTATTTAACTGTAATTTTACTTTTTCAGCACAGCGAACTCGAAAATCAGTGCAAGATGAACTACATGACAATGTTGAAAATTCAGGTAAAATATTTTGTTGATTTAACTCTTAACGTAATCGTTGATTACTACTAAACATCGTTATTTAGTTCATACATATTTATAAAACGGAACCTAAGAATGCCAAAGAGGGAACTAGTAGAAGCTCAAAAGGGAATATAAAATTCAACGTAATTAAGACTAACACTTGTAAAGAAATTACTAGTAATCGAACTGTATGGAAAGCAGAAAATACTTAATACTTCTGGTCGCCGACCCTTACAAAATATCTTGTGAGAAAATGCAGGGCCGACATTCTATGCTAAACGTCACATTTGTTATGGTAAAGCTAAATTGCATTTTCCGATGGAAATATTTAAATGCTTGTTCGTTATTTGACTACATACCTGCAAAGTCTCAATATCCTTTAACCCTCCGAGTGGAACACACCGAGGAAAAAAAGTCTCCAAAAATACGCTAAAGTTTTATTGTGTTAGTGACCAAAGTGTTCTATGATTTTTTACTTCACTCTTTGTCGACTAGATTGGAACTAGATTGGTCGACTAGATTAAACCCACCTTCGTTATTGTCCCTTTACTTCCGGTTATAAATAGATATATAAATATACATTATAGATTGTTAATTTTTAATGCACATAAAGCTCGTCAAGTCTCGAAGATCATCCCATAAGAAATAATGGGTTCTAAAAATACAAATAAAAATATTCTATAAGAGAATGATTTTTATCTCTTCTACGAAAGTCATCCAAGCTATTTAAGTCGTGCAATTAGAGATACATCTGTTACCGCAAACGAATTACTTCGAACTAGAGATTTACAAAGCCATGAAAAGATATCAGCATCTTTGTTCCTCAGGGAGTAGGTGTGCAGTTCCTAAACAATCGACCTGACCCTCCTACCTCAAAACTCCATAGGGAAAAACCCTGGCAGAAATGTACATTACATCCATTTTCGGAACGTTTTTGGAGGTCGAAAATTGTACGTGACAACCGCTTTGAAGACATCATCGCTTTGGCGGAATTGTACGTGCGATCCGCTTAGAGGGTTAAAATAAATTGTAATTGTCATAATTTGCGTTAATTTAATTTCTTTTTCACAAATATATTATATCGTGTAGAGAAATATGGAGATCTTATCAAGGGGTCAAAATGACACCCGCCGTAATTCTAGGTATCCACAGATCACCGTCAGTTCTAGTGTTAATTTCTTCTACAGAGGCAGTTCACATTTTTTAGACTATGTATATCGTAGTTATGATGAGGCTGAAAGAGCGTCTAGGCCAGCCACACGTATAAGTGGAGTACTCGTAAGAAAATACAAAATTGAAAAAAAACAAATTCTTCCTGCTAAATTTCGTTTATTTTGAATAAAAATGAAGGTGTAAATAGGAAATAAAATGCTATTTAGGCCATTATGCCAATGGGACCACACTCTGTCGAAGATATACCCAACATGGAGTCTTGCTGTAAAAAAGAAATGGTGCAAAAATTGGTGCAGAAGAAATTAAGCTCCACATTCCTTCTTCCTTGCTGTCTCACTCTCTCTGAGAGGGCCTGCAGATCTCTCGAAAAATTCCGGGCAGCGTTACCTTGACCGAACAGGACTACTCCGCGGTTAGCAACAACTCTTGACCAATGGGGTCAGAGGAAGGTCATTCACTTCGCTTTCGTTTCTAAGTCAGTTTCACGCTAGCGTTGCTGAACTGCAACTCTTCGTTACAGTAGTCACAAAATTAAATTACACGAAATTCTTGTTTGAAATGTTTTATTTGATATCCCTTATCCTGAACTATCTTGCGGCACCGTAATTTCCACGATGCCTTTGAAGTGTCAGATGAGATATTCTATCCCATTCCTTCTGAACAGCTTTCCGCCGAACGATGGCCGATTGGTTAGGGCACTGACCTTCGGATCCGGAGTTTGTGGGTTCGAGTCCCACTGTGGCATGGATGTTCGTAGCCGTTCGGAATCGGCTTTAAGCAGTAGGTCCCGGTCTCATTAGCCCTCGTGTTGCAAAAAAGTAGACCGTAGTGCTCCCAATCAACCAACCAACCTGAACAGCTTTCCAGAGTCCTGTAAGGGTTGTAGGACGACGTTTGGATAATGCAGATTTTAAATCCATAGGTTATACATCGGGAGATTTAGTAGGGATATCAGTGAAAGGTATGGCCTTTCAATCTGTTATTTCAAGCTTTTAAGCAATATACAGAAGATTAACAATATTAATCCTCTAAGCGGTTCGCACGTACAATTCCGCCAAACCGATGATGTCTTCAAAGCGGTTGTCACGTACAATTTTTGACTTCCAAAAACGCTCTGGAAATAGATGTAATGTACATTTCTGCCAGTGCTTTTCTCCATAGCGTTTTGCGGTAGGAGGGTCAGGTCTATTGTTTAGGAACTGTACCCCTCTGACTGACATTTATTGAGGGATGCACTTTTACCACTTGACGCACAAGAACGCTGATAGCTTTTCATGGCTTTATAAATCTCTCGAAGTATTTAATTTACGGTAACAGATGTATCTCTAATTGCACCACCTAAATATCTTGGATGACTTTCGTAAAAAAATATAAATAAATCTTTCAAAGAATATTTTTATTTCTACTTTTACAATCCATCATTTCTTCTGGGAGCATCTTCGAGACTTGGCGAGCTTTATGTGTTTTAAAAATTAACAATCTATAATATCTATTTATATATCTGTTTATAACCGGAAGTAAAGGGAAAATAACTAGGGTGGGTTCCCCGTATTCCATTGTAGTAGACAAAGGATGAAGGAAATAATCATAGAACGCTTTGTCCACTGACAAAGTAAACCTTTAGCGTATTTTTGAAGACTTTTTCCTCTATGTGTTTCACTCGGAGGGTTAATGTAAAATGACTGTAAAATTGACTATATAATCAAATCTACTTTTTAATTTAGTTGCTTATATAACACAATGAATTTACACGTAATATTTTTAACAAGTGCATTGAGTTCTTAAATAGAGGTGTACACTAACTTCATAAAACAAAAAATAAAGTATCTTCTCGTATCATTATCGCAGAATCATGCGATTTGTATATTAGAAGCATGTTATATTATAGTTTGTATATTCTAAACTCTGATTTAATTATTTGTTCATTTTTTTTCAGAGGTTGATAAAATCTTACACAGATGAAAAAGGCTTAAATCGGTACTTGCTCAGCGTGCTTAAATATATTCAAGCTACAGTTCATGAGCTAGATGTGTTTAATCACGTGAGTTAAACGTTTGTATATCAGTAACTAATATCTCAAATATCATTCAATGAAAAATTAATCGCTTTTAAGCTTTGATTTACAAAACAAGGTTTGAACAAAATGGTCCTAGTGTAGGTATATTTGTGTAGACGATACTGTTTAAGTGCTAATTTGAGTTTTTAAATTGCCTTTCTATTTTCATGTATTATGAGTAGAATTAACGACACCATTTTAGTGCAAGCAGCTTGAGTGCATTTTTGTCAGTATAGCTCATTAAGCCTTGTGCTCTAACAATTTAATCTAGAACACGAATATTGTCTCGTACGTTAGGACTGCACTAGAATTATCGCGTAGATTAGAATTGCACTCTATACAAGTGTTCTATATGTACTCTTCTGTAATACTTTGTCAAATGGTTAAAAAATAGAAAGTGATATAAAATAAAACTGAATTTACACCCGAAAAAATTATTAGGATCAACCTAATAGTTACATGTAAGCTTAGAAACCGTATGTTTATAAATTTGCATTACTATGTAACATTTAATGAAGCTCATATGTTTAACAACAAGTAATACGATAAAATAAATTTGTACTTTTGTAAATTTCAAAGCATTTTCGAATAGGAACCTACATTTTTTACATTTCTGTGTTGCTTTGCTACTTACATTGTCTTTTATGTGGACATTCTATATCGAACATCCTAATCAAAAACAATCTAAGCACGAGTTGGATGATTTTAATGTTGCACGACGTCTGCTAGAGACAGTTCTTGAAGTCTGAGATGTCAGTGTCTACATTGGTAAATGAAGTGACCGATTTGATGCGTCATTGCATTCCAAATGACAATCTGAGCAGCATACAATTTAAAACCTTTTACCATAAAGAACTCCTTGGCACTGTCGCTAGTGCGCATACAGCACTTAATTTTAATGCTCAACACTTTGTCGAGTCGACATATGTCAGTTCTCTGCGTCATGAGTCAGAGGGAAATTTGTGGTTAATCTGTCTGTTGTTTCTGACGTCATTAGACGCAGTATGTGATATATGCATTGTAATATGGTAGCATTTGTAAGTTCTTGTTCTGTAAAAATTGATTTAATCTGCCTTGACCTATCCTTCTAGCCCTCTAAGCGGTTCGCACGTACAATTCCGCCAAAGCGATGATGTCTTCAAAATGGTTGTCAAGTACAATTTTCGACCTCCAAAAACGTTCCGAAAATGGATGTACATTTCTGCCAGTGTTTTATATGTAGTTTTGAGGTAGGAGAGTCAGATAGATTGTTTAGGAACTGCACACCTACTCCCTGAGGTACAAAGACGCTGATAGCTTTTCATGGCTTTGTAAATCTCTATTTCGAAGTATTTCGTTTGCGGTAACAGATGTATCTTAATTGCACCACTTAAATAGGGATGTCTTTTGTAAAAGAGATAAAATCATTCTATTAAAGAATATTTTTTTGTACTTTTAGAATCCATTATTACTTATGGGATGATCTTCGAGACTTGACGAGCTTTATGTGTATTAAAAATTAACAATCTATAATAAATATTTATATATCTATTTATAACCGGAAGTAAAGGGACAATAACGAGGGTGGGTTTCCCGTATTCCATTCTAGTCGACAAAGGGTGAGTAAAAATCATAGAATTTGGCCATACACAATGAAACTTTAGCTTATTTTTTGGAGACTTTTTTTTTACGGAGGGCTAGATCACAGCTACGGTTAGGCATGGAGCAATAGTGGTTATAACTGGTAAGCATAGTTTAATATTTTATATCATGCTTAAAAACAATTAAACATTAGCGGGATTCATGAGTTCAGTGAAGAAGGAATTTGTCTGATTGTCTAATTTAATAAAATAATTTAGAATTTTGTACTTGTAAACAGAGGTACACGCAGTTTGATAGATTTTTTTTTCCTGCAACGTAAACTCGTATCAACTGGGTGAATTCGTGGACAAACTATTATTTAACCGGATCAACAGGATGAATCCTGAAAGCCAGTAGTTTTTCTAGCAGGCCGCAACAGGGGATAATTACCTATCGCAGCTCAAGAGTAGACAGGTGGAAGAGGGACATCCAGAAGTAGGGGAAGCATAGAGAAAGTGCATGTTCATAAACAAATACGATAGCTGTAAACTCGCCGAGCGGTATGCGAACGTTGCTATTTCCAATTGTAAGTCATTTGGGTATGACTTCACGTGGGTCTCGTAGAGGGAGCAGGTAGGGAGACTAAATAAACAGCCGTAGATGATTTCAAACTTAACAATGTTGATTTATTACAACCCAAAAAAAAATTTAGATAAATATATTCGTAAATTCGTCGAGAGAGACGATTACTCTAGGCCACCTACTTATCTGAAAGTTCCGCTGGGAGTACCCTCCCGTTTTTCCTTTTTCAAACAGGAAACTTCGGTTTTAGGGAATATCGACACCCCCTCCCAGTTGACCTTCGTCCTTGGAGTAGCCAACGCGGCCACACAAAGAACAATTTCTTCTTTCTGTCGGTGCGTTGGCAAAACAGCAGATTTGACACTTCTAATAGTCCATGGGAGTCAAAAGGACCATTACTGCCGTTTTCCAATTGTTCGGAGTTTTGAAATGTTCGGTGCCTTACAATGAACCAAAAGAATAAAAGGTCGCCCGACCACCGACAGAGACGGACGCGACTATTACAATAGCTGACTACAACTCAACTCTTCGTTGGCAAGACTGGTTGTTTTCATTGTATCTTATGAACTTCGGTATGGATCACGTATACAACAAACCTACATTTTATTTAAGGGAAGTTGAAAGAAACACCAGAAACTGGGCAAGTTATTCAAGATAGATTTTTAAGCACTTACAAAAGTATATATATTTTTTAAAAAATTAAACACTTTATTTATTACTATTAAGTATTAAAATCATAGTATAACTACTTTGATTATGTTAACAAGCACAATAAACTATTACATAAATGAGAATCTAATAAAAAGGGGCAAAACCTAATCATTTTAAGGACAAAAAATAATTACATTTATAGCTACAGTAATTCTCACAAAAACATAAAAAATACATTAGAAATATGAAAAAAACTTAGTAATGATGAAAGAATTCTTAGAGAATAATTTACATATTACATTACAGTAAGGTTAAGGTTTCAGAATTGTAAGGTTTTATTACCATTCTGAAAATGTTTGCCGTAAATTCTCGAAGAACTTGAAGTCCAGTTGTGCCTTTTCAAAGTTTTTATCCAAAGTATTCGCAATGTAGGATCTTTAGGAAAGCAATAAAATCCAATATTCGCCTTTTTCAAACGCTTAGCTTAGCCATACGCACAACAGCTTGTTACCATTTTCAGATAATTGACAAAATTAAAACTCCAATAACAAGCACAATCCGTAGGAAATTCAAACGTTTTGCTAACGAGGAAGTTAGAACGCTTCCCCACTTACCGACACGACAGCGATAAATCTTAGACGACTGTCGTTCTCCGACATTGTCGCACATAAAATGCACTAAGATGAGCTACTCGCTGTCCCACCAACCGATTCAATGACGGTTTTGCCGTTTTCGAAAGGCCGATATCGTTTATCGGGCAGTTATGTCGTTCTGGAAGCTCTATTCCTTTTGAGTCGGTCCGACATTTTGAGAGCTATCGCTACTCGCGTTGTTTACTTTGGATTAATAAATTATATTTTTTGTAAAACAGTTGTTACACGACTTTATTTTAAAATTTATCATTAATATAATATTTAAGTACTTGGATTTCTTACGCATTAAATAGAAATAATATAAGAAATCGGTGCCTAGCATACAATGTTTTTAAAATGTGCGCAATGAAACAGCGTTGAAATTTACTTTTCTAACAATAATTGTTGTACTAAGTCTATAAAAGTTACTACTTCAGTCATTATAAAACTTGTGCTTGCTTACCGCCGTCTTTAAATGAAACGATATCGGTAGAGTGGGAAAAACTGCTTTCTAGACGACACGATACCGTTTTGTCGTTGCATTAGTTACCGGACGACACGTTGTCGTGTCGGCAAGTGGGAAAGCGCTCTTTAGGTGCAATTTTTGCTTACCTGACGTCAGGTGCACATTCTCTATTGAGACAACAATACGAAAAACGAGGTTAGCTGAAGAGAGCCAGTAAATTATTCCCCATCTCTACTGAGGTTAGCCATGAGCCTTAAGATACTTTCTTTTATACCTTAGATGAATGTCCTGAACACCATTCCAGTGAACTGAAAAGTATTCTAATAACTTCTAGAATTAACTACGGGAGAGTTAAATAAAATTTGAAGCGAACTTGTGTTGGGATTTTGGCAGGGAGCCTCTCGCTTTGAAGTCTGGCGAACTAGCGACCGTTCCAAGGAGTACTTCACGGTAAAAGGCCTTAAACGGTGTTGATGCTTTGGTTGCTCAGATTGCCATTTGGCATGCAATGACGTACTACAGTATCTACATTGGTACATGACATCTACCAATGTAGACACTGACGTCTCAGACGTCAAAAACAGTCTCTGGCAGACATCGTGCAGAATATTAAATCATCTAACTCGTGCTTGGATTGTTTTCATTCGAATGTTATAGGTACATTTTTTTGGACGTTTTGCAAGTTGCAAAACATAAAAATGTGAAAGTTGGTTCGTAATCGAATATGCTTAGAAATGTTTCATACTTTACGAAAGTACAACTCATTTTATCCTATTGTTAAACATCATAAGTTACATAGTAATGCAAATTTATAAAGATGCGGTTTCTAAGCTTGCATAAAACTATTAGGTTAATCCTAATTAAATATTTTTTCGGGTGCATAAATTCAGTTATTTGTAGGTCATAAACAGTTTTTCTGTTTTTTAACTATTCGGCAAAGTCTGACAGAAGAGTACATATAGGGGCTTACTCTGGACGTTGCGAGACATTCGTTGTGACGTCATTTTGACGTCACCTTGATCGTTTGTAAGCAAAATGTCCTCAAGCTGACTTCAAAGTCACGTCACAATCAGCGTTGGAACCGAACCGCAAGTTCCAGAGTAAGGGCACTTGTATTTGCAGAGAATGTGACAAATACAAAAGCTTTTTTGAATATATTTAAGAATAGATTTCTCTTTTACTTTGTCTTTAATGTAATGGTTTCATGGTAAAAATAAAAGTTATCACCTGAGTGGGATGAGATGGTAATATCGTTAGTTTTTTTTTGAGTGACACCGGATTAATAGAATAAGATTGTGTTCATTAGTTCATTCTTACAAATTGAATGTGTAGCTATTGTCATGAGCTGTACTAAATGCTCAATCTATTGCACGCACTGCTCAAATTAATCCCGCGCCTTATCTAAATTTTGAATTTCAGGCGCTTTATAGATATCGGGGTTTTACAAGCCTGCACAACAGAACAATGGCAGAACGTACCTGGAGTCACTTCGTTAGATTGAAGGAGAAAAATGTAAGGTAAATTTTTTGCTTACTTTTCAGTTTAGTATTCTGGTTTGTATTTAAATATTTGGAAGAGAGAATTGTAAGGAAGGGTTTTTAAGGTATTCATTTCAATTCTTATAATACCACTGGGACAACTTGAGGGCATATGTCCATGGCATTTTGAAATCACTGATGCAGGGTTTTTCCCCCCTGTTAAGATATCCGTCTACGTTAAAAACGTCATTTTTTACAAAACTTTTTTTTCTCTATTGTAAAATTTTAACTTTTACACTTCTAAATTTGTTTTTGTTTTGTCTCTACGGTGTTTTAAAGAAAAGTCAGACATCAATAACATTACTATTTCTGCGATCTATATGAAACAATTTATATTATACATCTATATATTAAATCTAAATTTATTTTTAGTCAACTTTTCCGTTTTGTTGTTCCGCATCGATTGATGCAAAAACTAGTTTTTATTCGTCTAAATTTTTCCAGAATTTATATAGTAGGCAAGAACATTCGGTTTCGTTCTCCTGTATACACCATTATTTTTGTACCCACAAACAAATCATGTTACACTAATCAGCACTGTAAGTGACCCGCGCTTAAGTATCAATCGTCAGAAAACGTACTGGTACGTGTCCCGCATACAGTGTGTTAAAATAGAAGAAATGCTGGTATAAGACGAAAAATAAGAAAAATTCAGTTTCAAATTGCTTAAAATGGTGATGTGCACCTTAAGGTATCCGTCTACGTTATAAAGGTAATTTTTTCCCCTCCAAAAACCATAACTTTTTTATTTCTCTGTAAAATTTCAACTTGAGAAAAACGCATTTGAAGTTTATGAAAGCAACTTTAATTATTAAGAAATTAAAATACATGTTTAAAAAACCTCACACTTTCTTTCTTCAAAACTTTCTAATTGCCAAGTTGCTAATTATTAAAAATACTAGAAAAAATGTTTAAACTGATCTTCAGGAAAATTTAAAAAGTTTTGCCCAAAAAAGGCTCTTTAAAAGGCTTAAAATTAGCAACTTTCTGTTCCGAAATAGCTACTTCCATTTTACCAGCTGTCCCTGATGTTTATTAAACAGCTGTAACTTTTCATTAAAATGTCGTAGAGACAAAACAAAAACAGATTTAGAAGCTTTAAGTTGAAATTTTACAAGATAAATAAGAAAAATTAAGATTTTGGGCAAAAAATGACGTTTTTAACGTAGACGGATACCTTAATAAGATATTGAATAGTAAAGTAGCCAGAGTTTTTTCCCGTAAAATATTGTAAGTCCAACAAATGCAACAATATTCTAAACTGCATTTAAACACAATCAAGTCATTGAAAAAAATAGTTTAGACTTAAATTTACTTTGCAGCAAGTCAATAAAATATTTTAGACGCTCTTGATTGTCTTCCATACATCAGGTATATGAAATTCGAGCCGTAAATAATTACAAAAAGATAAAATAGCAACAAACTTCATGCAGTCGACACCCTGAGATTGATTTTCTTTATTTTTAATATTTTATCATTCGTGTTTTAATGTTCTCGTTTTTTATTGTAGTTTTCACAATCTCTTGCCTCCCACTATTAATTGTAGAGGTTTTCCTCTTTCAAAGATGGACACTCTGCAAGGTTATTTTTGTCCATTATCACGACAGATATTATCTAGTTCGACCTTCTTTTCCTGTGACATCCTTACAGCAGTCCAGTGCAAAACATCCAGTTTCCAAGGATGTATATATTGTGAGAATAATTGCTGAAATTTGCAACCTAATGGCATTTTCACCATACATTTTGTTTCTGTATTGGTTTTGCAACATCCTTCAAAGATTATTTGCATAAGTAGTTTGAAGCAATTTGAATTAGATTTATTGTAGACCTACGGTACAACTTTACCTACTTTTTTCTTTTATTTCATTTAGTATTTATAATATTTGAAATGAAACTTTTAAACATAATCCTAGGTGGTGATGCATTTTTAGAAATTTTAATGGGTGGAAATTTATGCTTATTGGTAACAAAGCAAAAATTGATGAAACTCTTTGTAATGTTATAAGACGTATCAAAACTTTTGGAACAAGCTTTCGTTTTTTTTATTAAAGCTCTTACTTTTAATTATGTGGGGTATATGGTGTAACCCAAAGGGTCGGCTTTACCCCAGATTAAAAAGATGCGTGCGCATCTCTAGAATGATTTCAAGGCATGCAAAAAAAAAGAATAGTCTAATATGTTTGTTCTTACACAAGACGGACCTTTTCCTGATGAAGAATGAGCCTATTTCTCGTGTGAAAGCTAAAGATTTTCAATCTATATAGTTTACCCTTTTTATCCTGACGGTACTTAAAGTACGCTACAATCAAAAATATATACTCCTGAAAGCCGTTTTCTGACGGCTATCACAAGGACATCAATGGTGAAGTTCGTACAGCAGAAAAAAATGACAGAACCAATCAGGAATCCTTTTTATTAGCATAGTAGGGATTTTATAATTAGCATGCTGCATTCGAAGGTCATTTTCTGTAGAGTAGATACACATGTTGTTCATTGAGTAAATTTAGTGGTTTTTACCAGTTACTTGGTACTATCTAGACTTCTGTATTTCGCAGCTAAGCATTTCATTTGTTTTTCATAATTTAATGTTTTATTTTCTATCATAGGGTCAATATATGTTGGTACTAGAAAGTACAGCTGCAAAATTAACACTAAAATGCAGTAAAAATTAATTTTCATTTTTATGATTATTCATTAAAACTTATGTAATGATGCAAAAATGCAGCAAGAAAAATTTATGGTAATTTAATACCGATATAAAGAGTTAACTCAGATTGGCGAGTGATAAGGCCTTAATCAGTGGAAAATATTTGATTTACACACTAGTGAAAGCATGTTTTATAGTCGAATATTTTGTATTCGCATTTTAAAAAGTATAAAATTTCAGTGTTTAGTTTTATATTGATACGTCGGACACATTGATCATGATTGAACTACAAGACCTGGTCGTGTGCCTTAACTGAATTTACCTTTTATGCGACTGCATCAGAAAGAAACTTCACTTCCGAAAACTTGAACAATCTTGAGAACTCGAAGGTGTAGAATGGCTTTTATCAGGACCTCTGCAATGCGTACAGGGTTTTCATGAAATATCTTAGGGGGTACATGCCGGACGGAGTTGTATTCTTCCTAGACGAATTGCTAAGACTGAGAGAATGGATATCTTTAAAGATATATCGTTAAAGCCTTATTACACGGCAACATGTATGTGTTGAGAAAGTAACAGATTCAACTTACCATTCGTTTCCTTACAAAGAATAATCGGATTTCTCGCCTGACAGCAAAAGATTTTCAATAAATCTCGCTTGGAACAGTTTGACGAGTTATAAGGCTTTAACACTAGATTGCCCAAGGCAGTCATTTTGACTGTTTTTTTAATTTCAATTAGAAAAACAATTATGACACAATTTCTTAGAATTTGGTGACTTTTTCTATAACATATAAATGAGTTTATGAATAATTGTAGTTACTTCCGCCCTCCTTTATTTTCGTATATATATCTGTGTTATACCTATATTGCCTAGAAGCAGTCCTTTTGACTGCTTGGGAAATTTTAAATCAAAAGATTTTTATTTATTGAATTGAGTAAATTTCTTATATGACCTGTCCGGCTTTGTATTGAAATAACATTTTTTCGATTACGGTAACATACCGATGAATGATAAGTTGTCGATTTGGGCATATACTTGAAAAGTGTCAGAGTTTCAATAAGCTAAAGTAGGACTAGTTATTCGAATCTTTATAAAGTGTTGTTCTAAAAAGTTTGTTATTTCTTTTGCTAAATTTGTTAAAATGGATAAAAGTAATAAAAAAAAATGTCACCGGAATCAACTCAATTTTATAACAGTACAAAATTTGGAGTTGATATGGCGGATCAAATGGCCAGAAAATATACAGTAAAAGCTAGTTCTCGTAGATGGCCCCTCCAAATATTTTTCAATATTTTAGATTTGGCTGCCATAAATGCTTGGATCATTTACAAAGAAACGACAGGAATACAAATAGAACGAAAAGAGTTCTTATTTCAATTAGCAGAGCATCTTTCCAACGAATATAGAGTTGCAAGACAGAAAAATTTATCAGAACATGAAGACCCACAAAGATCAACTGCAACATCATCAAATGCAACCCATTCTCACAAACGCAAATTTTGTCAAGTACGACTTTGCCACAACAAAACAAAAAATATATGTGAAAAATGTCAAAAGTATGTTTGCGGAAGATGTACACATAAAAAGATTTCCACTTTCATTTCCATAAAATGTACAAATAATGCATAAATTATTTTTTTAAAGTAAATTTTTTATTGTTAATATTTACTAATAACTTGTTGTTTAATTGTAAATAATATAAGAAATATTAAAACTTAATTTTAAACAAATTTCTTTACATATTTGTTATTTTCTCACAATGCAGTCATTTTGACTGTTTTGGGGCAATATAGGTATACAAGAAATCTCGGGCAATCTAGTGTTAATCAGTTGAAAATAATTCCACGATACAAACCAGTAAATTCCAAATTTTATGGTCGAATGTTTTATATTCGCATTTTGAAAGGTATTAAATCTTAAATTTTTGGCTTTAATTCGGCAAGAAAACATTAGTCTTAAACTACAAAATTATGCCGTGTGTGCAAAATATTAACTTTATCCATCTTTTTTTTTCTTTTAAGCAATCGGATTATAAAGAAAAAGAACGTCGGTGTCACTTGTGAATACTTTAACAATCTCGAGAAGTGGCGACTGGAGTCTAGCTTCTACGAAGACTTCTACAATGCGTACAAGGCTCTAAGGGGTCTCATGCAAAATCTTAGAATGCGGTACATGCCCGAGGGAGTCATATTCTCGATGGATGATCTGCCAGGATTGAGACACGCGCGGGATCCTTTTACTATGGAACTCGCAGTAGTGCTCCCAACCGACGTGTTGATAGCCTTCCTAAGCCAGGACTTGGAGAACCAGCGCGTGGTGATGGACAGAGCAGCGATGATAGAGTATGTTCAGATGTACGTCGCCAGGATTTTTCACACCGAGGATAACTTCAATAAACTGTACCGGCAGTTGTTGGACAGAGATCCGAGTGGAGGTAAGAAAAGAGCTCTGAGAGCGGAATCACAATCGCAAAATCTGGGGTTCCCCTAGGATACTTTTATACCAAGGACGTAATCTCATTTTTGTTCCGTCCATCAGTTTATAAATAAGTTTTTATAGCGTAATCGTGCAATAACTAAACATATAAAACTATTGAATTAGAATTTAGAACATATAGAAGTGAAGACATATTTGATTGTACAAAAGAATGTAAAATCAAAATTATCTGATTGCCTTTCCTTGAAATCTTTCACGTGAATTTGTGAAGAGGGGAGAGGGAAAGTACTAACAATTTCCAGTTAAAGTTTAAATATGGAGGATATATAACTTTAAAGTTGTATATCCTCCATATTTACCCTTTTTTAAACAAAAAAGGCGAACTTGCATACATTTTCACTTTTCCCACTGTGAGGAATGATTGAAGTTTAAAAAAAATAAAATGCAAAAAACTGTTAGATATTTTTTTTCCATTCTTTATTTATGGTTCGTAACTATATATGTCTATTTTGATTTTCTATCTAAGCTTTTAGCAATTATATTTTTGGTGTTATATTTGGTGACTTGGCGACAATTTTGGAGACATCGTTAAGAATAGCTTGTTATCGATATTGGTAATCTTTGCCTTCTTGTGACAAAGATTTAAAATACTCTTTTAATAAAAAACATGTATTTTAAGGGGAGAAACTTCTTAAATAGCCTGACAACCCTGAATAAGCCCTAGTCTACTCATCCTATCTTTGTCCCTGGATTCTCAACTACCGTTGACTTCCATTGGGGGGGGGGGGGGGGCAAGCAAGGTGTAAGATAATTATTGTTGTAGAATTATTGATGTTATTGAGTATTCCATTTTTCCCTTAGCCCGCAATAACCTTTCACCGGTTCTTTGGTGGAACTATATGGCGGTAGACACAACTCGCTGTCTTCATACGAATGCTCCAGAACTTTATACAGGAAAATGCAAATTGACGAAAATAAGAGTCCTATTAATTGAATAGCTGAAAGGAGTTTTTATTATTGACTATTCCTTGCTGACTTGTCAGAAAAATACACGTTTCGACATGACACAAAAATCAAAAGGGATCCAAATGGCTAACAAAAAATAAGATTTTTTCTTAAATGATGCGGGTGATCTCTCCCCCTATTTCGGCCCAAATTATGCCCATTCAACACCACGAATGGCAAGGTCAGTGGAAAAATCCCGCCAGCGGGAACCCAAAACAATCGACAAAACATAGCGTGAGTAGGAAGAACAGCCTAGGAATCTCATGGCGCCAAGCAATGCTCAAGCTGGTCAAATGGTGAAAGACGGGAGAGCAAAACGGGCAACCCACGGATGGTCAACGCGGGAAGATTCAAGACTTTGGACAAGCCCCATTCCATAAAATAAGGGGTCAGGAAGCCGGCAATTCCTAGCATTCCCTTTTACCTAGAATGTGGCTATACCACACAAGGTAAGAACAAAAAGAACAATCTATATTATGTTCTTACACAAGACATACCTTTTCTCAATGAAGAATGAGCCTATTTCTCGTGTGAAAGCTAAAGATTTTCAATCTATATAGTTTAACTCAGATTGGCGAGTGATAAGGCCTTAATCAGTGGAAAATATTTGATTTACACACTAGTGAAAACCTGTTTTATAGTCGAATATTTTGTATTCGCATTTTAAAATTATAAAATTTCAATGTTTAGTTTTATATTGATACGTCGGACACATTGATCATGATTGAACTACAAGACCTGGTCGTGTGCCTTAACTGAATTTACCTTTTATGCGACTGCATCACAAACTTCACTTCCGAGAACTTTAATAATCTTGAGACCTAAACTTCTAGAATCTTTAAAGTAAAGGAATACCTTGAAAAATAGTCTGGCCTTGTTGTATATGGCGCAATTAGTCTCCTCTTGCAGGTCTGTTAGCAGACTTTAGAGTCAAAAGGTGTGTTGCTTTGACTTGTCACGATGTAGCGAATTAGCGCTCTCTGCGTTTCAATGTTGAGCGCACTGTGAATAGAATTGTGCCAGAGCGTACTGGATTATTCTACGCTATCTAATCGGAAATAGATTGTTTTGGAGTGTTTTTTGCAGATTGAGCTGCCCTGAGTTGTAAACTTGTGTTAGTGAATCGCAGTTTTTGTATAGTCTTACCCAAAGTCCTAATTTCACTAGTAAAACAACGATAAAGCACGATGAAAATAACCGTATTTTAACTTTGCGAGTTGAAATATCAAGACATTTGTTTCGGCGTGATATTTTTACCCTTAAAAGAAAAGAAGTAATTTAGAATCTGCTTAAATTTTAGTCAATTGTCTCTTAAAGTAGTCTAATCATGTGCAACAATTTACTTGATAGGAGCAAAACTGTGCTTTGAGCCCTTAGCGCTCCGTTGGCTTCGCTAAGGGACCACCTGGAATTTTTTACGCAGCTTCGTAGGTTCCTCTGAGGAGCCAAATGTTTCTAGCATGATTACGCTTAAGATCCTGCAGTGTGCTTGGAGTTGTCAAATGTTATCAGTAGTTAAACGTGCTCAGTATCTGTACTGTTGTTATTAAACTATTGTTTAACCTTTTTTATGATTAACAACTTGAAGAAAATTATAATACATGGTTTCCGCGCACCTGGAAAGTCATGGAAAATCATGGATTTAGACAATGGATTAATTTTGTCATGGAAAGTCTTGATTTTTCAAGTAAAATGAGTAAAAGTCATGGAAAGTCATGGATCCGCTAAACTACCGATTAAAAAAATGCATTGAATTGTTTAATTCTATTTTTACTTGTCATTTGGCTGAAGTTACTGAGTTTGGTATTTATGTATTATCCTATTGACCATATTACCAAGTAAAATTTGTTCACCAAGGAAACTCAAAGCAAGAAAGCTTAATGGGTGGGTAAATGTATATTATTCTGGTTTTTTCTTAAATTGTAGATTAAAATTTTATTAATATAATAATTATTTTTTAATAAAAATTAAGATTTTTGCACAAAATATAAGTTTATCTCTAGGGATATTGTATATAAACATTATAGGGTTATATTTGGCTATTATTCATGGTCACCTAGATAATACTTAAGTACCCTGAATTCAAATTGGAACATTTGATTGAAAAATTGCTATATGATTAAACTTAGGTATGTAGATACAATTTACTTTTATGTATCAGTTTATTAACACTTATAAAGTAAGTTTATAGCTTTTTTTTATGATAAAATTTCTGTAATTTCTCTAAAAGCATATATTTTATTTGTATGTACATCAGAAGTTTTATTCATATATACTTTAACGAAAGCTTTTTAAAGTCATGGAAAATGATTTGCTAAATCAGGGAAAGTCATGAAAAGTCATGGATTTGAAAAATTTTATTTTGGCAGATACCCTGTTTGATGACAATTTAAAGTTTAGGAATAGTAAAGACGTTTGATATTTCAAGTGTTAAAAGATATCGAGAAACACAATCTTGATTATAATTCTGACACTTGAAGTAATGTTTCCAAAATTATACTACTCAAGTAAACCCAGGTTGCACATGGAAAATAGTTTCCAATGATATCACACCATGGTGAATAAAAAGATTTAAAACTTATCCTTCATTTGCAAAGAATTGCGTATGTATAAAATAAACATTCACAACCACTTGCGGTTATTGCTTAACACATTGTGTGCGGATACATTTCGCAGCGGAATTGTATCGGGAGCAGGCATTTTGAGGATCAATTAGGTTATTCAGTTGAATCTCAATAGATCGAAAATTAATATTTTTTAACCAACTTTTCGTATTTTATATTGAAATATATAAACAAATATATAAATAACAACCATAAGATTTTTGTAAACAAAAATATATTTATAATAGTATCGTAAATATGAAAAATGATTCAAATTTATCGTACCTGAGCATTACTACTCAACAAACAAAAATTTATAACACCTAAACTAAATCAATAAAAATTATTGCTATAAATAAACATTATTATTTAGGCCCTTTACTGATTTTTAATACAGCTTATTTATTTTTAAAACTTATATTTATATTTTTTCCAAAATTTTTAAAATTTTTCGATTTTACTCATTTTTATTCAAATTTTTCGACTTTGTACGGATGTCACTGGCCACAAAAATAATTTATGTTTTATTATCCCTAAACTTTCTACTCTCTAGTTTTGTGTTATGAACTCACGAATCAACCCTTCTATCTCTTTGCTCTTTTATGTGTTTATTTTTCGCTCGTTGTCATTTTTGTGCTTACTGATAGAAACCTCTGGATTGACGGGCTCGGCCCATAGGGTCCAGTTGCATCACCACCTTTGATGCCTTTGATGATGAAAAATGAAATTGAAATAGTAGTATAGTCTTAAATTTCTCCCGTTCTGTGGTTCAGTACTAAATATGAAATTAAAATAAAATATGAAAAGTTGGTTAAAAATAATTTTTGATCTATTGCGATTTAACTGAATAACAAAATTGACTCGCAAAACGCCCACCCCCGGTACAGTTCAGCTGCGAAATGTACCGGCACACAATGTGTTAAAGGATTACAGTAATATTTGCTCAAATGACAGCAAAATAAATCGAATGACATATTTTCCGAATAAATATAATGAACTAATTCAACATTACCTATATCAGCTGTCATGAGTTTCCTGTCCTGATTCCTTTGAATTTCACAAATCTTTTACAGTATCGGAGATATAGCTACAAATTGCTCGAAACTGCCGAACTTTTCTCCGGAAAGTATGTCTACTGGGATGGTTGAAGGAGAGATTAAATATGCATTGGACGAACCTATTTCGGGCTTCGCGTAATTGAAATACCGTTTGCATCTCTTGCCCGAACTGAGATCGGGCATTCCATAATTGGCGCTCATTCAGTTCGGGTGTCACAGGCAAGTGGTTTAAGAGATAATTACAAGAGAATTACTGTATAAATTCCTCTATAGGCAACATATTGTTAAGAAAACAGGTAAAATGTCTTTTTATAACAATTCAATAGTTTTGTTGACGAACTATTGATTGGTTAGGTTGCTGGCCTTCGGAACCGGAGTTAGTGGGTTCGAATCCCACTGTCGCATGGATGTTCGTAACCATTCGGAATCGGCTTTAAGATGTAGGTCCCAGTCTCATTAGCCCTCGTGTTGCAAAAAGTAGACCGTAGCACTCCAAACCAAACCAAACAAATAGTTTTGTTACTTCCTGTGAAGATCTTTTCGTATACATGCGACTATCCTTCGCAAGTAGTTAAAGAAGCGTCACCCCTGTATGAGGTGACGCAGCGCGATCAGAAACTTTGCTATCACCCGAATATGGGTGGCGCGGCAGTCAACGTATTAAAGGTGATGTACACCCTTAAAAGCTATCGGACTTGAAATT
>CM063507.1:32135655-32179655 GCA_032207245.1 Pardosa pseudoannulata
CTTTTCCTCAAATTTGTGATCGGAGAGGTTTCCTTCCCACGAAAGGGAGTCAAAGCAGAGGTATGATAGACACCTATTGACTTGTCTGGCGATTCCGGGTTTGCCACAGAAAAGGACACTGGAGACCTTTGGGCAACAATGACAAACGGTCCGTCACGACGAGGCATAAATTTTGAACTAACACCAGCACTTTTGTTACTTAAATTTCGTTTGGTAACCAAGACCAAATCTCCAGATTTGTATAAAGGAGCAGGTTTTCGTTTTTGGTTTGCATAGGATTTAGTTCGGTCTTGTTGCTCGAGCATGACCTCTTTGGCTTCAGATGTGTATCTTTCTAACCTTTGTAGATATGGAGTCATTTCTGCAACAAAGTTGTCATTTTCAATGATACTACGGAAGTCGTTGGTAACATCGTCGATGGTACGCAGTTCTCGGCCAAAACTGAGAAAAGCAGCAGTTTTTCCAGTTGAAATGCATTTGGAGGTGTTCAGTGCAAAGCGTATAGATGGGAGTTTTTCTGACCAGGTATCATGTCGGTTATTTACTAAAATGGCAAGACGAGGTTTTAAATCTCGGTTTTTTCGCTCCACGGGATTTGCTTGTGGGTGGTACACTGGGATCAGAGATTGATTTATGTCCATTAAATAGCAAAGTTGTTGCATCACAGCGGATACAAATTGTGATCCGTTGTCGCTGATGATTCGACGAGGGATGCCAAATCTTAAGAAAACTTCTTCTACCAGGGTGGTAGCGCATTCTTTAGCAGTTGCGTTTTCCAATGCAAATAATTCAACCCATTTGGTGGTAACATCTTCCACAATATAGATCCATTTCTTGCCATGACTGACGGGAAGAGGACCGAACAAATCGATCGCTAAGGTCTCAAATCTTTGGGAAGGAACTGGTGTTTGGAGAAGACCAGAGGGTTTCTGGTTGGAGGGTTTATATCGCATGCATTCAATGAAATCATTTACATAATTGGTTATGTATCTATGCATGCCAGTCCAGTAGTAACGTCGAGAGATTCTGTCAAAAGTGCCATCGGCACCGTAATGACCTGCAGTAGGATTATCATGATGAATTTTTAGAATTTGCTCCCTTTCATGTTCCGGAACTACTAATTGGGCTTCATCAGATTCCGAATCAGGGGCATATTTATAAAGGACACCTCTGTTCATTAGAAATCCTCTATCTGTCCAGTTTTTATATTCTTCAGTCGGGTTGACTTCTTCTAGTGCAGTTATGATTTTCTTTAAGTTTTCATCGTGCAGTTGACTTTCTCTGATTTCCTTTGGACTTTTGGTCGGAAAGTCTACTGAGACAATTGGGGGTTGGTCGATAAATACAGCACAGATATCGCAAGGGTTGTCTCCTTGGTGGCAGACTGGGCGAGATAACATATCAGCTACTACGTTGCTTTTCCCAGGGACATATTCAATGTGGAGGTTGAATTCCTGGAGTTGAAGTGCCCAACGAGCAAGTCTTCCAGATGGGGACTTCAAAGACATGAGCCAACGTAACGCCTGATGATCTGTGGCAACGGTAACTTCTTGTCCCTCAACGTAGCATCTAAATTTTCCTAAAGCCCACACGAAACTTGTCTATCAGTTTCTGAAAAGTCGCTGGGGCGTTCTTTAGTCCAAACGGCATTCGTTTGAAACGATACGTTCCAAAAGGACAAGTAAAAGCTGTTTTGTCTCTGTCATGAGCAGCAACATTAACTTGGTGATAACCAGCCTTTAAATCGATTGTTGACATATAGAGAGTGTGCTTTGCGTCTTGAATAAGATCATCGATGCGAGGAAGAGGGTAGGAATCCGTCTTGGTGATGGCATTCAATTTTCTATAGTCCACGCAGAACCTATAAGTACCATTGGGTTTGGGTATCAGCACAACTGGAGCTGCATATGGAGATTCGCAGGGCTCGATAATATCTTCCTCTAAGAGTCTTTCGATTTCATTCTTCATGATTTCTTTTCTGGCTGGTGATACTCGGTAAGGAGGTACAGACACAGGGGGATGGTTTTGAGTATCGATGTAGTGCTCGATAAATGGAGTTGCCTCTCCCCCTAGACGGAAAACGGATTCATATTGAGACAAAAGTTCATTTAAGTTGTTTCTTTGGTCAGCAGCCAGATGAGTACCTTCATCTTCACACAAGTGATCGGGATGATCATTCATTTTATTATTCGGTTCGGAAGTAAGAAGAGTCTCTTTGTTCTCATACCAATGATCAGGATGATCTTGCAATTTCTTTTTATGAACGGGAGTCAGAGAAGTATCTTCGTCTTCATACCAGGGATCTGGGTGATCGTTTGGATTCATGGTTAACGGTGCAACCATTTTAGAAGCAGCTGTTTGCAAAGAGGTACAGGCTTCTTGTACATTCTTCACGAAAGGAAACCGTCTTTGAGGATTATCTCCAAAGAACCAGGACTTCCGTTTCATATCAAGAACGATCCCGGAGGATTCTAAAAAGTCTGTTCCCAACAAGGTGTTGTTCTCTCTCGCCTCAGGGATAGCAACAAGGTTCACAGGTAATGTTCGACCTCCAAGACGAACTTTCACCTGGGTGGAGTGGACTTCTCTTGTTGTCTTGCTTCCGTCTGCCAAGGACATTAGCAGTGTACTGGTTTCAAAGGTGGTCCCTTGATCTTTCAAGATTTGGTATAGAGTTTCTCCAGCAATCGAATGAGTCGCAGCAGTATCTGCGCAAGCAGTAACCATTTGTCCATTAATGGTCACTCTTAGGTTCGCCAACTGAGTAGTTGCAATAGAAGCCGATTGAAGTATCACAGAGCTGAGAATATCATTTTTCTTGTCTTTTCCTTTACAGGTAGGGCATTTAGGTTTTATGACACCGGGTGTGCCACATCCATAACATGCAACATCAGGTTTCGTTTCCTTAATATTCTCAGGCTTTGAAAATTGAGTTTTTCTTTCTTCAGGTTGGTGTTTAAGAGGAAATTGCTTCTTTTGATGCGGAGAAAGATTTGGCTTCTTTATACTATGTCGGGCATTTTCGTATGCATCTAATTTCTCCACTAAATCAATCGGAGTGATCCATTCGGTCCAACTGTCGATAAAGTGTTCCTTTATTTCAGGAGGTACTTTCCTTTTGATTTGATCAGCGATGATAAGTTGTTTTAGTTTCTCAAAGTCGCGAACATTCAGTTCCTCTAACCACCCATCGAAATAGCTGCTTACGTCGAAGAAGAAATCTCGCCAAGTTTTCTCAGGGTCTTTTTTGTGTTGTACAAAGAGCTGGCGGAATTTATCACCTGTAAATTTGAATCGTTTAAGGAGCATTTCTTTTACCTTCATATATTCTTGGGATTCTTCAGGTTCGCGGACAATGAGAGCTGCAATGTCCGATGGCAGGGTGCCTAACAGGTAGGGAATCCATGAAGATTCGGGCAAGTTCATAAACTTTACTTGCTTCTCGAAAACAGTAAAAAATGTTCCTAGTTCTTGTTGTTTGGGATCAAATTTAGGTAGAAGAGCGCTAAAAGTATTGACATTTACCTTTTGGAGTGGATGACCCTTTTCGGTGGCCACCCGTTGGTACTCAATTTGGAGTCGGAGTTTTTCTAACTCAAACTGCTGTTGTTTATCTACTTTTTCTTTTTCATCAGCCAAAACTTTTTCTTTAGCCACGCGTTCGTCAGTAATGTTCTGAAGCATATCTTTGACGACAGCTTCATCGTAATTTGGATCTTTGATAATAAGGTCTACAAGCTGCGCAATTTTAAAATGCTCTCCCACTTCCAGGCACCGTTCTTCAGCCAGAGTCACTAAATCTACTTTTCTAGCTCGTTGGAGATATGCTGCCATGGTGGTTATAAAGTTTTTTTTTTACACACACCCCTATTTCTCTCTTGACTCACAGGTAAAAAAATATTAATTTGTGAAATGACTTAAGTTCTTTTTTAAATTCACAACTCTTTAAAACATAACTCTTTCATTTACTCAAAATATATACTTTTCATATATCACACTAATTCTGACACTTTTCATTAACATTCAAAAGGCACTAAAATAACATATACCCGTGCAGAACATTAATACAATTTGATTTCTTCAAGAAAAAAAAGAAAGAGAAAAAAGTGACATTTATTCACACGAAAGAAAATATTCTAAAAGAATAATTTATTCTGTTTTGAAGAAAAGAGAAAAAAAAACATATTAACTGAAATCTCTTTCTAAACTGATTTCCGGTTTTAACAACATACGATCAGTGCTGACTCATCGATTTTTCGGAACAGAAAAGGCTTATCAGAAATGAAACTATACAATACCAGGATAGATTCAATATTTCACTACATAAAGTATTTGCATACATATCTATTTTCATGCTATATTTTCAATGAAGTATGATTTTAAGACAATACAATCGTTTACAAACACAATATGCAAGGGTTTAAAACACAGTTTTCAATTCACATTTTGTATGTTTTACTCAAAACACACTTTCAGTCTCGTGAATAAATCCTTTGTGTGCATTAAATATACATTTCTACACTTAAATACACAATGAAACTTAATTTCGATTTGCAATATGGTGACTTTCAGATAATAATATCACAGGGTGTGATAATATAATAACGTTGAAAACGCAAAAAATGTTTTAAGAAACAAAACCAAAATTTAAATTCTTCAAAATTTTCAGCACACCAAAATCAATAACACTATTGAAAATTGTTATTTTACTTTAACATTCCAAACTATCACGGGTTGTGACAGTTTAAATTTAAATAAACTGTACTTACGATTTGTACAATCAAGATAAAGTTGAGTTAACCTTATTCCATAAAATTATTTACTCTTTTATTTTAAAGTCGGGATGACTTAATAAAATTAAATTTGTCTGGATCAGGGTGATCCCAGTGAACTTCTAATTAAGTTCAGCTTTTAAAAGCTATTTCGAGTATCATGATGATAACGACATAACGAAAACGGAACTTACCTTTCCTTTCGTCGAGGAATCAGTTTTCAGGTTGAAAATACAAAAATTCTTGTAGTGACTCTTCAGGATGAAGACTTTTCCTTAGTAAAATAAATGCTGAAAAAAGCGAGCTGGTCTTAAGGACTGGAAGGCCGCCACGTTTGGGCGCCAAATTTTTGTGGCTAAGCTATATTTGTGAGGGTGGGGTTCGATAAAAAAACATCTTTACAGTGCAAATAAAGTTTAATAACATAAAATATTAGCTTGCACACAAAAATAATAAACAAAATAATAAAGTTAAACAAACCAAATCTACATAATTCAAAATAGTTAATACAATTAGGACCTGGGGAGGTCAAAGAGTTGCAGCGCCTCCGAAGTCCGTAAGGCCAACTGTTTTGGGGAAGTCTTCTTTTTCGTGTGTGTTTTTATACAGGTGGCAGCACGGTGCTGTGGCGAAGTACATTTGTTACACACTTGTTTTAAAAATGTCTCAGAAAAGGGCGATAACCGTAATTAGAATAAGTCTTCAGCACACTAATAAAAACAGATTAATTTACACATTCATTAAAATGTTGAAATCAGGAGGAACAAAACTACAATTTCGAATACCTACACTTGTTTTAAAAATGTCTCAGAAAATGGAGATAACCGTAATTAGAATGTCTTCAGCACACTAATAAAAACAGATTAATCTACACATTCATTTACCGAACGATGGCCGAATGGTTAGCGTGCTGGCCTTCGGAACTGGAGTTCGTGGGTTCGAATCCCACTGTGGCATGGATGTTTGTAGCCGTTCGGAATCGGCTTTAAGAAGTAGGTACCGGTCTCATTAGCCCTCGTGTTGCAAAAAGTAGACCGTAGCGCTCCAAACCAAACCAAAACTACACATTCATTAAAATGTTGAAATCTGGAGGCACAAAACTACAATTTCGAATACCTACACTTGTTTTAAAAATGTCTCAGAAAATGGAGATAACCGTAATTACAATAAGTCTTCAGCACACTAATAAAAACAGATTAATTTACACATTTATTAAAATGTTGAAATCTGGAGGCACAAATCTACAATTTCGAATACCTACACTTGTTTTAAAAATGTCTCAGAAAATGGAGATAAGCGTAATTAGAATAAGTGTTCAGCACACTAATAAAAACAGATTAATTTACACATTTATTAAAATGTTGAAATCTGGAGGCACAAAACTACAATTTCGAATACCTACACTTGTTTTAAAAATTTCTCAGAAAATGGAGATAACCGTAATTAGAATAAGTCTTCAGCACACTAATAAAAACAGATTAATTTACACATTTATTAAAATTTTGAAATCTGGAGGCACAAAACTACAATTTCGAATACCTACACTTGTTTTAAAAATGTCTCAGAAAAGGGCGATAACCGTAATTAGAATAAGTCTTCAGCACACTAATAAAAACAGATTAGTTTACACATTTATTAAAATGTTGAAATCTGGAGGCACAAAACTACAATTTCGAATACCTACACTTGCTTTTAAAATGTCTCAGAAAAGGACGATATCCGTAATTAGAAAACGCTTTCAGCACACTAAAAAAACAGATTAATTTACACATTCATTAAAATGTTGAAATCTTTAGGGGCAAGTTCGAACACCTATACTTGCTTTGAAAATGTCCCAGAAATGGTTGATAACTGTAATTAAAATAAGTCTTAATCATATTAATAAAAATGGAATAATTTCAACATTTATTAAAATGTCAGAAATTTAGTGTATGAATAAAACCCAAATCATTTGGAGGGAGAAAACTACAAGTTCGAATATTTATACTTCCTCAGGAAAGGACGATAACCGTAATTGGAATAATTCTTAAGCACACTAATAAACATGAATTAACTTTAACATTCATTAAAATGCATACTCAACAATTTAATATATGAACAAAACCTTAAAAATCTGGAGGGGCAAAACTATAAGTTTGCCCCTCCTCTAAAAACTCTGGGGGGGCAGTTGCCCCCCTTGCCCATCCAAATTACGCCCATGTATATATATATATATATATATATATATATATATATATATATATATATATATATATATATATATATATATATATATATATATATTGTAACGATCCGTTACATGACCCCAAAAGAACGAGGAGCCCGAAGGTGACCTTTCGCCGTGGACTCACGATTAGCCTCGAATAGAAGCAGGTGGTCTAAGAACCTTAATTGAAAACTGTTCGTTGCCATCTCCTCAACGTCTGGCCATTGTAAACCTGCTGAATAGAACGACTTTGTGGAAAAATATGTAAAGAATTAAAGTGCACCTTGCCGCCCATTAGCGGTTACAAAAAAGGCCATTAAGTTGATTAAGTCGCTGGAAATGTCTTTCCACATCTGGAACCAGTACAGCTGATCCAAAGCTTGGAAGTGACCACAAGATTACGTCACCCTGGCTCTGGAAGTTTCCCGAAGGACCGAGAAAGGGAGCGAGTGCCGCTATATAAAAGGAGGAACAGGACTAGAACGGAGGCTTTTTGTTCTTCTCGAGGCTTCTACCTGATAGAGCCTGGTCGCTCAAGGACCGTTCGTATCTCCGTGTCTGGAGTTTGTTTTTTTTAGAGACCGCCAGCGTCTCTGTTGCTAGACAGTCGACCTTTCGACTTGGGGAACTGATTTCCCGTTATCTGCTAATTGTTAGTTAACTTCTTGCATAGAAGTAGGCAGCCGAGAGTGACTTTGCTCTCGAATTTTGGATCGTCTTGCATCCTGAGATTTTCTTCACGAATCCCAGCGTGATACGCACTCGGAACTTCCGAACGTGCTGTGAAAGCCAACTGCGCTAATCGACAGACGGAGTGATCGTGTCAGCATTAGTCCCGGCACTAATTAGTTTCCTACTCTTGTGACTGAAAGCCCTAGTCATACTCTTCAGGTATCCCACGCATCCTTGTGTGTGAATATTATCTCTGTACGAGATCCCTGAATGTTAACATCTACTGAATTTGTACATAGCTGTACATAATTTATTCTATTGAATAAAATATTTAGTCCAGAATACCTAAATTTCTAGCCTGTTTCATTGACGGCCTCGCCTACTTTATTCCCAGTACGTTACAATATATACATATATATATATATATATATATATATATATATATATATATATATATATATATATTATATATATATATATATATATATATATATATATATATATATATATATATATATATATATAGCAACATTGCTGCGTATTTGTCGCTTGTCATCCCTATTGACTCCAAAGAACGTAAATATGACTCTAACTTGTCATGCAATTCAGACAGGTTCCACTTTCCCTTTTGATTCGTAACATTTTTAATAATCAGACCTAATATGTCCCGAATATAGAATTCCACCAACAGTTCTTCTCTGCCAAACCTATTTCTTAATTTTCTATAACCTTCTCATAATTTTCAGCAGTTGCAGGGAAGCTGTTAACAATGTCTCGTGGTTTCGTACCGGGTATGCTCGCTTAAAGAAGATAATGCATCTGGTCCTCATTTTGAATTTCCTTATCCTCGTGTATTCGCCGAAATTGTCCCCAAAACGGTAACCAATCCTTAATATCGCCACCGAATTGTTTCAACTCTATTTCCGGTAATTTCAATTTCCGTTTACTCAGATTTGGCGGCGTACTGCCAGTGGATTCTGTCATTTGGCGATTAAAAAGTAATTCCGATTTTACTCGTATCAAGTCTAACTTTTCTTTGTACTCTTCAATATTTGCCCACTCACTTTCATCATTTGAAGAAAATTCTGTATTCAGTATTTGAGTGTCAAAATTATTAACTTCACTAAATAAACGTTCTAAAGCAAGAAGTTTTGTGTTCGCACATTCTACATCAGGAGTCTTCTTTTCTAATTCCTGCAAAATCTCATTAATTGTTTTCTTAAAAGAAGCTCGGATAGGTTTTCGTTTCTGAACTAACGATTCCATTTCAATAAAATTAAAGCTGAATAGCAAAATCAGATTTAAACGAAACTATTGTTCTACGATTCAAATATCAATGGTAACAAAAAGAATAAAACATCACATCATGACTTCTTGTTATCCGATCACGTCTGGGTCACCAGATTTTGTGAGAGATTTGCTGCTTCGCACCCAGCCTTCGGTCTGGATTTTAAAATATTTCGATGAAAGATTTAGAACCACTATTAAAGATAATAAGACATATTAATAGAAATGCTGAATAAATATCATGTTTCAAATTGTTGATGATTATATCAGTTTATATATAGCTGAATGGCCAGTAAGTGCACTGTGTTGCCCGTGAGCGGCAACAGCGTTAATTTTGTTGGTATTAATAAATGTCCACAATTAAGGAAATTTATGACAAACCACATAATTTTGTAAGAAACAGAAACACACATTCATATTGACAACCATAAGAATATGAAGATAACTATATAAAAGGATAGGTTTCTATTTGCCCATGAGAGTCACTGAAATTTGTACTTTTTGTTGTTAAAATATTGTTGATAAACATTTCATTGTAACGTAAAAATTAACTAAGAATTAAATTTAAAATAATTCTCATATAAAAATGCTATATTTGCTGGAAATGAAAGTTAATCACTTTACATCTCAATTTCCCGGTCAAATAGAATAGATACTACGACGACGATGTTTAAATAATATAAAATAAGAAATGAATAAATCAGATATTTGAAGTAATAACGTCATAACGGTAGAAAAATATTTTCATTTATTCATTAGGTGATAAATTGAAAATTTTAAACTTCTGCTTTTAACCGATGAAAACTGTATTTAAAACAATTGGGTTGACGTCACATTGATAGAAATATTGCTTCTTTCACTTAGTTATGATGCGAAAAATTAAAATATTAATCATTTGCGTTTAACCGGGGAAAATAATGCTTGGAATAATGACATGAAATGCTCGAAAGAGGGGGAAGGAATTGATTTCGAACGTTAATAATTTACAAAAACCTTCCCAAGGATATATCTAATAATTTCCCAAATTTTCACTACGATTGGATGCATGGTTTTTGAGTCAATCGAGTACAGACAGAGAGAAATTCATTTTTATATATATAGATGATAGTCAGTTCAATTTATTTATAACAATCATTGACCCATGTATTAAAAATGTAATAGACGATATAAATAGGTCTTCTTAATTATGATTGCAAGATTGTTTATCTCACTTCAAAAACATAATTTTAACTATTTATAAAATACTTCTGTATAACTACTCTAAAAAAAGTGACTGAAAAATATATAGAAAAATCCAATACGAGAGAAATAAAAACATTCTCTTAACTATTTCTTGTAATAAAATTTTTACTTTTTTTCTCTATATATTATTGAATTACGTTTCATTGTTTATGTATCAAATTAGTTTCAGATGTTATATGTAAATGAAACTGTAAATAAAAATTTTGATATCATTTTGCCTCAGTATATATATATATATATATATATATATATATATATATATATATATATATATATATATATATATATATATATATATATATATATATATATACATATATATATATATATACATATATATATATATATATATGTATATATATATATATATCTATCTATATATATATATATATATATATATATATATATATATATATATATATATATATATATATATATATATATATATATATATATATATATATATATATATATATATATATATATATATATATATATATATATATATATATATATATATACATATATATATATATATATATATATATATATATATATATATATATATATACACACACATACATATATATATATTTATATATATATATATTATATATATTTATTCTTGCAAAATTCAGGAGTTTGTGAAATTTGTCAGTAATAAATTGTTCTATGATTTTACACTTAGGCAGTGTTTTTAAACACTGCCTTTAATAAAAAAAAATAATAAAATATAAATGTGAAATATAACATCATTTGTTACCTTTCGAAACTTAAGCACAAAATATAAAATAAATAAAGCGCTTCCCTAACTTAAGTTTCCTGAGTTGTTGTTGGATATACATGTTTGAACTGATGGGGATAGTGTCGTTTCATTGCCGTTTTCCTAGGTTGTCAAGGTTGGCGACTTTTTTTTAGCAATAATTATTTTGATAATGTACCCATGCTGGCAACCTATTTCCTCTCATCTACGATTGGTCCGGACAATGTTTACGTCATTTTCTTTTTGAGGCGGGTTTCTTCAGAGTTGTATCGCCAAGGCATCTTAAATCAAGTGATGTTTATCTTTACTTGTACTTTTCTGGTACCCCTTTTTTTAGCAACTTGGCATCTAAAGAAAGCTTTAAGAAAGCTAAATTTCCTCTTATGGTATTCCCAGTATTTCTGAGACGTAACACCGCATAGTAAGCACTCCTTACTGTGTTTTCTTTTCAGAATCATTAAGAGGATTTCGTGAAACGGCTGAAATCTGCTCTGAATATAGGAAATAGAAATGGAAACACAAATAATTTTTTAAATCCTATTTCAATTACATAATATAATAATTTTTTAAATCCTATTTCAATTACATAATATAATAATTTTTTAAATCCTATTTCAATTACATAATATAATAATTTTATAAAACCGTACTAAAGGAGACTGCTTAAAAATGCAATTAGTTAAATTAGTACACACTTACTCCTCGTAAAAAAACGAAAGAAATATCGATGAACTTGTGATTACGTTCCCTCGCAAGCTAATAAACAACTTTGCATCCTAGCCAATAGTACTGAAATGAAATCTTTACATTAAAAAAAAGGCACTTGGTAAATATCTGAATATATAAAATTATTTGTTTTAAACGATAGTATGTGGCTGATAGTGCCTTGTTTAAAAACTCTCTGTCAAGAGTCTGTTTGAAATAAAGCTTCTGTATCATTGTTTTAGCTAGTTAATATAGTATAACTGTTGAAATTCTGTTGTATTTTTTACAGGTTCATCCTCTAACCATGTGAATACAATAGTAGATTATATTTCTGTGATAAAGAGACAACTTATCTCTACTTACTAACTTTACTAATTGGGAGATTAGTTACTCGACTGTCAACAACAAGTCACGTAACCGGTAACAATTACAGCCATTTCTAGGTTATGATTCGTATTGTGAAAGCAAGCATACTAGATATATTAGATTTAGAGAGGATCTTTAAATAGCAAAATAGTGTGTATTCCCGATGTGTATTCAGACTAAAATAGCTGCTTAAAGCCAATTCCGAGCATCCATGTCGGATGTAAGATTCTAACCCTCGGATCCCAGCTCCAAAATGCAGCTCCCTCTCCATCCTTGGTCATTTTACTGCTTTATGTACTTTCTATTATTATTTAAAGTATTAACTATGTAGACTATTAGTTTATAATAATAAATGCAATATCATACATTATGCAATATATCATATATATATTCAAGAATGGAAAATTAAAGTTAATACTTATAGATGTCATTCTATCAACTTTTAGTAAAGGTTTTTAAAACCTTCCTATGCTGTTTATGCACTGTAAACTCTATAAAAAAATCTCTAATTTTAGAAAAAAAATTATTGGGTGTGTTCATAATAGCAGCACCCTACCCATTCGACGATCGCTCGGTGTCCTACCTTATTCTATTTTTAGTCTAACTCTATAAATTTATGATAGTTTAGAATTATGTACAAATGCTGACACACATCAATACACTGTATATCTTATGTAATTCGGAGTATTTTTAACTAGTGTTTTCTTCAACAGTTTTTAAGTAGTACCCTTACAAATAGTACTAGAATAGTACTAGGAATAAATGGGCTGTATGAAATTTAACATTTACTATTGTTCCTATAAGGGACTTAGGAACAGTCTGATTCATTCTGTCTGATTCACATCTGTGTTTTTATATTTTTATACCTTTTAAAACTTCACAGTGTAAAAGAAAATATATCGAGACAAATAAATATGTATTCAAAGAAAAGGAAAAAGTTTAAACTTTTCTTACTCTATACTATGTATATGCTTGCCTTAAATATATAAAAATAATTGTGAATAATTATCGCCAAATATCTAAATATAGATATTTAAATTACCACGACCGAACGATGACCGACGAATAGGGGACTGTTCTTTGGTACCACAACTCGTTCAAATCCCACTGCTGACAGGGATTTACGTAGCCGTTAGGACGGTCGTAGGTCCTGGTTTTAATAGTTCTCGTGTAGCAATATAGTAAACCGTAGCACTCCAAACCAAACAAAATCGATACGTAAAAAAATTTTAACCCTTTGAGTTTGAGCCGAACAATGTCCGAATGGGTAGATTGCTAATAGGATAGGCTAATAGAAAAATAGAGGTGATTATTAATAGGTTTTTTTTATATTTAATTCTCTTATGTATCAATATTAAGCTATGTATACAGAAAACACTTTTATTAAGAAAGGTTCGACCCTAAGGCAGGAGGGTACCTTTAGATAAGATTTACGTCTACTTTCCGTGTATTTAAAGATTTACAATAACCAAACGGGTTTGGGGCTGCCATTCAGTATTAGAAAAGCAGTTGTTAGTGTTTATCTTTTAGTAATTTGTTAAAATAGAAGATAAAGGAACATTACATTTACTCAGTTAACAGCAGTTAGCCTCTTAATATATTGGAACTTATATTCTAAATAATAGCTTAAATATGTTGAATAATATAAAGTAATATGTTTCGTTGAAGAAATGATTTTTGCAATTTTGGGGCAAAACACCTCTTTAGATTATTTTTCATTTTCGTGATTTCATTTCAAATAATATTACGTGTCAAAAATCATAAAATAAAAATAACTACATTTAAGTATAATAAATATACCTCTTGCATACTTTGAAACCAACACATATGAAGCACAAAAAAAAAATATACTCATGGAGAAGCTATTTACTTTACAATTACAAATCAGAATAGTTAATCTCGAGTGTTCTACAGTCGTCTTGTCGAATGATGGCCGTATGTGTGGCACGCTCTATTTGGTAGTAGAATTGGCAGGATCGAATCCCACTATTGGCATGGATGGTGGTAGTTGTGTGCCGCCCTGGTCGCATTAGCTTTCGTGTAGCAAAACAGTATACCGTAGCGCAAGCTAAGGCAAATTTACTTTATTTTGCGATAATTATTGTACTTTTATTATATTCGTTGTTTTAACAATAAGTTTGCTAAAGAAAAGTTGTAGATTTAGTATCCCTTTCTTAATTTTACAAAATGTCGAAGTTAAAGGGAATATCTGAAAATCTGGAAGTAAATGAATATTCAGAATAAGGATAAATCTCTGATATTTTTATTGCAGTTCCTTAAAAAAATGTTGTTCTTATGGCACGAATAGGTTTTATATCCAGCACCTTTATGTCACTTCTTATCCATATTTCTTTTCAACTTCGAAATAAAAAATTTTAAGCTGAATTTTTTTCTTAGCTTATAGAAAGAAGTATGTAACCGCGTGCATATGTTATATTTTGTGAGTCAAAACCACGTACTTATAAATATTTTTTTAGTGTTCAATACTTGTCGAAAGGAGATCACGTGGACGTTGATTATTTACGGAAACATCTGGACCTTAGAAAACTAGACCTCATAATGCCATACAAGTTACCGCAAAATGCGGGGAAAGAAATAAATTCGAAGACCTGAACAGATGTTTTTTCAAACAAAGTCCCATTATGCTTTGGCGCCGGTTTGCTTTGGTTGGCTGGGAATTTACTCACATTCTGGGGAGATTCACTGATGCCAAATTGGCGAATAGGATAGTCGCCAATTTTTTTTAGCTGACCTAGCGTCATTCTTCAAATTTGATTCTGAGAGCGAGCATCGGACTGATAATTTCTCTCGGTCACGTGTTTTTCTTATTATAATGCATCCTATTTTGTTAACTTTTAACGTATAGGAAGTATACTACAATTACTAGTACAGGGAAGATGCTATTTTTAATACGCTATTTTTTAAAAGTTCTTACAGTAATTTTACAATATTTCAAGATTCTGTTTTAAAATTTTTAACATTTTTTTAATTAAAAATTTTTTTATTTTATTTTTTAATTAATGTTTCAAAATTTAAGGCCCGAAAAATCAGGAAAGAGTGTTGACAGTAAAGTTAGGAAAATGTTATAACTATTTTCTACTGTTTAAATTTTTTTTCTCTTTCCAGTAAATCTGCATTTTAACGTATCTAAATAGTTGAGACGGTAAGTTCAAATTTTAATTAATTTATTTTTTCCTTTCATTTTTCAAAACTTTGCGTTTAAAGCAAAATTTTTATATGACTTTTAAGTCCAAAATTTGTCTTTCGAGATTTTTTTTTTTTATAACATATGACAATCTTATAACAATTTTCCCATTTTCGAGTATTTTAAACGTCGATATATTGAAAGATGCAAAGCCGAAAGATTATATATTTTTTCTTCCAGTTTCATGAGTTTTGATTTTTTTAACAAATAATTTTTATTTATTTATTTGAGTACGGAGTACTTATTTAGTTCTGACAATTTTCTAATAAAATAGGTTTTAAATAGTTGCCGCTGTGAGATGTTTTAGAAAATATAAAATATTTATGGCATCTTTCGTTAAATTATGTTTGTAAATAACTTCTCGAATCAGCCTAAACTTTTATAGTAGTAGATTATGTAAAAAGAAAGCATTATAATAGTTAAAATGCGAGATTGAGAGAGATTATCAATTTTACGAATTCGAGGTAGACGAACTCGAGTAAGCCACGCCCCGCGTCGATCCCTTTGGCGGAAAGCGCCAAACGCGTTAAGCCAAATGCGTTCGGTAGCCAAGGAGGAAAATTATATATATATATATATATATATATATATATATATATATATATATATATATATATATATATATATATATATATATATATATATATAATATATATATATATATATATATATATATATATATATATATATATATATATATATATATATATATATATATATAATATATATATATATATATACATATATATATACATATATATATATATATATATATATATATATATATATATATATATATATATATATATATATATATATATATATATATATATATATATATATATATATATATATTATATATATATATATATATATATATATATATATATATATATATATATATATATATATATATATTTATTTATTTATTTATTTATTTATTTATTTATTTATTCTTGCAAAATTCAGGAGTTTGTGAAATTTGTCAGTAATAAATTGTTCTATGATTTTACACTTAGGCAGTGTTTTTAAACACCGCCTTTAATAAAAAAAATAATAAAATATAAATGTGAAATATAACATCATTTGTTACCCTTCGAAACTTAAGCACAAAATATAAAATAAATAAAGCGCTTCCCTAACTTAACTTTCCTGAGTTGTTGTTGGATATACATGTTTGAACTGATCCCAAGAGCACAATCAAATCCCAAAAGCACACAGGCAAAATGGACAAACCTCCATCGCACGGCCGAAATGGACAAAGACTTGAAATGGCCGCTAGAAAATCCATATTCAGTATTGTTAGTTACACTTTAATTAAATTTAAAGTATATGAATTAAAAGAATTAGAGTAACTTCAGAATATTTTGCCTTGGTGGGAAACGTAAAGGCTTACAGTCATTACTGTAAAGGACCGGTTCCAGAGAGCGTGTAGGAGGAGCCTATGAGCAAGAGATATTAGCATAAGCTATCGAATGAATGCCCTGGAGAAGCATCGTACACGCCTGGTCAAGCTTGCTGTGTTCCCTCGATTTAAACGAGTCCGTATCCAGATTTATGCTTCCATATATTCCATAGCCAATGGAATATGGACCACTGGACTGGATTGATGTCTTCCATATCAACACCATCCATGTCAGTGTCGTGCGGAGCATTCAGTCTTACATTCGGAGGCATGATCCATTCATTATATACGTGATTGTCTGTTTACATAAAATTATTTTGCATTAAAAAAACACAATTTTTGGTGCACATGTTATATTATTAATAAAAGCAGTGGCGATACACGTAAGCATGTAACGTACATTATCGATGAGGTGATCTTCGTATATTTAGAAATTTTTACATGGTGGGGTGGAGCAAATACGTAATTATGCATGCGCCTTCTTCTGAAAATAAATATCGTGACAATTACAAAATTCTTTTATCAAATTCATATTTAAAGAATAATGATGATTACGTAATGGTAATTAAGAAAATTATCACATTAATGTATATATAAAAAAAAAGGAATTTGACATTTTAAAACATGTTTATAAGGCTTTTATAAGGCTTGATAATTCCTAATATTGAAAAAATATAAGCTCATTATAAAATTGAATATCTGTAATTTTTTTTTATACTTAAAATTTCGAAAGCAAGAGAATTTATAATCGGAAAGTTATGAATAAAATTCTAAACCAGCATTTAGGGAAGTGGCAAAAATAAAAATGTTATCGATGATTGAGTGAGATAATATACGTACTGAATTGGGAGATGCATAGAGCAGTGAAAGGGATATATCTTCTCCAGGGAATTTACGTTTAGGCAGATTTTCAATAATTTTGGTAAGAGAAGCCTAATCAATATGATCGTTGATGTTAGGAGAGTTAAAATTTTGAATAGCAGTGACAGATTTAGATTAAAATTTTGAGCTAACGTGCAGCCAATTAAATTACATTTTTCCTTAGCTTTGCAAAAATAGAATTGAAATGTGGATCCCTTAAGAGGAGGAATAGGGGAAATAGAATTTTTGAAATGTCTGACGACTTTTCAGATGGAATTGTCAGCAGTGTTATTCTCTTATTATTTAAAGTTTTATTTCTCTCCCAGGTCTTAATGTCTCTATTACGATTATTAATTAAAAGTTCAAGTTGTCTGTCAGAGTGTTTGTCTGCGTCAGGAATGATAATGGCAAAAAAGTTTAAACTGTCGTTAATGTCATTAGTAATTTTATTAATGAAAAACTCTTAAGTCGTTGGTGTTATCGACATTAGGGAGGTCAAAAGAATTAGAATTTAGAGGATCTTTAAATTACTTCCAATTAATAATTTTTTAGGAGTAGAAGAATATGGGTTATAGCTGATAATTTGTTTTTTAAAAGAACTGAATTATGGTGTGAAGAGAGGTCGCAAATAGTTTCAATAGCAATAGATTTTGAAATACCTTTAATAAGAACAAAATCATTAACGCTGCTGCTGTCAATAGTGTCATGTGTTGGCTCATTTGATGCAAAAGTATCAAAATCAGAATTATCAGATAAATTGTTTATCATTTGTCCATAAGAGTTATTACAATGCCAGTCTCTATGGTTTGCAGGGAAATCATTGACAATAATTGTATCTTTGTTAATAGTGCTCAAAGCATAGAGCACTATTAACAAAGTAATTTTGTAACTAATTACTATATTTGTAACTAATTGTGTAAGTTTGTCTGCCTAAAAATTTAATATTGTCCCAAGCATATTGCAATAAACTTTCTATTTCTATCACTGTCCGTTTAGTTTTTATTGATATTTCAAATATACTGCTCTTTTTTGAAACACCCTGTACATAGATAATACATTTTTTCGAACAGACTGTCACTTTTTAGATGTATGAATTCTATTAAACGTTATGAGAATTATATAGTAACAGATCAGCAATAATCGGGAGCCAGAAAAAACAGTCGTTTCTGAGCATGTCAATATTATTTAGTCATTTATAAGTTTATTGTATATTTCAATGTTGGGACTAAGCGGTTTTAAAGGTAGGATGACTTGTTTACTTGTAAATAATAAAATCTTCTTTTTTTCAGTTTATGTTCAAATTGCCAGCAAAATATGAGAAGAAGTACATATCGGGCATTCTATGCGTTTTGAGTATTACAAGGATAATAACGCTATGGATGCTATCAAAAATATTTACGATGTTTATCCAAACATATTATATGATAGTACATAGGCCGAAGAACAATATTCGTTCACGCTTATATATCCGCGTGTATTGGACTTCACGCGGATTAAGAGAAGGGTAATATAAGCAGAAACTATCATCAAAACTGATCTGTTTTTTTATCCCTAAACTCTCTATTCTTTAGTTACTGTGTTATGAACTCACGAATCCACCTTTCTATCCTTATCTTTCATCTTTTATTTGTTTATGCTCTGCTCGTTGTCAATTTCTCTGCTTACTGTAAGAAATCTCTGGATTTGAGGGCTTGGCCCAGGTAATCCAGTTGACCCATCATCTTGAAGATCTTGAAGAAGCTGATCCGTTATTAATTTTAATATTAATAGCACTAGCGTTGATGATTTGAAGAGTAGGAAGTATAATTACATGATGGGGAATTTACACTCTTGTTAGTTATTAATGTTAACATTTGAGTGTAATAATGGTGTAGTAAATTATAAATTTACCTATATGAGAACTATAATGAACTTTATCGTACATACCTAATTTATCTTGTGAAGTAAATTTCTTAAAATTATTGAACAAAACAATTTTATACCCTGAAATTGAAATGAATATCAAATTCTTGATGCTTAGATGTGTAAGCAGATTTAAGAGAAATTTTTGTTTACCACAATTTTAAAAGAGAACAGAACTATATATTAAATTAATGCTTTCAGTGCGATATACCTTATTACAATAAAGAATAGTGTGTTTGATAATCGCATCTTCCACTTCGAAGGATGCGAATATATTTTCGATACATGTACGACTCGGTGGCTCACCCTGAGGCGACTTGTCGTGCACCGGAGAAAGCAGCCCGTGCTACGGCACATTGCTCGTCATCGCATTGCTTTACTACATCATATTGTAATTTTCTTATATTTTTTAGAGAAGAAAAAATTATTAAAAATAAAAAATCTTATGAAAAATGTATCAAATTTTATAAAATGGATGCGAGCATCCGCCTAAAAATCTCCCTATCCTTTCTCAAATTTATCTTTCCTATCATTAAATTTTTTTCACATCTTATGATGTTAGTTACTATCAAGGGACTTAAATTTTCTCTCTTATTTTTTGTAATGTATTTGTAAATTTAGGATATTTTTTGTCATGTAATGGAACCCCAGTTCACGATGCACACCCTCATAGAAAGTCTCACCAAATCAAATTGGAGATACGGTCTTGGACCCAGGTGCTAAAGTAAAATCCAACTATTCGACTAAAGTTGTCATTAGTAGTGTCAATTCTTGACCTGAATTAAATATATGATGATACTGGGTGATAATTCTAGAGAATATACTGCTCGGTGTCTGCGGGCTTTCGCAACGACCGCAAACATTAGAATCTGAGTCATACTAATGACCCAAACTTTGAATAGTAAATGGTGATGTTTAACCTAATGTCTAATATCTAAATCATTGTATTTACAAGCATGTTTCGTGAATATGAATAAACAGTATTTGACGTCTAGAATACAAAAACAGAAATTTTGCAGGAATGATTTCGAATAATTGTTCGAGTAACAGGTAATTGCACTTTGATATAGAACATTTGCTTCATACATTAGCTGTTTCGATAATGTTTGTAATGTTCAGTGTATATAAGAGTTATCTATGAGACAGTGAAATTATTCAATAAAGTATTAATAAATGTACTTTTCAACTTTCTCCATTAAAAAATTCATATTTCAAAAAAGGTATTGTTTTCTTTGAAGGAATGATGGGTGCATTCATTTAAAAAAAAGGAGGAATGCTAATGTTATTAAAAATTAATGCATGAGAAATGCTTTTATAATTAGAATTTCTTTGTTTAGCATTTTATTTACAACTTTCCAATTATAAATTTTCTCTTTTCGATTTATAAAAGCTGAGACTATGAATTGTCAATAGAAGTTACGAAGCGAACGAAATTTTCAATTAGGAAGCATAATTATGACATATCATCTATGAGATTCCCAAGAAAAATATTCACTAACTGCCTCTGAAAGTTTAAAAAAGTAAATAAAAAAAAACACGACCTATATAAAATTGCATATTTAAAAAAAATATCTGAACTAAACAAAAATAATGTTACTATTCATTAAAAATCTCAAACACCTTTAAAATTATTTTCCGGGAACAAATTGTTTATTTGAGTATTTTTTTTTTTTTTTTTTTTTTTTTTTAGAACTTTATTTGTTATTTTCCAACTATAAGTTTTCTTACTTTTGAGATTCCGTGTATAAAACTTATGACATTTACAATATTAGGAGTTATCAACTGGCGTCGTCGTATGCCTTATGTTTAAAAATTACGATTAAAAATGTGAATAAAAATAATTCTTTATTTTTATTTATACATATACGTGATAACTTTCTTAATTACCATTGCATAATCATCATTAATTATACTTTAAATATCAGTTTGTTAAAAGAATTTATATTTTGTAATATTTTGTAATTGGTACATGATATATATTCATGAAGTAGGAGCATACATAAGTACGTAAATGCTCGATCATACACGGGCGCCTAGAACCTGGGATAAAAAATCTGCAAGTCGAACGGGATTGGACGTTAAGATTACGTCATACACTGACGTATATTGTAATCGTGTTACCACATTTGGCATTTGGTTACCACATACTTCGCTGTTGGCGCACGCCAAATGGTATTCCACTTCGATATACGCCATAGACTAAATAAATATTTTGGGAATCACTAATGTATCTAGTCTGTGGATATACCATTACTATTATATATGTTTTTAACCAATTTTTAAATGTTTGTTACGATAAATATCCCATTTTATACACTATAATAGTGCAAAAAAAGGATATGCTTCCTTATTTTTCCTCTTTTTAGGTTCCGGTTTTTCAATTTTAAAATCCTTCCAGTCTGTTTTCCCAATAATTTCCAAAAATTTATTAACGGGGTCCTCGTTTCGGTACTGACACTGCTTTTCGAACATGTACTGCGCAAGAAAAAACTCAAATTTTGCCTGCCTATTATAAGATAATTTTTTCTTCACATGGCGCCATGTGCTTTCTATCGCGTTAGTGTGACACTTCGTCACCGGATCCACAAACGTTTCAGTGTGATTCACAACCAAATGTTTATATCCCATTTCCGTTAAGCATTTATATGAAGCCCACCCATCAGAATAAATTGTAGTTCCCTCCACAACCCATTGTTTCAAAACCCCTATTAAAGTTTCTTGCGTACGATCATGAACTGCAGCTAAGAAAATCCTTCCCGTCCCACGCTCGATACCACCGAAAACCCATTGCCCTTCTACCTTATGTCCCTTATTATATTTCCTCTTCCCAAATTTAGATTCATCAATCTCTACAATAACGTCAACCCCACCAATTTTTTCTGAGCTACTCTCAATATAATCAAGCATTTTCTCCCTAACAAATTGCCTCCAGTCAACCACCGTACCGTCCGAAAACTGATTTTCTCGAATAATTTCCTTAGAACTAGTCCCCCTAATAATATGGAAAGTTAACAGGAAAATATCCTCAATGCTTAACCGCGAACACCCAAACCACGAACCATCCCTAATAGACTTAGAAGCCCCACATACTTTTTTGGCAGAATCCTTATTTCGGCACACCCAAACAAAACCGTCGCTAAGCCTAATATCAGGTTTTAGAACCATAACACCACTACATTTCGGACAATTAAACTCCCTCTTAATTAACATTAACTCTCTCAAAAATTTATGAAAAATATCCCTCTTAAACAACAGATACGTAAGAAAAGAAGATCCAATAACCCCTTCAGGCTTACAAACACGTTTCCATCCCCAAGAATTTTCAACCAATTCCCCCTTGCAATCATTCTGAAACTTCCTAACAACATTAGCAATACCTGAAACATCCATCTCAAAAAAAAATTCACTAACCTGGAAAAAAAATCCTGGAACAGCTACCACAGCAACCGACGAACGCAAGCTACCCAAGCCACGAGACTGAAAAAATGGTTGATGATTTCACATCTCGCGGGTGTTTGTGGCAACAAAAGTCACGTGCACCAATGGGAATCAACCAGGGCCACCCAAAAGCCAAAATGCCAAAAATCGCCAAAGGCAACCAGAAAACACAGAAATCGCCCGAAAATCCGCCAAATTTGGCGACAAAAACCGCGGTGATTATATCAAAGGAGTACCAAAAATTAATGATGCACATGAAAAATGATTTTAAAAATCTATTATGCACTAATTAACTATGCACTTATTTCTACAAAATTAGTTTAGTACTTTAAAAGGATGTGAAATTCAAATAAATTTCATCAACATTTTAAAACTATTTTTTATTGAAAAATAAAATAAATTCAATCTGAAAAAAATTATGCATTTCATATGACTACTAATTCTATTATTAGATTATCTATATTCTATAATATATATATATATATATATATATATATATATATATATATATTAAAAGAATATTTAAAACATGTAAAAGAGAATTTAAACCAAAAGAGTAAAAAGTTATAAGCAAAAAAAAAAAAAAAAATACCTCTTCTGTGAAGGAACACATACTTCTCTAATTTATTTTGAAAAAAAAAAAAAATCTTTACTTAAGTTTTTATTTTTTAAATGCGATCAATTAGCACCTAAGCTATTAGTACAAGGGCTATCCAATCTTAACATAAGTAATTTGAAACAATCTTTTTGAGAATGATCTGTGTGATATATTTCAGAACTATCTGTGTAACTTACTTCCATTAACAATTTTTTTTTTTAAATACAGTCAATTTTAGTAACACACACACAATCTCTCGCCAGCTCCCGTTGGGATAGGGCGTGTTTTCGAGAGCTCCGCCTGTACGGTATTTGTCGCTATGGCGGCCGAGAAACGGTCTGATGATGAGTTTGATAAACTGCGCAGCTGGCTCACACATGTGAACGCTTCTTCAAAAATGGAGGAGATTTTTCTCAAGTGTGTTCAGATGAAGCATAAAGAGCTTTATGAATACTTCTTTTTAGATGAGACGATTGATTATGTGAAAAATAGGTGGATTAATTCAACCGGAAGGATTCGTCTTCTACTGCACCATGTACAACAGTGAGTTGACTCTTGAATAGAAGAATGTCATGTATAAGATGTCTCCAGACGTTTACGTTGATGCTGTGAAGGACCACGAAGGTAAGCAGGATCAGTCTTACTCTACCGAATAGTGTGATGAGGGAATCCCCACTAAAACTCAGTCCAATAAAAGGAGGAAAGCTAATAAAAAAAGCTAACTATAATGCTATAACTAATAATAATATCCCAAGTAATGAGGCTATGGCAATAACTTATGATAACTTAGATAGCATTAATAGCGGATCTGAAACTGTTAAAGATAATAATATTACTGACAGTAATGAATCTAAAGAAAATACCCCTTCTCTTTCAGATAATGGTAATAGTGATGAAAACCGCGTAGAAAATAAAAGCAAAATTAAACCTATTAATTTTAGGAAAAATGAAAATTATTTGAAACTCTTAGAACGGAAAACTAAATTTTCATGCCAAAGTTAGTAGCAGTTTTATCAGAATTTTCCCCCAAACTGAAAAAGATAGAGATAACTTAATAACTTATATTAAAGATAATAAAATAGAAGCCTTCTCCTACGCTACAAATTTTGTCAAACCCTACAAAGCTGTTATTAAAGGATTACCTGTTGCTGTTATTAACATGTTATTAAAAGATAACCTTTTTGTAAACCATTCTTCAATTAAATTTTAAAGTTCTTAAAATAACTCAACTGATTAGTAGAAGCTTCAAAACTCATCTCCCTATTTTTTAAATCCAGTTAGAACCTACCCCCGACAGTGCCAAAATTTTGGACCTTAAAACCATCAGTTACTTTATTGTCAAAGTAGAAAAATATCGCTCCCCTCATCCCGTTCCTCAATGCCATAGGTGTCAAAACTTTTACCACAACAATGTTAGCTGTTGGATGGCTCCTAAATGCTTGAAATGCGCTGCTGACCACCTCAGTACCGATTGCCCTACTGTTAAGGGAGAAAAAGACTTTATTAAATGCTGCAACTTCAGTGGTAAGCACCCCGCTAGCTATAATGGCTGCATGAACTTCCCTAAACCCAGAAATAATATTAAACTCACCCCAAACCATACTACTAGCATCCCAAACTCTCATAAAAATACTAATCTTTTTGTTAGGGAAACTTATGCTCATACTGTCAGTAATGAATCTCAGATAAATACTAATGAAAATTCTAATCCTAATAATAGGATGAATGTCTCCCAAAATCAACAAGAAAATAATAATTTTAATTCTAATTTCAAGGAAATAATTGAATTTGGTACCTTAATCAAAGAAATCAAGAACTTACTTAATTTTCAAGATCTTAAAAATTTTATTAACTCATTAAAAACCCTCATCAATAACTTACCTTAAAGTCCCTTGATGATAATCTTCAGAAATTCAAAATTGATAGTATATCTGACATGGGGCATAAGATTTGTTTAATTAATATGCCTGGTGGATTTAATTCTGTAAGTAACTCTAAAAATGGAATTTTTTCTTTCGTTAAAATAACTGTAATGGATAATATTCCTGACTATTTAATGTTAGTTATTGACGAAAATCTATGTGTAAATATTTTTAAAGGTAATTTAAAGTTATCAAAAGTTGACAAATTTTGCTTTCCGATGAATGTTAAAAATGTACAAGAAATTTCAAATATTTTAAGTGCTTCAAATCAGAATTGTAGTTGTAAATTAAATGAAAGAGATAATTTAAGTATTTCCGTAACTGACCTTTTGAATAAGTTAGAAAAAGTTTGTTCACCAAATGAAGCAATAAGTATTAACTTTCTTAAAGAGCAAATCTTTCTAATTTTCACTCATAAAAAGGAAAATAGGTATAATTCTGATTTACTAATCCTGTCATCAGTTTTTTCTTCAATTTCTCCTCATTCTTATAAATTTTTGAGAAATAGTGGAGTTTTAATTCTATCTCACCCTCAACTTTAAAAAAATGTTTTGTTATTATAACATGAACATGAATTTATAAAGCCAATTTCTCTTGTATATGTTATTAAGTTTTTCTGTAAATTCGGTATTAAAATATGTAAATAATTGTAATTTTTGGGTCATTTAACAAAGAATGGGGAAATATTTTTGCATAAAAATTGCATTTTAATTCATTATATTAACTAAACTGGTTTAAAGTATTCTTTTGATAATATAATAACTGTTATTTCTCATTACTTAGTTATAAGAAAATTGTTAACAATCTATGAATAAAAATTTTTGAAATTTCACAATCAATGAGAAATTGCAGTGAGTGTTGTTTGTTATATTTTATTAGTTGAAGAAAGTATTTAGTTTTTAAAATTTATAAGAATGGACATTCTTCCGAATTGTTATTAAAATTGTAAAAATATGCCACTAACATATTGCTAAACAGTTATTGTAAATTTAATAATAATAAAAATTTTTCTGCACCACATTCAAAAGCGAAAGAAAGGAAACTTTGATTAACTCGAAAGTTCCTGAAGGTTAATGTTATTTAATACCAGATCACAATTGTTATGTATATATGTATACTTATATAATGCAACTGTTTTTGTAATGTTTCAATTGTAAAATTCTCTGTCTGCAAAGGATTATGATTAAATAAATGAATTGGATACATTATTTTGTTTTCTTCTTCATTTGAAACAATAATACAATACTTTAATTGCTACTGTAATATTTAATGCATAGTAATAAGCGTTTAGTTAAAAAAATAAAACGCAGACGCTGTACAACCGGTGTTTTTATGATATTGTGTTACGGAGACGCTAGTCGTTCTTCATGACTGTGGCTAAGGTCATAACCCTCCTTCTCTTACTCCTTAAGACCAGCAGAAGACTCAGCTGGACCTGAACTGTAGAACTTATTGGAAATTCTATGATATCATCCCGGATTACATCAGTTTGTTTGATGTATTTCTAAAAGACAAGATGTCTGCTGACCCCGAAGTTGAAGACGGCACCATGATGAGAGCCTTTTTAGTGAATCTGAATAGTCTCTCACCAGGGTTTATAAGCATCATGAAATGCCTTTCCAGAACAATTTCTAAAAACTGCACTTTTTCCACTTTCAATTGAAAAGTGTAACACTAAAATTAATACCGTGCTTGCTTAGAACTCAATTAAAATTCTGATTGATAATGACGGAAATTTAGAATTCTAGACTTAGAAACAAATTCCAAACGGAAGAGACCTAATGATCCAGAAGTACAACTTAAAAATCGTTACTCGGCCCTAACCTTTGACTGCGTCGAGATAGAGAAAACTGCTGCTGAACCCACTGAAATTGCACTAAATACTAATGATGAAAGTAGGCATAAGAAGTCGTACAATTTGTTTTTCGAAGTAAACGAAAACTGGCCAAATTTACTTGCCCATGTGCATGTTATAAGAACATCGCCACCAAATTCGTAACAAACCAAAATAAAATTATTACTGAATGTGCTGATTCTTTCAGACGCATTCAATCGTATTTAATAGAAAATAAAATTCCTATTCGGTCCCTAGATTTAAAAGAGGAAAAGTCAGTAAAATACGTTTTACCTGGTCTGACCCTCTTCATTAAAATTTAGGATATAGCTTCCGAACTAACTAATCACGGATTAGAGCCGCTTAAAATTGCCCATATGAAAAATAGCCGCCCCAAAGCGGATATACTGTGATGAGGCGATTTAGATCAGTAATATAATTGATTTATTCATACAAGAAGTAAAACGCTCGGGATCTAAATCTGACCTCATCACATCTTTGTAAAAAGACAGATAACCATAAAATTTTATTCTAATGATTAATGTTGTCTTGTACGGTGATCTCGGGTGGGGTTCTGATCCCAGTCCAAGATTAGAATCCCGTCTCCATACTTGACACTAAATAAGAATGTATCTTTGTGGAGTTATTTATGAGTCCCTAAGGGACAGTGCCCAATTAGAAGGGATAAGGTTTTCCACGTTGGCGGTCTCAAGGCAGGGTTTAAGCAGACCAATTAGATTCTTACAACTATCGCGATTGGACGATAAGAAGGAAAAGGGGACAAGGATGAAATTAATAAAATAAGAAAAATCTAAAAAAAAAAAAAGAGAGAGAGAGAGGTTCGGGAGTGGAGTCGACTAGACAAGTCCGACGGAAGGTGATCGGTAGTCCAGACGAGGAGAGAAGTCCGACGGAACGTGTTCGAGAGTCCAGTCAAGTCCAACGGGAAGTGTTCCTGTATAACAGGGGTGGCCAACTTCTTTATATATAGGATCGACTATTTTTCTTGAATATGTTTCGCGATCTACCTAATAAAATCTTAACATTTAACTCATTCAAACATGCGGCTGGTGTACTAATGAGTGATAAGAGTTGGAGAGGGGGTATTAAACCAACATGATAATTTACTAATAATATTTATTAATCGAAAATCTATACATGAAATAAAAACAGTTGTCAGCACCACAGAATCGTGTAATAAAATAAAAATTTATTTTCTACTCTATTAATGAGAAGTCTGCGTCTGCATGTCTCCAGCCAAGCGTTCACAATTTGGTGTATCCAGATAAACATAATGCTAATGTATCTCCAGTGTGGAAATCAGTAAGTAGGGAACGATGTTTAGTCTTTGTGAACTTTAAATACGAAAAACCTGATTCACATAAGTATGTGGACCCAAAACAAGAGTACATGTATTCGCTACATTTTTTAATATTGGGATACTTTTCTTGATTGACATATTTCCAAAAATCGTCCTCAAGTTCTCTGGCTTGTAAGATGAAGTCAGTCTGTAAAGTTATAATTTCATTTTCTAGCGCGTTTTTTTCAAAATGAAAAGTTTCAGAAATTTCTGTGGCAATATGTTTTATATTTAAATCCTTTTTCAATGGAAAAGACAAATACTGCACAATGATGTTAACTTTTTCAAAATCTTTAAATCTGACCTCAAAGTCTTCAATCACCTTTTTAATTTCGGCAACGTATTTTTCCATGTTATAATTACAATTATGTTTTTGTAGGTGATCGGACATATTTGGAAAATGATCCAAATTGTTTTGCTGAAGATCTTCTATTAGCATAATAAATTTTGCTTTGTATGCATTAATACTACTGATCATTTCAATTATTGTCTTGTTTTTCCCTTGCAATTCTAAATTTAAATCACCCAATTTGGATGTGAAATCTGTAAGAAACGCTAAATCACTCAGCCAACTTTTATCATTTAATTTTGCACATTCTTGTCCTTACTCTTCAAGAAATTTTTTTATCTCAGTTAATAAATCACGAAATCGTTGCAGAAATTTACTGCTACTCAGCCACCTCACATCGGTATGTAATAATAATTCTGGCTGTCCTTCATCAAGTTGCAATTGGAAGAGATGTCGTTTGAGTGCACTTCCTCGAATGGAATTAACAATTTTGAACGCTATGTCCATTATTTCTTTTATATTCAATCTTTTGCTAGCTAACACTTGTTGGTGAACTATGCAGTGATAGCTCAAAAAACTTGGGAATTCGTCATCATTTCGGCATAGATACTGATAAGCGGACAGTTATGGGGCTCCTTAACCAGATGGCTTTATCCCCGATTCTGCATAGAGTTATTCAAAAACCATGCCACGTACATCTGTCGATTCATGAAATTGCAGGGAAAAACAAGAACATCTATTTATGTCTTTATGTAACTGTTCTCTTATATTTTCACTCATTTTCTTAGTCCGCCGCATCACAGAATTTCGAGACATTAATTAAAATCATTAAAAAGTAAATCTGACATTTCCAAGAAAATTTCTTTTATAAATTCCCCGTCAGAAAATAGTTTACATTTTTTTTTTTTTTTTCTAGCATATGGCTGACCTTGAATGATGCAATAGTCCTACACGAGATGTCAACATGGGCTTTTTAAAAACATTTTGTTGGGCTCTTAATTGAGCCTTAAGTTCTTTAATTTTATTTTTTTCTCAAGTCACTATTTTGTGGATAATCTGTTTGATATTTGTTATGTGAAGTTAAAAAATGTCTTTCCAGATTACCCTTTTTAGTAACCGCTATGGAGGCATTGCATATTAAGCAAGAACATATACAGTACACAACATATACATTTCATACAGTGTATAAAATAGCACTGCCGCACCCCAAACACTCAGGAGGAATCCCCTGCCCAGACCGACGGAAGATTCATAGATACCCAGTCTTGATCAGCCATCAACCAGCAGTGTTCCGGGCACATCATTTTAACTCTCAAAGGTACCCCCTTTTACATACATTTTGAAAATGAGAAAAGGTCCTCTCTCTTATATTTACATAATCACTTAAGTGATAAAAAATTATTGTCAGAATTAATTTAGAGTGGCACCTAATTTTGAAGGTGTTGATAAAGCACATTTTATGAAGATAGAATCAGTTTGTGTGTACATAGATGTTTAAATATCATTATAATAAATTTATTTTTTTTTATTTTTTAAGCTGGTTTCAGATGCTTTTAATTAAGCTTTTAGTTGATTTTCATATCTTTTGTCTGTAGTTTCCCAGAACCTGTGGTTGAATTTAGTACTAAAATACTTTTACACAACGCAATCAAAATAATTACCACTATTCATTTGATCACAGGATAATACTTAAATATAAGCGAGGACTACACGACATATATCTCTAAACCAGCTTAGCTGCGGTGCTGTACACACGTACATCAGTGAGCTCCCGTGCTGCCTTCATCTCTGTCGCCATGACGGGCAGAGGCGTTAATTACGATGACTCCTCCCCGAGACCTGACTTTTCAGATGAACACCGAGATATTTGTATTAAGGCACTTGGTCTTAAGTACAACGATCTTTATGAATTTTTTCTTAGCGAGGAAGTATCGGACTTTGTGAAGTTTCGCTACAACAACATCCCAGAGACATTCTTTTGGGAAATCAACCTCAACAGTAGAATTCTAAAGAGAGAGGAAAAATCTGCTATCTTAGCAGGCATTGAGACGGTCTTCAAAGACGCTGTTCTGCAACATCAAGGAATCCAACAGGTGAATACTAACGGTAAGCAGGTAGATGTTAGGCTTAGTGACCCACCTGGTGAGACGGTAGATACTCCCCTGACTAATCGTAAAAAACGTAAAGTTAAGAAGCAACAGATCCCCTCCCTTGAAGATAATAGTAGTGATAAAAATGTTAATATGGAAATAGATATTAACGATAATAATGCTGAAACTTTGGTTGAAAATAATAGTACTGATGAGATCCCCCAAAATACTAATGATGCTTCCACTGAACCTAAAGTCAAGTTCAAACCGATAAATATTAAAAAACCCGAAAACTACCTCACTCTTCTTAAATCTCTATCCAATTTTGATGCTAATCTTAAATTTGAAGTCCAATTAAATAACGTTTACCTAAGAATTTTCCTACAAGATAATTCTAGAAACAAAATTATTGAGTTTATTAAAACTAACAAACTTGAAGCTTTTACCTACGCGCACAATTTTATTAAGCCTTATAAAGTTGTGATTAAAGGTTTACCAATATACTACCCCATTGATGAAATATTCGATGAATTGATAAAACGAAATTTTGATGTAATTAAAATTGCCCAATTTAATAGCCGTAAAGATAAACAACTTCTCCCTATTTACCAGGTGCAACTTAAACCAAATCCTAATAGTGTAAAAATCCTCGAGCTTAGAAATATTCAATACTTTAGAGTTACTGTTGAGAAATATAGATCCCCTATCCCACAGTGTCATCGCTGCCAGAAATTCTTTCATAATAGCGCGAATTGCTTCATGGCTCCTCGTTGTGTTAAATGCGCGGAAAACCACCTGTCTAGCGAATGCCCTATCACGAGAGAAAATAGTTCCAATTATGATCTTATAAAATGTTGTAACTGCAACGGCAATCACCCAGCTAGTTATAGAGGATGCTGTAAATTCCCCAAACTCCCAAACAATCTTAAAACTATTGATACTAATATTTCTCAACCTAAAAATCATAACTCCTATTCTGGTAAATCTTATGCTCAAACTGTCCAAAATCGTACTGAAACTAATAATTCTCAGACCCCACTCTCAGAAAACTCAAAGCAAAATTGCTCTCCCATAAACGAAATTATTGAAATTGGTAAAACTTTAACTGAAATATTAAACTCCTTAAAAATTAAAAATATAAAAGATCTCCTCCTCGAACTTAAAGAGCTGTCGGTAAACCTAAAAAATACTAATGATCCTAGTGATCGTTTTCGTATCATTTTGGAATCTGTTCCAAAATTTCTTTAAGTTTTCCTTCCAGTTAGTTTTCTTACCACCGCTAGTTCCCATTTTGCCTGTCGTTAGTCTTTCAGAGTTAGAGGGCTCGGCCCAGGCAACTCCGTCAACCAACCATACTGTGGTCCTGTGGACATATATCTCTTTGCCAAGTAACACTTAAAAAAATCTTCTGTCATTGAAAAAATAAGCGAAATCAAAACTCTTTGTTATCCGAGTGTTAAATTTGAAGATTACCTCTACAAAGGTGATTTGCAGTGTTCCTGCTGCCAGGAGTTTCGACACTCTTCTTTGAAATGTAGCCTGACTCCTAGATGCCTGAAGTAGCGGTGAAAACCGCCGAGCTAAAGTGTGTGTCATTACTCCTGAGCACGAAAGTTGTGCAAACTGCGGCGGTAGAGATAGGTTTCCGGAAGTTATGAAATTTCTTCGTTTTGAAAATAAACTAACAAGGTCTTCACGTTTGCAGTGTGATAAATTTACACTAATATCCGAGGTATGGAATACTTTTATAGACAACTATAAACTTTGCTACAAACCAAATGAAAATATTACGTTTGATGAACATTTATTTCCTACAAAAACAAGATGCCGCTTTTTGCAGTAGATGCCTAAGAAGCTAGATAAGTTGTGAATAAAATTTTGGTTAGAAGTAGAAGTTAGGACAAAATACTTATTAAACGGATTTCCATAGTTAGGAAAAAATGAAATGAAACCAAGTGATCAAAGTTTAGGAGAGAACGTAGTAAATCGTTTAATTGATCCTACATACCTTCAAAGTCTGTATATTTTTAAAAACAAACTGTAGTTGTCGTAATTTGCGTTATTTTAATTTATTTTTCACAAATATTTATATCATATAGAGAAATATGCGGATATCTTATCAAGGGGTCAAAATGACACCCGCCGTAATTCTGGATATACAAAGACCACCGTAATTCTAGTGTCAAAGCATTAGTCTGCACATTTAAAAATATTTTTATTGTTTTTCTCTCTGTTCTTCAAAGCAATAATCCAATATCCAAACAAAAATGCAATTTAAAACCAGTATATATAGGATGTAAACAAAAATGTAGACACTTCAGTCATGTAATTCATCTGTGAATAATTATCTGTACCTGACATGAAAAATAGAATTATATAGAACCTTTGTAATATAATCTGTGATAATTATAAATATTTTTAACATTGTTTTAAGAAGTATATTTCAACCATTTCTGCATGAAAAATATCTTCTCTTTTAAAAGGTAAATGAAGCATACCTTAATTTAAACTGTTCTATTATTAAATGTAAACTATAAATAAATTTTTCAAAAACTAAAATTTAAATTCTTATCCTTAACTTTTAATTCCAAATATTTTAGACTTACAAATAAACAGTTTAGAACTCTATTACTTAATGTAAATTTCATTTATTTCCTAAGTAACTAAATTTATTTCCTAAAAATTAAAATTTTACATTTCTTTTAAAATCAGAATAAAAAATTATTTTGTAATTTGTATTGTGAGAATATTTACATTTAAGTAAATAAATATTCAACATGATTAAAGAATAAATAAAACAATTAAAAAAGTAGGGAATCAAATCAAATTTTATTGACAAGCATATTAAAAATAAAGTGTTATTTACATTTTTTTTTATTATTAGAATTGCAGCCGTATGGTTAAAATGCTCAGCTTCGGTACCGTAGTTCGTAAGTTCGAATCCCGCTATGGAATGGATGCTCGTAGCAGTTCGGAATCAGCTTTAATTAGTAGGTGCTGGTCTCATTGGCCCTTGTGTTGTAAAAAAAATTTGACCTAAAATTTGAACTATAGTGAAGAAGTCCATCTTCACAAACCATTTTTTGATTGCTGCTTCAACCTCATGTTCGGTGGCATGCTGATATTGACGATTGTTTCGGACAAATGCTGAAATAAATATAAAATTCCTTAAAACGAGACAAAAAATTTAAAACTGTTTAAATGAAAATTTAAAAAAAAGAAAACATTTTAAAAATGACCAGAATAATTTTGTGCTTTATATGCATTATGACAAAAATAATATTCAGTCATAAATTTCCCTGTTCAGCACTAACAAAAATCACAAGTACGCTGTATCCGCCATAAATAAACACATCGCTCTTATCACTAAGTGGCTCTCTACCTGGAAAATTGCTTTAAACACCGAAAAGTGCATTGCTGTCATGTTCACTAGAAAAAGGCACTCTTCTTACAATAAAAACAATATTAAAATCTACAATACTAACATCCCCTGGTCTAACAGAGTCAAGTACCTCGGTGTTACACTAGACAAAAACCTTACCTGGAATTATCACATCACCGATATTCGGCATAAGTTTCGAGCCGTTAAAAGACTTTTATACCCCCTAATTGCTCGAAACAGCTCTTTAAGCTTAGAAAATAAGTTGCTCCTGTATAAAAGTTTCCTTCGCCTTTTAATCTCATACGCAGCCCCGGCCTGGTCATATGCAGCAGTATCCAACATTAAATTACTCACCTCTCAACAGAACGTAACCATTAAGATGATAGCGAAAGTACACTGGTATGTCCTCAATATCGACATACATAAAGAACTTAATATTCCCACTCTTCCAAAATTCTACAGACAATTATCTGAAAATTTTTACTACAATATCAAAAATGATCTTCTCTTGGAATACTTCGATTATGACCATGCCGATGCTAGAAATTGTAAGCGGCCTAGAGCCGCACTCTCTCTTTAATTTGTTTGACCTTTTAATTTTTTATTAAAAAAAAAATACATAAAATTACAAAAAATTATACGTGTTTGCACGGTAAAAAAAAATCTTTAAAATTTTTAAATTAATACGTTATGAAAAACTCCCTATCCTTTCGTTCATCTTCTGAACCCTTATTAGTGTACGAGAGTATTATCTCCCGGACCCTAGTCACATGAAGTTCGTGAATATTTGACTCTATCCTTTACTTTCTCTCTCTCCCTTCTGTTTACTAACTATTGTAACGTACCGGAAATAAAGTAGGCGAGGCCTTCAATGAAACAGGCTAGAATTTTAGGTATTCTTGACTAAATATTTTATTCAATAGAATAAACTATGTACAGCTATGTACAAATTCAGTAGATGATAACATTCAGGGATCTCGTACAGAGATAATATGCACACACAAGGATGCGTGGGATACCGGAACAGTATGGCTAGGGCTTTCAATCACAAGAGTTGGAAACTAATTAGTGCCGGGACTAATGCTGACACGATCACTCCGTCTGTCGATTAGCACGGTTGGCTTTCACAGCAAGTTCGGAGGTTCCGAGTGCGTATCACGCTGGGATTCGTGAAGAAAACTCAGGATGCAAGACGATCCAAAATTAGAGTGCAAAGTCACTCTCGGCTGTCTACTTCTATGCAAGAATTAACTAACAATCAGCAGATAACGGGAAAGGAATTCCCAAGTCGAATGTCGACTATCTAGCAACAGAGACGCTGGCGGTCTCTAAAAAAAAAAAAAAAAAACTCCAGACACGGAGATACGAGCGGTTTTCGAGCGACCAGGCTCTAGCAGGTAGAAGCCTCGAGAAGAGAACAAAAAGCCTCCGTTCTAGTCCTGTCCCTTCTTTTATATCCCGCACTCGCTTCTTTTCTCGGTCCTTCGAGAAACTTCCCGAACCAGGGTGACGTAATCTTGTGGTCACTCCCAAGCCTTCGATCAGCTGTACTGTTCGCAGATGTGGAAGGCATCTCCAGCGACTTAATCAACCTAATGGTCTTTTTTTGTAACCGCTAATGGGCGGCAAGGTGCACTTTAATCATTTACATTCTTCCACAAAGTCGTTCCATTCAGCAGGTTCACAATGGCCAGACGGTGAGGAGCCGGCAACGAACAGTTTTCAATTAAGGTGCTTAGACCACCTGGTTCTATTCGCGGCTAATCGTGAGTCCACGACGAAAGGTCACCTTCGGTTTCCTCGTTCTTTTTGGGGTCATGTAAAGAATCGTTACACTATTAGCCGACCTCTACTGAAAAGCCACTGCAAAGAAAATGCCAGCGCCCGTGGGGATTTTTCACCCAGATGACGCTGAACCCACACTCCATCCTGATGGTCATAAATTTATTTTAAAAGTAGGGTAGCTGTGATTTTGAAGGGAGCCATAAACTTTGAAATCAAATTTTTTATGCATTTATAGTTATTGCTTTATTTTGAATTGTATATAAAAAATGTATATTTAAATTGATTTAGTAAAACGTTACAAGAGTTGAAAACATATAAATGTTTCCTTAAACAGATGTTAAAATGTACACAAAGATATGCAGAATTTTAATTCACATTTTGCATTAATTTTTAATTAATATTTTTTTTCTTGCAACCAATAATCTTAGCAGAGATGATTTGTTTATATCGCTGCTGAGCATGCCACATTGAGAAAAACAAACAATAATAATAATAAATTCTGCTTCCAGTTACACAAATACTAGCGATTATAAAAGAAAAAATCTTAAAGTGTTAGTGCTCCTAAATTAGAGATATTTCTTTCAACTACTGCTACTGAAGAAAATATCATAGGAAACAGCTCATAGGTTTTTATGAAGGCTGTAGCTGAAGAAGCATATAAATTTTCCACTAAAATTATAATAATTTCTTTAAAATTAGAAGTAGTAAACAATGGCACACATACTTGAAATCGATGTTCCATCCTTTCAAATTGTTTCACGTAATAGGTAAGATTATGGATTACTCTACAGCTGAAAATGAAGGTAACTGAAATGAAATAAATATTTCACAAATGAACTTTATTCTTACATTAAATGAGTATGCAATACATTTTAAGGCAAAATCATTACTTTAAAACAATTATAAAAGGAAGAAATTTTGTTTCTTTTCTGCTTATCGTATCTTTTTCTATAACTATCTAAATGGCTTGAAATTTTTAGCATTGTTCTATATGCTAATTTAAACATTATTCTATGTGTCGTAAAAGACCACAAAAGAATACAGTACAATTAAATCAATAGGTAAAGCAAAGAGGCCTTAACTCCAAATTTCCGATGGTACTGCTTCTTGTCAATTTGTCCCGGGCCGGGCTGTTTTGTGCTTTGATAAACACCTTGATTTCATGTTTGGCATTAATGGCTCGAATACATTTGTGAAAAAGGAATAAAATTTATATACATTTAAAAAGGAATTACAGAAAACTATGTACATGTAAAAAGAAAGGCTAGCGAAAGTTCATCTCGACTGTTTACACATTCGCGGTAGACACCGACACTGAGTTCCTTCGTAACGATTACAGTCAGTTCGCAGTTAGTATGCCGGGGGATTTCCCACACTATGTTTACTTTACTTCTATATTTTTTGTAAAGTAGTTATTTTTAAAATTTCGCTGCATTTTGAACAGATATATAAAATAATATAAAGTGAAATACTACTTATTTTAAACTATTAAGTGGAAGAGTTAAATGTATATGCGTTGATAAACATTTACAAAGATTATTACATTATTTATTACAAAATTTTATTTTTAAAAAACAAGAAAATTAGAAGAATTGTTCTAGTGTGTGTGAAATTACTGGAAGCATAGATGGACACATAGATTTGCATATTTTGCATCCTTATTTGAGTTTATAAGCGAAATTCCATATTTTTATCTTATTTTCAATAGTTTGTATAGCGATAAATCGTAGACGATTGCCGTTATCCGACATCGGCGCTCGTAAAATGTACTGACATGTGATAACAGTTTTCTCATCGACCGATTCAGTAACGATTTTGTAGTCATTGAATAGCCGATGTCGTTTATCGGGAAGTTTTATCTTTCAGTACTCGTTTTTGCTATTGAGTCTTTTCGACATTCATTGTAGCTCTCGCTACACACGTTGCTTGCTTTGCATTAATAATTTATATTTTTTTGTACTACAGTGGTTACTTACATGATTTATTTTTAAATCCAATAATAATGTAATATTCAAATCCTTAGATTTCTTACGCAATATCTTCCACTTATATTTTGCAGATAAATGATATGTTATATCCATCGTTTTTCAAATATATGGAATAGCTTTCATTATTCTTAAATGTGTTGAAGAAGCTTCTTACGAGGAGCCGTATATTGATCATGAAATATACATTTACTAGCGAGACGCGGCTGTGTCCTATATTTGGAGACACTTGGTGTCACACCATATAATCTAAATGACGCATGGGTGTAGGTTGGGCCTGTAGTGAGGATCTGCTGCTATATTGAATTAATATAGAAGTCTGTAATCCGTTGGTCATTCTAAACGGTCACGAGAATTTTCCCCTGTTGTCGGTTTGAACTGAAAGCCTATTGTGCTTTGATGCGATTTGTATATTTATAAAATCAAACGAATGGAAGGATTAGAACAACTTTTATTGTCTCTATTGTGAATGTTAGTTACTTAGTTGACTATTAACATATCTTTTTTTTTATTATGTTCTAGCATTTTTATTTGAAAAAGGTAAAGAATTTCATTTCTTTTCGTTCACCAATATTCTAACGGATATTTTAAAATTACTTATTGTCCTACATTTTGTAATGAGGAATTTTCACGTTTTCTAATTTTGATTATAAACGATAGAAGACAAAAAAGTAAGCAGGACAGTAGTTATTTTTCTTTCATTTGGGGGCCTAATGAGTAATTTCTGATGGGTTTTATAGCGGACTCTTTAACGTCTCTCTTACGATACTTTTCCTCCGCCGAGTTTGTGACGTCATCGTTCATGTCAACACTGACCGCCTATGCTGTTTACATGTTAAAAGGCGACTTTTAAATTTGTTTCTGTGTAAAGTATCGCATATAATAGAAATTTTTTTATTATGTCTGGCATTAAAAAACCGTAGTATAAATATTGTATTGTGCCACTCTGTCAAAATACAGCAACTAATTGCAATGAGAAGATATTTTTTCAATATCATATAAATATCAAATTTTATAAAAATATGTATAAAAAAAAAAACATATATATAAATTTATTTTTTTTTTAAAAAAAATTGATAAAATATAAATTAAAAAAAATACATATTATAATAAACTCGAGGAGGGAAAGTGTATTTTTATTTTTTTTTTTTTTAAACTGCTCATTTGTTTAAATTATGACTAATTTGAAAAAAAGTATATATATTAAAAATACTATAAAATACTTTAAAAAAAAAAAAAAAGCATATAAATTGTATTGTAAAAATTTTAAAAAGATTTTTAAATTTTTAAAATATTTATTGTTTCTTTTTCAGTATTTCACAGAGTTCAACTACAATAAATGTTTGATAAAGCAATAATAATATCGTAAAAACATATAAATATAAAGCATATAATTATCTAATAAATAACTCGAGAGTAAAAAGTTTAGTATTTTTAAATATTATAAATATTTTTGCAGATGCATACTTTCTTAATTGAATCAATTCACAGTGATATTATTCGATTAAATTAGTGACTAATTTGAAAAAAGTATATAATATTTTTAAAATACTTATAATGATATTACTTTAAAAATTAAATTTAATTTCAGAAACTTTATACATTTTTTAATTTAACATTAACATTAAAGACAATAAAATTGTATTGCTATTTAAAAAAGCATAAATAATTAAGTAAAGCCTTTTAAAGATTTTAAATTTCTTTTCATTAAATTTAAAATTCTTAAGAATTAGTTTAGTTTTGCAGCGCTACGATCTACTTTTTGCAACACGAAGGCTAAAGGCTTTCAATCCAGAGGCTTCTGTCTGTAAGCACAAAAATGACAACGAGCGAGAAATAAACACATAAAAGAGCAAAGAAATAGAAGGGTGGATTCGTGAGTTCATAGCACAATAACTCGAGAGTAAAAAGTTTAGGGATAGAAAAACATAAAATATTTTTGCGGCCATGAAATCCGTACAAAATAAACAAAAAAAAATGAATTAAAATGTCAAAATCGAAAAAATTGAAAATTTTGAAAAAACAAAAAATAAATGTTTTAAAAATAATTAAGTTGCATTAAAAATCCGAAAAAGGCCTAAAGAATAATAAATAAACATAAAAAACAATTTTTAACAATTTAAATTAAGTTCTTGAACTTTTGTATCGTCAGGAAGAGAACCGAGCACCCGAGGAGAACGATGATACTATGCAGCAGGCATACTTAACCACCATACAACACGCCTACATTGGTGAAAGGCAAAATAAAGTATTTGTTAGAGTAAGAAAACAATGCGTAGATTTAAATATTAGGCTCCACCCTCAACAGGAGAGCAGAAAATCAAAACAGTTCGGAGGATGTGACAGCAATACACATGGAATAATAAAAATAATTTAACGTACGAAAAATGATGTATGGCCAATTTTAAACATTTTAAAACTTTTTTCTTACATTTTATATATTTTTAATAATTTTTTTGGTAGATTTATTTCGTTTTTTATTTTAACAGTACACATTATTAAGGATCATTGGCACGAAGGCTAAAGGTCCCGGTCTCACAATAAATACCTTCTCTAATTTTTATTTTAATATATTACATCTATCTCTATTTATAAAAAGCGATGATACTACAAATGTGTGTATATGATAAATATGTACATTTATTTGGTTGGTTGGGAGCACTACGGACTACTTTTTGCTACACGAGGGCTAATGAGACCGGGACCTACTGTTTAAAGCCGATTCCGAATGGCTACGAACATCCATGTCTCAGTGGGACTCGAACCCACGAGCTCCGGTTCCGAAGGTGAGTGCCCTAACCTTTCGGCCATATATTTATTTGACTTGTCTATATCTACAAATAGAAGCTGCGATTAGTATGAATAAAATATTAATACATGTTAAGTAAAATTGGATAAATGTATAACTGATTTTACATACCGTTGGGTTTTAATTCCCCGTATTTCTGCTCCCATAAAATCCGGGTTTTTTTTTTTTTTTTTTTTTTTTTTTTTTTTTTTTTTTTTCTAAGAACGAAAACATTGACATGCTGTTAATTTTCGGGAGGTTGTCTGGCTGTCCTTTGGTAAATCCAGGTAGAAGAGGCATTTATGACAAATTGAGATAACTAAGCTATCTAGATCGATAAAACAAACCTTCACGTTTAAATAAAAATAAATTTTGATAGCTAAAAAATTTCAGGAACTTACAAAAACAAAATCGGAAAATAGTGCTCGCTTAAAAGCAATAAGAAAATATTTGTCGTCATGAACGATGACATCACAACCAATCACGGAGCGTTTTGATGTCACGTGATTTTCGCTTAACTTTAAAATTAATTTTTTAAACGATGGACCCAGTCTTTTACACTTTTGAGAACATTTTTGGGATTTACGAGTCTTGAATTATAAGAAAAATACTAAGTTGTTCGAATCCCCCACATGTGCAAATTCCTCATTATTGTTTTAGCCTGTTTTGTTATTAACTAATCTTTTTTACAGCATTTTTGTTAGGAAAAACTCCTATACATTTAAATAAAAGACATGCGAACAATATTTAAATTTATTCAACCGAATTTAACGGTTTGAATTATTTTAATGCCACTTTATTACTAATATTACTTACACAGTTTGCTAATAACTGATATTTTTTTGTTTTCTAGCATTTTTGTCTGAAAAAGCCAAAAAAATTTCTTTACTTTTTGTTAGCAAATGATTTAACGGATATTTTAAATTTTCTTAATGTGGTGCATTTTGTTACTATTTTTGTTTTTACGTGTTTTTTACTGATCCTTTTACGTAACATTTTTCTGTTGAAATATTTGTAAGACTTTTATTAATTTCTGTTTAGCTGATGTATATCTGTCAAACGTTTATTTTAATTTATTGAGTTACATTTTGTTAATAATCAACTATATATATATAAGGCCGCCTTTCTAAGGAGCCCCATAACTACCCATTTATTACAGGAGGAGGTGGTTTCTTTCTTTTCTACCAAGATGTTGACTTGTTGCCTTCTTTGTGTTAGTCTAATTATGAATTTGATATTTATGATTATGGTGACGTCGATATTTTACTTTCAGAAAATATTTTCTTCCAATCTTAATTTCTCTGTATCATATTTTGCCAAGAAAAAAAAATTGAAATAAGGCTATTTGGAGAAACATTTCTTTGGCAAAATTAATTTATAAGAAAATTCTCTTTTCAAACAAAAAAAATTTTTATTTTTAAGTATTACTTCTTATTTATTCATGATGAGATATTAGTATTATTCCCGCTTGTGGATAATTAATATTATTATTTAGATTAGTAAAATTATAATACTACCACTCAGTTAAAATTTCAAAGTCTTTATAAAGACTACACTTTCTTCAGTAAATGTTTCTGGTGACTTAATACGATTATTCCTCCGAAAATGGAGGGTAATTTTATGGATTGCGATGCTGACGAACTAGCTATTAAAGCTAGAGAACAACATATAGTGACTCTACGATCTCTCCTTCAAACGAACTTTGAGCCTTCCTGGGAAGGATATACTATTATTGATACCTTGCTGAACTATGCTAAAATCTTGGTTCATTCTGAAGTCTCTGCATTGGTGAGTGGTTTATTCAATGATTTCTATGAGTATCTCTATGCCGGTAATACTTCATTGAATGTATATCTTGATACTAAATCTTTTGATGCCTACTTTAAAATGTTCTTGAGGCACCGCTCACTTAAGCATGAATTCCTAATACTTTAACCACTTTACTATTTTCTTATACTGCTATTTAGGGTCAAATTGTTTAACTGTAATTTATTAATTGTTTAACCTTTATCCTAATGTTCACCCTGAATGAATCTAATCACCTTCACGATGGGGTATAGCTTCAGCTTCGAGCTAAGGTGCCTCGAACAAACTAGATCCTCTTCGGTGAGTACCAAAAAGGAAAAAAATGAATCCATATTTCATGATTCTGCACTCTATCCCGGTAGTCTGCAGGCGTGTTTCTGAATACCAGTGATCTACTTTGTCCAATCTATTATCTATTACATTTTCCTTTACACACATCATCATTTTCAAAGAAAAATTTGAATTCTTTATAAGATACGTATAACTTTCTAATGCGCTACGGATAAATAAGTATTTCATTAATAAAAGAAACAAAGAATTGCCTTCATATATAATTTTGCATACGTATTCTGCAATAAATATGTAAAATTTTAACTCATAATAAAGTATCATTTCACCTTTTTGTAATAAATATACATTTTTGAATGTAATTAAATCTTTCGATGGTATGTCGACAAACTAAAGCGGACAATAAAATGAAGTGACGGCTGGATTGTGCGGTGAGTAAACTCGCGCATGCGTAGAATTATTTTCCGCGCTTTGTGATCCGTGGCAATACCTCCTATATACGGACAACTTCACTTGTCATAACTAAATTAACTAAATCCCAGAAAATGATAAGAGCAAAAACAAAATGTTCCAAACCAAAGCATCTTGTTTAGTTTAGAATATTTTGATACTTTTTAACAATTTCAAAACAGAAATAACTTACTCGTCATAACTAAATTAACTAAATCCTAGATAATGATAACAACAAAAACAAAATGTACCAAACCAAAACTTCTTGTTTGATTTAGAATATTTTGATATTTTTTAACAATCTCAAAACCGAAATAACTTTACTTGTCATAACTAAATCTCACTAACCAAATACATAAAAAAAAAACTCAAATTCGGAATTCCATCATCCCCACAAATGTGCCGTTTTGAATGAAATGCAAATCCAACCTCAGGTCTAAGAATTTCCTGATATTTCTTCACAATGCTACAAATATACCAAAAATAACTTACTTACCTACGAGACAACCTACTAATCCAAGTCTGGAATGAAAAGAATATAGAACAGAAAATTTGCATAGATAGCCGGGTAATGACGTCAAAAATCACGTGCACCAATA
>CM063507.1:32179755-32219755 GCA_032207245.1 Pardosa pseudoannulata
TAATAATTTCTTTTCCTAATATAGCTTTAATATTTTGGATCGTTAATCTGCCTTTTACCCTACATGTTTATTTTAAAACTAAATTTAATTATATTATACAGCCTCGTGTTTTTGGTTTTATTTTACGCATTATCGGCTTTAAAATTATTAAGATTCATGCCTTTTTTCTCAGACTTCCTGAAATTTTGTACATTGTCTTTTAATGCGTTTTTCATTAATATGGGAAAGCTTTTAAAACGCAAAGAGTTTTATTGAGCTACAAAGTGTTTAACCTGTCGAAACTACCAAATAATTCACCATAACCATATATAATTTAATACTTTTTTATATAAATTACATTCAACGTAAATAAAAATCAATACCCAATTTTTTTCACCACATGGAGTGAAAACTTACAATTAATTGTTAATATTCAGCGTCCAAGGAACGTTTCTATAAAATATTGTTGGGGGATTCAACTTTTATGAAAATATTTTATTTTAATCTAAACTTATTTCTGATGAATATTAGTGCCTAAGGTATCATTTATCTCATCTCAGGAACCCAGTTAAAAATTGAATTCTTTGAAAACAACCATTTAAAAGTCGCTTGTTTTCCTTAAAACTTTTCTTGATTTAAGAAGAAAATTTTTTTAAATAAAATATAAAATATTTTAATAATATATAAAATATTTAAATATATAAATAAATATATAAATAATATATAAAATATTTTCAAACTAATATTATTTACAGTTATCTATTTGCTCGCAACATCGCCCAATTTTTTTTTTTAAATACAGTTTATTTGTTTAATTTAAAAATATATTTTGTGTCTTTTCAATTTTTCACCATGAAATGATTATTTGTATCCATTCAAATAAAAAAAAACACCTTTTTAAGAATATTTAAAAAAATTTACTTGGTACAGTTAGATATAATTAATTTGTTTTCTCACAGAAATATCACGACAGCCGTCAATTTTAAATTTTCTTCTAAATAAGTTTAGTTTTTGAGTTGTAGAATAAGGAAAATAAAGCTAATTTTGACGACTTTTGTTGTAGCTAAATGGTACCAGACCTTTTAAGTGGACTTGAATTTTTTTTTTTTTAATAAGAAAAAAGCTTTGTAAGGTGTAAGAGTTGTAATTATTGAATCACTTAAAATTTACGTATGAATTCAGATAGAGATTAACGTTGCAAGGGTTTCAAAGTACTCTGCTTAGTCTCGATAAAACTAAGGGGGGGGGGTCGAGGAATTCCATTAAAGTTTAAATATATTTGAAAACTTTTAAATTTCTCAAACTGGAATCATCAAAATTATTTAACAAAAATTTTGTTTTCGAAATATTTTAATTATAAACCACTTTTGTTAATTTCAACATCTGTGTTCATACATAGTTAAAGGTTAAATTGCTGAATTGATAAGCTAGTAGTATTTTAATACCTTTAAAATTTCTAGTAGTATTTTCCATGATTAAAAATTAAATTTTTTTAAGGCTTATGGACTGTTTACGTTTTTAAAATTTCTTTTGTTGTAAATAAATTAACAAGAAATGCTTCTCCCCCTACCCCTATTTCTTTAACATTGTTACTTTTTACTATTGAGTATAAGGAAACTCATCCTTCTTATTGAAATAAAATTACAACGAAATACATATTCTTAATAATAATAATAATAATAATAATAAATGAAAATCTTTGGTGCAGATACATACTTTGATCTATCTTTTGAATTTACTGATAATAATAATAAAACTATGATTTAAATATATTGACGTAACTTAATTTGTCAGTCGGTTATTTTGTTCTTAAGAGTACCTCATTAATTTAAAAATATTCATTTCTTTCTAATAACTTATAACTTTAAACTCTGAAAATTACATACTTGCGACAGCTAATCCAAAATGAAAGAATTTTTAGAAGTTAATAACAAGCTGATAAATGAATTAGTTTTACTCATTACTAAGAAACATACATAATCTAAACATTCTATAACATTTATAAAGTTACTATTTATAGTAGTTTTTCAAAACTAAAAGACTAAATTTTTGACTGGTGATACAATAGAATAGCCAGTTCATGCATTTAAAAACAAAATTTGGACTGAAACAATAAAATAGAAATCCCATGTAAAAAGTGTAGCTAAAAACATAGATCAATTCCCTCTCATTCGGATAAATAAAAAGAAATATGAATGATGGCAAATCTAATAGTACAGTATGCTTGGTCAATTAGGTAGGGCGCTGCTCTCCGGTACCGGAATGTATGGGTTTGAATCCCACTACTGGCATGGATGTTAATAGCCATTTATAATTATCTTTATGACTTAGTTTCCCGTCAGAATTAGCCCTCGTGTAGCAAAAGAATGGGACCGTAGCGATCCAAAACAACGGACCATTTATGCTTTAATTTAAATATGTGATGAGAAAGATCCACTATCATTTGGTGACCTTCAAGAGATTACTAAAAATTGTTCAATTAAATCTTTATATTTTGGCATCATTAAAAATATTCCACTGATTTTTTATATAATTTGTTGTATGTTGTATGCTATGTAATTATGTAAATTTAAAATATCTTTCTATTAGTAAAAATACTTATGTATAATCAAATATTGATTATTTCATATTCTGTTTGCACGGTGTTATAATTTCTGTGGTTTGACAAGTTTCATAAAAATAATATTAGATTGGGTAAAAAACCCTTCATGTTATATGCAAAGAATACTGAAGAATTCTTTTGTTCTTCTCTCTTCTCCCCATAAAATGTTTAAAAGGAATTCTGTGTTGCATTAAATTTATAAGCCTTCTATCAATTGAACACTAAACTTATGATTACCAAGTAAATTACACCCTTATATCCTTGTAAAAGCTAAGACTTTTTTTAAGCCAGTGCTAAAATATATAGATAATATTTTCCATAACAGTGACATTTTTTACATAATTAAAACTTTATGTTTTGTCATTATAAAAGAAAATACAGTAAAACCTCCATATAATAGACACCTCAGAATGAAAAACATGCCCTATATTTGGAAGCGATTCTTATATATATATATATATATATATATATATATATATATATATATATATATATATATATATATATATATATATATATATATATATATATATATATATATATATATATTGAAAACTTTTATTGAGGGCATTATTTTTCAAAAACTTATTTTCGGGTTTAAAAAAAAAAATCTAACAAATTTCTTTTCGCGGAACATGTATTACTTGTATTGTCAATGTTCTTAAAATTCACCCTTTTACTGAAGAAAATATTCAATTGCTTCGGTATATTTGACAATTCTTGGAATCCAATAGTTTCTCTTAATGCTAACATTTGTTTCCTTTTTTTATTGTGGTTCTGCTACTTTTGTAGCTTAATAATCAAAGATATATTTAATTTGCAGTAAAAAGAAATAGCAACTAAGATGCTGCAAAAGTTATATGTCTTTCTGGACATTTAAATATACTTTGAGTATCGGTCAGTGCAGTTTTTTTCACCTCTTAAACGTTGACATAAGTATATAATTAAAAATTAAAAAACTTAATATAATTTTTGAATTGCTTCCCTTGAGTATAATTTAACAACGTGTAAATTTTTTGTATTTACAATACAGAAAAAGAAGGAAAATCATTATCTTTTCTCATTTTGATCTAATTATATTTTACTTCAAAAGAAAAAAATAGCTTTCACTATTTAATCTTTAAATGAAAAAACGAAAAAGATATTTAGTCATTATGTTAAATATACTTTGCTAGTCACAAAACCCTAATATAATTACATTGAAATTATTATTTCACTATGACTATTCTAAGCCTATCTATACAAAGAATGCATCTCAATGTCACCATAAAAATGCACCCCAATGTCAGGCAATCTTGGAATTAGCTAAGTTGCACCGGATAAGTGTCTACGTGTGTGTATTCTTTGTTTACACACTGCACGGAAGAAGGAGTTGGGTGGGTTCTCTCAGCCCATGACCCATACACCTCCGGCACGAAGTAAAAAAAGCCTTTTCTTTAGAATAGATAAACTTTCTCCTGATGATTTCCCTGGTCTTTTTCAGGGGACCAAAGAAACCAGTTTTTAGTGTTCCGTTCATTTCCTGGAAAATGAGAGCCCCAGATGAGAGCCATGTTCAAAAGTAATGAATATATTGGATCAAAAAGAAAGCAAATGGTAATAGGCCCATGCCATGCTGTTATGCAAAGATGTGGCTGCATTAGACGGCACTAAGGAGACCCAACACTTAAATATAAAAAAAATAGGGAATTTCAAAGAATTACATGATACTGAAATTCACCATATGGCTTTGAAAGGGAAATAGAATAGTTTGAGAACTGGTTCATAATTAGACATGATGCAAGTATCTTTTTTAGCATGCATAAAACAATCTTTACTGCATTTATTAAATTAAAACTGTATCTGTATATTACAACAGAAATTGTTTGGGCATATTCATTGTCTATATAATAATAATAATAAAAATCTTTAGGTTTAAAATTATCTCTTTCAAAAAGCATTATATAACGTTGTGCTTTAATTATACATAGTTTCTGACAAATCCTCTATATTCAAACTATAAAAAAATTATTAACGAACAATTATACTGTATAAGTTGAAGTAACTAATAAAGTAACTTAACGTTGACGTAACTTTACTGACGTAAAGTTACAAAAGGTTGTCATTGTATGCACCATAGGAAATTTTATCATTGTGTATCGACGAAACGAAGTTTTCAGGGTTAGAAATTTATTCAGTTACTAAATTAAATTTCTCTTTTAAATTTTATCTATTTGAAAACTGTATTTTTAAACATTTGACATATATTAATATAATATATACCTGTTATGCAAAAATCCAATACTTCCCCATTAAATTATACAATTTAAATTAAATGTAAAACCTCAAGACTTGAATAAGAATTAAACTATTTTTGGGAGATTTCATATCCCGAATGAACGAATATTTAAAATATTATTCTTAGTATGTATAAATATAATTCTATTATTTTGTCTTAGATAAACTTATAAATATTTTATCAACTGTTTCAACTCAAATTAAGACAATTAACAACAAACCAGGCTAAATGGCAGCAGTAACAGGATAACACTTGTTTAAAAAATATATTTGTTACTTTTTAATTCTATTATATAACTAATAATCATTCGCTATAGATTAAAATATTTTTTTTTCCATTCCTAAAGGTATATTTTAAAATTAGTATAAAAATTTCTTTTTTTTTAATATATTTTGTCACAAAGTAGTTATTCTATTTTTTTTTCCTAATTATTTTACACGTTGTATTAAGTCGAAATATTGGAAATCAAGGAATATATGAAAAGATCAAATGCCAATTATCTAACACTCGTGTAAATAAATAAATGGCCACCTTCGATATTTATTTTATTTTTGAAAATTTTCATAATATATTTCCAAAAATCTTTGTAGTAAAGAACTTTTTTCTTTCATATACACACAACAGAAAAAATAAATTAATAAAACTAGACGACTAGTTAAAAAGAGAAACAGAACTGTAAACTATTTAGAAGATAGTAATTCATCCATGTTCATAAAATAAGTTAAAGCTACGTTTGATATTTTAAAAATGTTTCTCATTAATATAAAATCATAATTGAAAGCAGATATAATATAAAATGTTAGTCTAAAAAAGTAATGGAAAAAAAAACCTGGAAGATTTGATAATTCTGTTAGTATGGAAATTATTTTGTCAGGAGAAATTCTCGTTTTTAAAAGTTTAAATAATATTTATGATAAAAAAGCAGCTCTTAAAACGATAAATATTTTAATATGTTAACAACATATTTTTATATACACACATTTTTCAAAACGTAATATTCTTAAGTATAAATTTGGACAATTCTTTTACTATAGAAAAAATGCGATCAGGGCCGGAACTTGGTCCTTTGGAGTCCTTGACAAAAAAAGTAGGATGCACTCTAGTCCAGAAATGCACCAATTGCCTTCTTCTTTACAACCGCAGCACCTCCCCGGTGTCAATCAAAGAAATTTGCAAGGGGGAAGGAAGAAAGAAAAAAAGCCGGCTCAGCCGCTTTAAGAGCGTTTTTCGTGAACGGAGAAAAAGCCGGCTCAGCCGCTTTAAGCACGGTTTCAGAGATAGGGAAAAATCCGGCTCAGACGCTTATAGGGTTAAAAAGCATAAATAATTAAGTAAAGCCTTTTAAAGATTTTAAATTTCTTTTCATTAAATTTAAAATTCTTAAGAATTAGTTTAGTTTTGCAGCGCTACGATCTACTTTTTGCAACACGAAGGCTAAAGGCTTTCAATCCAGAGGCTTCTGTCTGTAAGCACAAAAATGACAACGAGCAAGAAATAAACACATAAAAGAGCAAAGAAATAGAAGGGTGGATTCGTGAGTTCATAGCACAATAACTCGAGAGTAAAAAGTTTAGGGATAGAAAAACATAAAATATTTTTGCGGCCATGAAATCCGTACAAAATAAACAAAAAATAATGATATAAAATGTCAAAATCGAAAAAATTGAAAATTTTGAAAAAACAAAAAATAAATGTTTTAAAAATAATTAAGTTGCATTAAAAATCCGAAAAAGGCCTAAAGAATAATAAATAAACATAAAAAACAATTTTTAACAATTTAAATTAAGTTCTTGAACTTTTGTATCGTCAGGAAGAAAACCGAGCACCCGAGGAGAACGATGATACTATGCAGCAGACATACTTAACCACCATACAACACGCCTACATTGGTGAAAGGCAAAATAAAGTATTTGTTAGAGTAAGAAAACAATGCGTAGATTTAAATATTAGGCTCCACCCTCAACAGGAGAGCAGAAAATCAAAACAGTACGGAGGATGTGACAGCAATACACATGGAATAATAAAAATAATTTAACGTACGAAAAATGATGTATGGCCAATTTTAAACATTTTAAAACTTTTTTCTTACATTTTTATATATTTTTAATAATTTTTTTGGTAGATTTATTTCGTTTTTTATTTTAACAGTACACATTATTAAGGATCATTGGCACGAAGGCTAAAGGTCCCGGTCTCACAATAAATACCTTCTCTAATTTTTATTTTAATATATTACATCTATCTCTATTTATAAAAAGCGATGATACTACAAATGTGTGTATATGATAAATATGTACATTTATTTGGTTGGTTGGGAGCACTACGGTCTACTTTTTGCTACACGAGGGCTAATGAGACCGGGACCTACTGTTTAAAGCCGATTCCGAATGGCTACGAACATCCATGTCTCAGTGGGACTCGAACCCACGAGCTCCGGTTCCGAAGGTGAGTGCCCTAACCATTCGGCCATATATTTATTTGACTTGTCTATATCTACAAATAGAAGCTGTGATTAGTATGAATAAAATATTAATACATGTTAAGTAAAATTGGATAAATGTATAACTGATTTTACATACCGTTGGGTTTTAATTCCCCGTATTTCTGCTCCCATAAAATCCGGGGTTTTTTTTTTTTTTTTTTTCTCTAAGAACGAAAACATTGACATGCTGTTAATTTTCGGGAGGTTGTCTGACCGTCCTTTGGTAAATCCAGGTAGAAGAGACATTTATGACAAATTGAGATAACTAAGCTATCTAGATCGATAAAATAAACCTTCACGTTTAAATAAAAATAAATTTTGATAGCTAAAAAATTTCAGGAACTTACAAAAACAAAATCGGAAAATAGTGCTCGCTTAAAAGCAATAAGAAAATATTTGTCGTCATGAACGATGACATCACAACCAATCACGGAGCGTTTTGATGTCACGTGATTTTCGCTTAACTTTAAAATTAATTTTTTAAACGATGGACCCAGTCTTTTACACTTTTGAGAACATTTTTGGGATTTACGAGTCTTGAATTATAAGAAAAATACTAAGTTGTTCGAATCCCCCACATGTGCAAATTCCTCATTATTGTTTTAGCCTGTTTTGTTATTAACTGATCTTTTTTACAGCATTTTTGTTAGGAAAAACTCCTATACATTTAAATAAAAGACATGCGAACAATATTTAAATTCATTCAACCGAATTTAACGGTTTGAATTATTTTAATGCCACTTTATTACTAATATTACTTACACAGTTTGCTAATAACTGATATTTTTTTGTTTTCTAGCATTTTTGTCTGAAAAAGCCAAAAAAATTTCTTTACTTTTTGTTAGCAAATGATTTAACGGATATTTTAAATTTTCTTAATGTGGTGCATTTTGTTACTGTTTTTGTTTTTACGTGTTTTTTACTGATCCTTTTACGTAACATTTTTCTGTTGAAATATTTGTAAGACTTTTATTAATTTCTGTTTAGCTGATGTATATCTGTCAAACGTTTATTTTAATTTATTGAGTTACATTTTGTTAATAATCAACTATATATATAAGGCCGCCTTTCTAAGGAGCCCCATAACTACCCATTTATTACAGGAGGAGGTGGTTTCTTTCTTTTCTACCAAGATGTTGACTTGTTGCCTTCTTTGTGTTAATCTAATTATGAATTTGATATTTATGATTATGGTGACGTCGATATTTTACTTTCAGAAAATATTTTCTTCCAATCTTAATTTCTCTGTATCATATTTTGCCAAGAAAAAAAAAATTGAAATAAGGCTATTTGGAGAAACATTTCTTTGGCAAAATTAATTTATAAGAAAATTCTCTTTTCAAACAAAAAAAATTTTTATTTTTAAGTATTACTTCTTATTTATTCATGATGAGATATTAGTATTATTCCCGCTTGTGGATAATTAATATTATTATTTAGATTAGTAAAATTATAATACTACCACTCCGTTAAAATTTCAAAGTCTTTATAAAGACTACACTTTCTTCAGTAAATGTTTCTGGTGACTTGATACGATTATTCCTCCGAAAATGGAGGGTAATTTTATGGATTGCGATGCTGACGAATTAGCTATTAAAGCTAGAGAACAACATATAGTGACTCTACGATCTCTCCTTCAAACGAACTTTGAGCCTTCCTGGGAAGGATATACTATTATTGATACCTTGCTGAACTATGATAAAATCTTGGTTCATTCTGAAGTCTCTGCATTGGTGAGTGGTTTATTCAATGATTTCTATGAGTATCTCTATGCCGGTAATACTTCATTGAATGTATATCTTGATACTAAATCTTTTGATGCCTACTTTAAAATGTTCTTGAGGCACCGCTCACTTAAGCATGAATTCCTAATACTTTAACCACTTTACTATTTTCTTATACTGCTATTTAGGGTCAAATTGTTTAACTGTAATTTATTAATTGTTTAACCTTTATCCTAATGTTCACCCTGAATGAATCTAATCACCTTCACGACGGGGTATAGCTTCAGCTTCGAGCTAAGGTGCCTCGAACAAACTAGATCCTCTTCGGTGAGTACCAAAAAGGAAAAAAATGAATCCATATTTCATGATTCTGCACTCTACCCCGGTAGTCTGCAGGTGTGTTTCTGAATACCAGTAATCTACCTTGTCCAATCTATTATCTATTACATTTTCCTTTACACACATCATCATTTTCAAAGAAAAATTTGAATTCTTTATATGATACGTATAACTTTCTAATGCGCTACGGATAAATAAGTATTTCATTAATAAAAGAAACAAAGAATTGCCTTCATATATAATTTTGCATACGTATTCTGCAATAAATATGTAAAATTTGAACTCATAATAAGGTATCCTTTCACCTTTTTGTAATAAATATACATTTTTGAATGTAATTAAATCTTTCGCTGGTATGTCGACAAACTAAAGTGGACAATAAAATGAAGTGACGGCTGGATTGTGCGGTGAGTAAACTTGAGCATGCGTAGAATTATTTTCCGCGTTTTGTGATCCGTGGCAACACCTCCTATATACGGACAACTTCACTTGTCATAACTAAATTAACTAAATCCCAGAAAATGATAAGAGCAAAAACAAAATGTTCCAAACCAAAGCATCTTGTTTAGTTTAGAATATTTTGACACTTTTTAACAATTTCAAAACAGAAATAACTTACTCGTCATAATTAAATTAACTAAATCCCAGATAATGATAACAACAAAAACAAAATGTACCAAACCAAAACTTCTTGTTTGATTTAGAATATTTTGATATTTTTTAACAATTTCAAAACCGAAATAACTTTACTTGTCATAACTAAATTAACTAAATCTCACTAACCAAATACATAAAAAAAAAACTCAAATTCGGAATTCCATCATCCCCACAAACGTGCCGTTTTGAATGAAATGCAAATCCAACCTCAGGTCTAAGAATTTCCTGATATTTCTTCACAATGCTACAAATATACCAAAAATAACTTACCTACCTACGAGACAACCTACTAATCCAAGTCTGGAATGAAAAGAATATAGAACAGAAAATTTGCATAGATAGCCGGGTAATGACGTCAAAAATCACGTGCACCAATAGCTTCCATATTCCCCTATCAAAGTTAGGGCATATACAGCAACCTAGTCATTGCCCCAAAAATCGCCAAGTTTGCCACACAAAATAGTTTGGCGAGAAAAAAACCCGGCGGCTATAATGCATCTGTACCGAATGGAAGAGTTTGAATTACTTATATTATCACTTTATTGTGAATGTTATTTACTTGGTTGACTTTTAACTATTTTTGTTTTTTAATTTTCCAGCTTTTCTGTTTGAAAAACCTGAATAATTTTATTCTTTTTTGTTAGAAAATGTTCTAACGGATGTTTAAAAATCGCTTGTTCTGTTTCATTTGGTTGTTATTGTTTTTTCCTGTTTTGCTAATAACACAGTGTAGGATCAGTGCTACTTTCCTATGTTGGCACGGATGGCGATGTGGCAACGTTAATATCCCTCCGCTCAGCATGTACGCGCAGATTTATTCTGCGCATGAGCGAGCTGTACTAGAGGTATGAAAATATCCCAGAGAGCAGTTGGGAAAAGGAAATGGCATGTGTTGTGTGAATAAATTTTGTTAAGTTTAAAATCTTCTTGCATCCATTACTATTAGAATTATTTTCACATGGAATTTAACGCCCAGCAATCCTCCATCATTATTAATTCATAGTAGCCAATTATTGTACAAAAAGGGGGTATTTTTCCCCACAATGGTGACCTCGGACATCAGTATTTGGCTTCTTTAGAAATTCATTTATCGTCAACTGGAGCATCTTCCATTTTTCTTCTGCCGCAGTGGACTCTAATTATTTCTCTCAGCATCTACAAAAGAACGGAATGACGGAAATCAGCGCTGTCAGAATTCCGCCGTATAACTTCGGCGATCCTCATCTTTGGTTTGCCATGTGCGACCGGACTTTTGGTCTTGGAGTTCCCAAAGCAGTGACAGACAGTGTCACAAAATTCAATTATATTGTTTCAAACCTACCGCCAGAAGCAGCCGCTATTGTACGGGACGTCATTATTAACCCAGACCACGTGGATCCTTACGCTCAGATCAAAACACAATTGATCCAAAGATCGGGCGAGTCATCGCAGCAAGAAATACGGAAACTCCTTTCCGGAGAAGAATTAGGTGATCGGAAACCGTCGGAACTACTGCGAATAATGAATCGACGGGCAGCTTCACATAACGTCCCAAAGGAGCTGATGCTGGAGCTTTTCCTACAACAACTTCCAACATCAGTACAGACCATTTTGGCGTCAATAACGCCTATCACTGTAGAGAAAGCGGCAGAAATCGCCGACCGAATCCTGGAGGTAAGCTCTACAACTACATCTCTGTCTACGCATGCTATATCTTCGTCCAGTGAAGATCGGTTACTGCAGGAGATACAGCGACTAAATAAACGGATCGACGAATTACAGCTGCAGCGCGATAGCAGAGAAGTCAGAAGCCGCTCCCGTTCACGCAAACGTTTCTTTTCCCGTCATCGAGCAGAAGGCGTGTGCTGGTATCATCAACGATTCCAAGAAAAGGCCAGGAAGTGCATCATACCTTGCACTTACTCAAAAAACGAATTGAGCGAGAAGTAAATGCGACTACCTTCTTGCAAAATATCTCACGTCGTTTATTTATCAAGGACAAATCAACCAACACCTCTTTCCTAATAGATACAGGATCGGATGTCAGCGTTCTTCCAGCGTCTTTTGCGGAGCGAAAACGAGGGAACAGCATTCAACAACTTTCAGCTGTCAACACTTCGCCAATCAATGTATACGGTAGGAAAGTTTTGACCCTTGATTTAAATTTGAGAAGAGTATTTCGTTGGCAATTTTTAATAGCATCTGTTTCTGTACCCATCATAGGAGCTGATTTTTTGTATTATTTTAATATTTCCCCCGATTTACGCAATAGAAAACTCATTGATAATGCAACAAAATTAAGTGCACCATGCAAGCTCATTTCCCCACAAGTTCATTCCATAAAGCTTATTTCTGGTGAAAGTATATATCATGATATTTTGAGAGAATTTCCTGAAATTGTAAAACCTCCTTCTTTTTCCCAAGAAATTAAACATAATGTCAAGCATTTTATTGAAACTTCTGGTCCCCCAGTTTTCTCGAAACCCAGACGTTTGGCGCCTGATCGTTTGAAAATCGCCAAATCTGAATTCCAACATATGTTAGATCTAGGCCATATTCGTCCTTCCAAAAGTAATTACGCTTCACCTCTTCATATTGTTTCTAAAAAGGACAGCAGTGACTGGAGACCAGTTGGGGATTATCGAGCATTAAATGCGCAGACAAAAAAGGATAAGTACTCTATTCCAAATATTTTAGACTTTACCTCAGAATTGCATGGTAAAAACAATTTTTTCTCATGTGGATCTTGTGAAAGCATACCATCAAATCCCTATCCATGAAGATGACATCCATAAAACCGCCATAACGACACCATTTGGGTTATATGAGAGTACTAGAATGCAGTTTGGACTCTGTAATGCTGCTTCCACTTTTCAACGTTTTATCGATGAGGTTCTAAGAGGTTTAAATTTCGTTTACGCTTTCATTGATGATATTTTGGTTGCTTCTTCATCAGAAGAAGAACACCTACAGTACCTAAGATTACTCTTCGAGCGTTTAAATCATTATGGCCTATCAATAAATCCTTCTAAGTGTACGTTTGGAGTTTCTACATTAGAATTTTTAGGATTTCAAGTCTGCATTTCTGGGATCCAGCCATTGCTTGACAGAGTGGATGCTATTTTGAAATTTCCACGACCCTCAACTATTACCCAACTACGTCTTTTCCTTGGCATGCTAAATTATTGCAGAAGATTCATCCGACAAGCTGCTCACATACTTGCTCCTTTAGTGAGATTCCTGGAAGGAATCAAGAATAAAAAGCGTTCCAGAAAAAGAGTCAAGACCAAGCCTGAAGAAGAACTTTCATGGACAGATGAAGCCACCACATCCTTTGAACAAGTTAAGGAAGCCCTCGCACAGGCTACCTTGTTACATCACCCTATACCTAATGCACCTCTTAGCATTTGGGTCGATGCGTCAGACTTTGCTGTTGGTGGTGCACTCACACAGTACAATGATGGTCTCTGGCAGCCACTTGCTTTCTTATCCATGAAGTTGACTTCTTCTCAAAAGAAATGGTCCACATATGATAGAGAGCTTTTAGCAATCTATACCATGATCAAAAGATTTCGCCATATGTTGGAAGGAAGAGATTTTGTGATTTTCACTGATCAAAAGCCTCTTATTTATGCCTTTCAACAGAAAGCTGACAAATGTAGTCCACGTCAACTCAGGCACTTGGATTTCATTTCTCAATTTTCCACGGATATACGACATGTTCCTGGAACACAAAATTTTATAGCTGATGCCTTATCACGGATTGAAATTGACTCAATCTCACAAGCCAATTGTCTCGACTACAAGGACATTGCCTCAGCTCAGTCTCAAGATGAGGAGCTCAAAAATCTCCTTCAATCCAATTCAACATCTTTGGTGCTCAAGAATCAATATTTTCCTCTAGAATATAGCACCCTTACATGTGATGTTTCCACCAAAGTTCCTCGACCTTTTATCACCAAGGAGTACCGCAGGTTGGTTTTCCAACATATTCATGGTCTTTCTCATCCTGGCATTTATGCTTCAACAAGGATGGTCACCCAACGATTTGTGTGGCCAAGTATCAAAAGGATATCAAGTTATGGGTAAAATCTTGCCAACCCTGTCAAAGATCCAAGATCCATCGCCATACTAAAGCACCTGTGGGTACATTTGCATTACCTGATGCCAGATTTTCCCATATACATATTGACTTCATTGGTCCTTTTCCACCATCTAATGGTCATACTTATTGTTTGACAATAGTTGACCGATTCACAAGATGGATGGAAGTCATCCCTACAGCCGACACGACTGCTGAAACCATATGTCGAGCTCTTTTGTCAGGTTGGATATCTCGTTTCGGTTGCCCTGCCATTATCACTACAGATCAAGGAAGGAATTTCGAATCTTCTCTTTTCAAAGAACTCAGTGACCTCATGGGAACCAATAGAATCCACTGCTGTGCTTACCATCCAAAGGCCAATGGTCTGGTCGAGCGAATACACCGCCATCTAAAGAGTGCTATAAAAGCTCATGAAAATTCAAAGTGGAGCGATATCATCCCAATAGTTCTCCTTGGCATGCGCTCAGCAATTAAGGATGACATTCAAGCTACCTGCGCTGAATTAGTGTATGGTACAACACTTCGCCTTCCATCTGACCTTTTCTCATCCACCAAGCTGTCATCAAGATGTGATCAAACATATGTCTCTATGCTTCGGGAGAAAATGATATCTTTACAACCAATTCCAACATCAAGCCACTGCAAAAGATCTGTTTTTCTACCTACTACATTGAAAAGCTGTTCACATGTGTTTCTGAGAGTGGATAGTGTTCAACCACCTCTTTCACAGCCCTACACTGGTCCACACAAGGTTATAAGCCGTGGTGACAAAGTTTTTACGATTTTAATAAATGGTAAAAAGAAAGCTGTTTCCATCGACCGCATAAAGCCAGCTTACATTTTGAACGAGAACAGCAGTACTTTTTCAGGAACTGAACTGCAACTACTTCCTGTAAAACAGACTGTCTCAGTAGACAATTCCAACAAACAGTCTGACACACCTGTTTCTAATTCCACTGAAAAAACTGTTTCAAAGACTAGATTAGGTAGACAAGTCAGATTCCCAAAAAACTTAGCACAATTCATTACATATTGAGTGGTGTGATTATATTCAATGATTGCAAACAAATACTATTTATTATGAATTGTGTGTAATTGTTTATTTTCTGCAGGTGTATGCAGGTAGAATGTACTATACTAAGTATTTGTAAATATTTTATACACTTATATATATTGTCATTTCAGTATTCATTGTCAAAGATTTTCACTATCCTGCATTGTAGAAGTTTTTTTTTATTGCATTATATCAGTGTTTTCAGCTGATGTAAATTTAAATTGTTGATTATGGGTTGTTATTCCATGAATTCAAGCTGATGTACCTATATGTATATTTCTGTCTATGTTTTTTTTTTACTGTAACATCGTTCGCTCACTCACTGGGGGGATACTCTGTGTCAACGCTAATATCCCTCCGCTCAGCATGTACGCGCAGATTTATTCTGCGCATGAGCGAGCTGTACTAGAGGTATGAAAATATCCCAGAGAGCAGTTGGGAAAAGGAAATGGCATGTGTTGTGTGAATAAATTTTGTTAAGTTTAAAATCTTCTTGCATCCATTACTATTAGAATTATTTTCACATGGAATTTAACGCCCAGCAATCCTCCATCATTACTAATTCATAGTAGCCAATTATTGTACAAAAAGGGGGTATTTTTCCCCACAGCACTTTTTTTTTGCGATAATTATTTTGATAATGTATTCATGTTGGCAACCTCTGTCCTCTCATCGACGATTGGTCCGGACAGTATTTATGTCATTTTCTTGGTGAGGCGGGTTTCTTCAGAGATGTATCGCAAAGTTATTTTTTAATAATTTGACAGTTAATGAATGCATAAACATACATCAAGTTGTGTCAGAAAGCTAGAGCTGAATATCCATGATAGTAATTAATTAGCTATATAGAACAAATTGAGATTCTAATTTTAATTAAAAATGAGAAGAAATTAAAAAAATACAACATAGAATTATTATTATTTATTATATAAATATAAAGTAAAGTACATGTACAAATACTTACAAGGATATGTTGATATTTTAGAATGGTGATTCAAATGATACAGGATAAAGCTATGTCCATCAAAAACTAAAGGAATATTTTTTAATTATAAACATATACCCTCGAATAGGTTGTACTGTGTGGTCAAAAAATAACCATTGAGAGTACTGGGTATGTATATCTTGATAGTGGTCTGACTTTTAAAAAGGGAGCCGCAGTAGCTTAGTCAGCAAAGGCAATGGTCCTGAAAATGGAGAGTTGCAGATTCAGGGCTTGAGGCTGCCAAAGATCTGCAGTGTTCATTAATGCCAGCAGCAGAACATAAAATAGGTTTGTGGTCACAATGTCCTCAGAGTTACCTCTGAAGGTGACAGGATTTCTACTTGGTCCCAACTTTTAAATTATGAGGACCCACTATGTACTTGGAACACTCGGATCAGGCACTACCTACCCAAAAGGATCTAGGGCACTTATGTGCCCACTGATACAGTCTGTCCAAAAATTATAAAAATTAGTAATAATAATAAGGCATGCCAGACATCGGATAGTACAAAACGTGTATCGATTTGGGGGGGGGGAGAAACAAAGAAATGGCTACATGTAAGAAATAAAGATTAACATACAAATATGATAGGGAGGGGGTTCTCAACATGGGTTCTCCAGCCACTATAGATCATACCATTTTTTTTTAAATGATGATCACTACTATGAATGAATGAACTCGTCTTTAGGGCAGCTCTTGTTGGATTCCAAACAGCAGGGCACTGCGACCAAAGGTCTATATCATCACTATAGGTCCTGTCCTTTACATTTCAATATTAACACTGTGTGCAATTTGCATTGAATTATTAACTTGTATTACATAAAGTAATACAAGACAATAATAATCATAACAATAGTAATAAATTTAACAATGATTTACATTGAGAAACTTCTAGCTGTTTATATAAGGTTATTTATTTACATAGATCTTAATTGGGAGACTAGCAGAGGGGACATGTCTTTAAAGCATGCTTGATAGGGACTCCTTGCATTTTTTAAAAATTTTATTCTTTACATATAATGCTGAAACTGGAACACACCCCCAGACCATAATTCCATTTCCGCCGAACTTGACTGTTGGCACAATGCATTCTGGCAGGAGACGTTCTCCAGGCAGATGCCAGATCCTGTCATCCAAACGGTAAAGGGTGAACCTTGATTCGTAGCTCCAAAGAACCCGTTACCACTGATCTACGATCGAATTCTGATGTGCTTTGCACCACATTAACTGAGCAGCACGGTTGGACTTTGTGATCAAAGGCTTATGGGCAGCAGCACGACCATGAAAACCAAGCAGATGTGCTTCCTTATGGTTCATATTCACTGAAACAGTACTCCCAGATGCCTGTTGAAACTCTTCGCAGATGAGGGCCATCAGTTGGGTGTGGTTCTTCTGAATTTATCTGGGCAGCACTCATCTTTATCTCCCAGTTCCGTTGTTCGTCGACTCAGGGCACATTCCGACTATCACTGCTCACCTTCCACTTCTTAATCACATAGGCCACTGTCGATTTGGGTACTTCAGATTGCTAGATATGTCCCTTAAGGATCGGCCACATTTGTTATACCTAGTAATCATACCTTTCTAGAAATCGGAGAGCTCCAAACCGCGCGGCATCTGGCATGCAACTAATGCCGATGTTGTTTCCTACACAATGTATATTGGCGGAGGCTGTGACGTACCTCAGGACTGCAGATATCGTCATTTGCATAGGTGTCCAAATACTTATTGGTAGACAGTGTATTTCAGATATATATACAAATATATATATTCCTAAAAATATTCATGCATAAATAAATCACTTTTTAATTATAACAGTTTAATACAGTAAAATCAATTATCTTATGAAACTTTATAATAATTTACATCAATAGCAGGATTTGTCCTCTTATTTAGCCATTTTTCAAAAATTATTCCCTCTCTGAAAAGAATTTTTGTTTTGATGTGCTATAAACCTACTTGGAATACTTCACAATTGCTAAATAAAAGTGATTGCAAATAAACTTTTACTCTTAATAGCAAACACATGTAGACAAAAAAAATCACATAATTTATTTAGTATTAAAACCAACTGTACAAATCTACAATGCAGCTGATGTTAACCAAATATAGCTGATTTAATTTTTTCCAAAATACCTTTCTTTTCACTTTTTTCATGGGCAGCATATTCATTTTTTGGAGCTAAAAATAAAAAAGTAAAAACATTAATACAGAGAAAAAGTTACGATATCATTACAATATGTTTAAGAACTAAAAAATATTCTGAAAAATGCTAAATAACTATTCATTTAGGATAAATATTAACACAATAATGCACAATTTAATCCTACTTGACACACAAATAAGAAATGAAAATAAATTTTAGAAATAATAATAATTTTAAAGTGTTGAGAGACAGCAATATTAGAGAGAATTTTAAAGGAAAATAAAGTATGATATGTTAAATTCATGTTATATTAATACATTGCATGAGGGTCTATTTTCTCGTGGACTTGCTTGTGCTGCAACCATTTCACAGTGGCTCATTTTACAGGCTTGCAACTGCTGGGGTACTTTAAAAAAAGTGAGAAAAGTGACAAATAATGCAGAATAAGTGACCAAAAAGTGACTAAACATTGAAAAAAAGGCGATTTTATTTCTCCTCTTGATTACAGATGCTATTATTAAGATTTTTCTATTTATTTTAACTCTAAATCAAATGATTCATACAAGACATGATTTTAGCGTCAAATACAAAAAAAAGGTTATAAATTTTGTTTAACACAACTCAACATTGCTTTTCATTCAAGAAAAACTATAAATTAGATTTGAAACCATAAAATACATTAAGTTTATAATCACAATTTTCTGCATATATTAATGATGTTTTGAAATATGTACATAGCTAGATTAGAGTATCTAAAAAAAAATTGTGGAGAAAAAGAGAAATGTGTGTTTTAATGTGATTAAATATAATTTACATTTCAGTACAAATGTATACTTCCTGAAATGTATGCATTTCAGTAACTTCTTTACGACTTTTTAAAATCACTCAATTCTGGAAACCATGACTAATTACATTTTAATAAGAAAAATAAAATTAGAGCATCACATTTTTGGTCTTTTATTAAAATATTTTGTTATTAATTCATACTTTCTTTTTTCAACAACAGACTTTTGCTGTGATACACCATGAAAAAAGTGACTAAAAGTGACTGTTTACTTAAAAAAGGGACTAAAAGTGATCAATTATAAAAAAAGTGACTAAAGGTGAGAAAAGTGACGGAATTGCAAGCCTGATTTTATCAAGGTTGTAAGCAACAATAATAATAAAAAAACGAAGCTTCAAATTTAGAAAATATGACTTGTATGTTTAGGAGCTAGTAACATGACAAACTAATTTTTTTAAAAAGAAACAATGCAAATTGTTGATGAGCAGCAGAGACATTGTACATTTTTACATTGTACTCATACACTACCACTCTCTAGCAAAAATATAATAAATATGTACTTTTAGAAGACCAGCACTCTCGAAGTCTACAAAAAACATAAAAATATGTTTCCCCTATGCAATGCGTTAACAAATATAAAATTTCTTGATAAACCTATAAAATTATAAATTTTAAAATTACAAGAAATTATTACTTTCAGATGAAATTCCATCAATGGTACCAGGAGTGTCTTTCTCTAATTCAGCATAAGCCTTTATTAATTTGTATCTTGCAGCATCCAGCCTACTATTTAAAAATAAATAAAAACCAATTAGGTATTTAAATACAGAATATTTTACAACATTGATAGTTAATCAATTAATTGTGACTCCATTCAAAATATTACATTAAGATTGCAAGATAGATAAAAAAAAACAATAAATAGACTACAATCATTGTAAGATTTATTTGAGGTTAGTTTTATTTTTCAACAAGACATAGAATGTATTTACTACAGAGGAGAGGGGAGGGGAGTCTGGACCATCCCTAAAATATATTCAATATATGCATTACAAGATTTTAAGACTTAGAACACTTCTATTTATTTGTATTTCCATTACTATATTTTTGAAAAAAAGCTTTTTGATTGACATCTATTTCAAGTTCATTTGGGAATTTTTCCTTATGACTGATTCCATATCCATTAGATTTTGAAGGAAATCTTCAGAATTAAAGTGTCCTTCAAAATATTGATGCAAGGCATTGATTGCATTTTAGGCTTCATTTTCATTCCTTTAATCAAAAGTTTGGACGATTTCTTCTCTGTTGTCAGAATCGCAGATTTCTTCATTTCTGGTAATACGGACAATAAAATCATCCTCATTCAAATTTTCTCCAGTCAGTAAAGTTTCATCTACTGCAACAAACTCATCAAGAGATAATTGAAGATTTAGTTTTCCCCTTTTTGTCACCCCCTCCCCTCCTTTAAGCAAAGGCAAAGAGAGGAGTACAGGTTTCTTGAAGTTGCAGCACAGTACAATAATTTTGAAATAGTCCACTTGCTCATGAGTTCTATGGACTAAAATTGGTGGTCGTTCTAATGAAAAATAATACGCTTGGGGTCATTGTAATGATTCAAAATTAACATTATTCCTATTGTAAAATAATTGGGACTTTTTAAGATGATTGTTCTAACAAAGGGGTAGTGGCATCCTGGGTTCATTAAAAAGAGGTTCTACTGTAATAAAAACATTTCTTTTCAATAGAACTAGTCACAAAAGAAGTTGACAAATTTAGGATTAATTTTGGTTCATAAAGGCCTGACTATAAATGCAGATGAAGGTTTGAACAAGCTGGCCTTAAAAGCTAGAAGATTTAATTTACTACTATAAAATGGTAGTTTATAAATTAATGATATTCATACTGCTTTTTATTTCATTTTATTGTCATACAATGTATGTAATTTTGTAAAAAAAAATAATAAAAGGATATGTCATAATTATTTTTTCAATATCACTTTAATTTTCATAGCTATTTATGAGGCTCATCCGGAAAATAAGTTTTCCGATATTTTTCCCTTTAAAGTAAATGTAATTAGCCGTGTCAATTGTGTATGCATAACAGATCTATGATGTATCAATCATATTGTAGCTGGACAGATCCCACCTCGTGCCAGTAGCGTGGTAGCAGTGGTCCGAAATGGAAGCTCTAATTCCTTCTCTTGCCTCCAAGGTTCGTTTAGTGATCTTGAATGCACAAAGCATTGTGCCAATTGAAATTCATTGTCAGCTCTATGAGTCGAAACTGACACCCAAACACAAAATTGCACGTTTAGGATCAACACTGATATTTCTGCTACAGTATCACGACGACGGCAACGAGTTTCTCGACAGGATCGTCAGGGGCAATGAGACTTGGATTTCGCACTTTACCCCAGAAATCAAGCAGCAATCAATGCATTGGCATCATAGTGGATCTTCGGTCAGGACTAAACTCAAACAGATGCTGTCAATACGGAAAGTGATGAGTACAGTGTTCTGGGACAGGAAGGGCATTCTGCTCATTGACTTCTGTGAAACACTGAGGAAATTGTGACATGCCATTCAAAACAAGAGGCATGGCATGTTTACTGCGGGTGTTGTGCTCCTCTATGACAATGTTTAACTACATATGGTACGACGAACAGAAGCTGTTTTGACGGAATTTGGCTGGGAGTTTGATCATTCACCCTATAGGCCCGATCTTGCTCCCAGTGATTTTCCCGTTTTCTTGTACCTCAAGAAATTCTTGCCCTCAGATGAGAGTTTTGCAACGATGGAAGGCTGAAGACGTTTCTCACACACTGGCTCTATTCACAGGTGGAAAAGTTCTACGACATAGGGATACAACAGTTGATCCCACAATTAGACAAGTGTTTGAATTCTGTTGGTGGCTATGTTGAAAAATAGCTGAAACATTGCTATACTTGTTGCTAATAAATATGTTCCTGGAAGTGTGAGTTTTTTTTATATATATATATAGGGAAACTTACTGTCTGGATGAGCCTTGTATAAAATTTCTTTCCTTTAAATTTGCCTAGTAAACAAATGGAGCATAAATTAAACATGCCTCAGATTTTCCAGAAAAATTTAAACCTGGTAAATATTACATTTTGAAAATAAAAAATGCATTGTGGTTTCAAATATATTTTTCAAGATGCAATGAAATTACATTCAACATTGCTGATCAGTTTTATGAGATATTTGTGTATGTACACAAAACTATGTATGTGTCAGACTTATGTATGCAGGGTATACTTTGTATGTATAAAATATTTTTTATGAGATTGAAGGTTCATTATACTTTGTATTAAGACACTAAACCCGCCACCCAAAATAATTCTGGGTATGTCACTGAACAAGTTTCTACAGCTTGTCATATGTCAAAATTTACTACTGCTTGAGTAATGAAAACCACATTATACTGCTAAGTCTACAAAAATGTGCAATTTTAATCCCATTGGGTATGTATGCAGTATTATAAAGAAACACATCCATGATTTATTGCCAAAGAATTTGGCCATTGTTCAGCAATTTTTACAAAGGAAAGGTATTGTATGAAATATAAAAGAAAAAACATCTCTTAAAACTTTAAAAAATGAACTATTTTTCAGAGATGAAAGTGGTAAACATTCTAAAATTAGTGGTTCTATTCCTAATTTTGTAAATGTAAGTTACCCAAAGGATTTTAAATCATATATTACAGGATATGGTAGAGGAACTAAACTCTTAAAAATGTTTAGGGTTGTATCAATATAAGTATTTTTCATAAGGAAAGGTATTGTATATTTCTGTTTTAATATTCGTAACTATTCTTCATGGCTGTAACTAGGTCCTTTAGCGCCTGTAGCAAAAAAACTTGTAAGCAAACCCTAATGGTTACTCTTGCCTTTATTTCACAGCCGACGTCGCGTACGTCGATTATGATGTAATCAACAGAGCATTACACGTTACTTTTCTCTCCCGCTCCCGGCGAAGGTATTCCTCCATGGGAATGTATTGATGGCCAGCTACCTAGTGCTGGACATCTCTGATACAAAAGGTATTTAAAATGGAAGCTAGCATGACTTGTGCAGAATGACGAGAAATAAAAAATTGAGTATTTGAACTAAACATTTTTATTTAAGTTCTAAAAGTTTTTTCAAAAGAAGTTAACAAAATAAACATAATAAATTTAACAATCACCTATTACAGAAAAACATTTAACCCTAATACCATTAAAAAAATACAAAGTAAAAAAAAAAAAAAAAAAAGGGATTTTCTAATCTGATACTGCTACCCTCACAGCTGACCAAAAAAAGGGATACCTTGCCTCCTGATTGTCAGCCTTATATATCCAGTAGCAGGTATATCATGCTAATTAACATAATCATGCGGCTTCCTCCCCCACTCTGCCAATCACAAAATTACACAGATCGTAGCCGCCGAGTGAGAGTTGAAGCCACATTAGTGTCTGCTGTGCAGACGTCACGAACAAAATAACTGTGAGAGTCAGCTTCCTTAACAAAAACAATCTAACTGGCGATTAAGGTGGCTGTCAAATCTCCTGCCTCATTTGACTTAAATAAATAATCGAACTAATAGACAAATTGCCGGGATTCACTGAAAGTTATGGATGGTGCCGATTCGGCTGCAACTTCTAACAGAATGTATAAAAGGAGACAATGAGATGTGTTTAGTCCCGGGCATTTGTGAGGTCTCATTCACGTAGCCGATGTTTTGGTTTTTTTTTTTTTTTGGTGACAATTTTTTTTCCCCGGTGCTGGCTCTGCTATGAGAGATGGTTAAAAATATATCTTTTACGTTACCTATGTTTACAAATATTTTTTTTTTAGTTCGAAATAAATATTTTTATTTTTCAAGTCATGAGCTTGTTATTTTCACTGCTTCACTCTGCTAGTTTAAAGCAGTAATAGAATCGTTGAATTAACAACATCAAAACTGGTCTGCACCCCTGCCACCATAAGTAGTGAGAAAATATGTAAACATGATTGTTTTCTAACATATATTCAGAATAAACTAGCAAAATATTTGTTAATTCTTAAAATGTTCCTAGAACATTAATTTAATTTTTCTTCTATTTTTACCTTATTAATGCTTAAAAATATTTTTAAACTTTTTGTGGGTATTATTTTGCTAATAAATTGAATAGTGTTTATAGGGGAATATTTCTTATTTAAAAGTTGAATTTTCATAGAAAATTGGTGCATTTCTAAATTTAAATTTAGTTTTTAATAACTTTAAAATTTAAAACAAATACCCGGATTTGTATTAAGGCATATTAGGAATGTTTAGTAAACATTTTGTAAGAATACATAACAGATTTAATCTCTAGAAACATTTTAAAAAATAAGAAAATTCTTTAAAAAAAATCATTTACAAACACATTGGATTTTATAATAATAATAATAAAAAAAAAATTTTTCAACTTTTCCTTATTTCTACTCAGAGTGAATCTTTTCTTTCGGACCCTATTTCCTTCATTGTGCAGCGCCCCTAAGACTGATGCACTCGTGCAGATGCCACCTTTGTCACACTCTAGTTACGGCACTGCTGTTCTTTGTTGTTAACCATAACTATGTTAAGAACATCAATAAACAATACAATGTACACCAGTTGAAGGTGGCTAGGCTATACCATTAAATTAATATTTAGTTTTAGCTTCACCAATTCTTGGTCAATTCCCCCCCACCTAATTCCAATCCAAAATAAGAATTTCTTATACTACTGAAAATTAATACATGTTTTGTTTTAAATTTGAAAATGCATAACATATTTTGCTAGTAATCAGATTTTTGCTTGATGTACTATTTGTCAGGTATTGATATTGCACTCACTAATTTTCAATTCACCCATTTGGTGACCAGGTGTGAAAGAATTGTCCCAACACAGACAATGCATATCATAAAAGGCGATTAAAATGGATACCCAATGCCTGGGGATGTATCTGGATACCTCTTCCCAGGGAGCTTATAAATATGGTGGAATGGTCCTCCAGGTTAGGCTTGGTTTGGAGTGCTACGGTCTACTTTTTGTAACACGAGGGATAATGAGACCAGGACCTACAGCTTAAAGCTGATTCTGAACGGCTATGAACATCCATGCCACAGTGGGATTTATACACATGAATTCCGGTACTGAAGGCCAGCACTCTAACCAATCGGCTATCGTTCTGCCATCCAGATCAGGAGAATTGGGCATGAGGCTAACAACCTCATTTAGCAAAATATTTTGTCCAGAAATCTCAAGAAGTAAAAACTGACAGAACATATCCAGACAACTTGGAATGAATAAGGTAATGAAAATAGGCTCTTGGAATGTATGCACTTTATATAAAGGAGGAGCATTAAAGAACGTAACTGATTAGTTAACGAATATAAAATAGATATGTTGGCTATTCAAGGGATAAGATGGTTTGGATATGGAAAATTAGATAAAAGAATGTGTAGATTTTACTATAGATGTCAAGATAAACAACATCACTTGGAATGAATAAAGAAATGAAAATAAGCTCTTGGAATGTATGCACTTTATATAAAGGAGGAACATTACAGAACGTAACTGATGTAATTAACAAATATAGATATGTTGGCTATTCAAGGGATAAGATGGTTTGGATATGGAAAATTAGATAAAAGAATGTGTAGTTTTTAATATAGATGTGAAGATAAACAACATCACTTGGACACTGGATTTTTAGTAAACAAAAATTTGAGAGATAGAGCTATCGACTTCAAACCAATAAATAAAAGAATATGTATGATACACATTGAGTCTAGACCCCAAAATATTAGCATTATATGATCTATTTATAAGCCTATCTTTTATAAAAAAGTCATAAAAATTCTTAGCTTATACATAGAAATATATGGTATGTCATTTAAAATTATCTATGAAACATTTTTGCATACTATTTTTACAGTTAAAACATAAGGCATTTAACTAAGAAAATAAGACAATGTCATCTAGAATTATAACTTACGTAGGAACTGCTACTTTTATATGGACATAATGGTTCCCATGTCCATATCCAACAGTCTTTTTTATTCCTTTACCATGATATTTAATTACAGCATGAGAAGATGTGCCAGGAGGAATCTAATAAAATAGAACACATGTTATACAAGAATTAATATACAATGCAAGAGCTAAAATAAATGTGTGAAAACACAATTCTGTCCATTACTTTTATATTCCTCATTTAAATTCTGTAACTTTAAAAAAATGTGAAAAGAAAATTTAGGTGCAGCATCTTTCTGTAACGTCAAAAGGGGATTAAAATTGTGTCTTCATGGTCCACAGGTGGTTCCCATCTGTGTATTTGCTGGTGGTTTTGTTTGTGTCTCACACTTAAGTCATTGTAGGGTTTTTTCACTTATTAATATTTTGTTTTTGGGGAACTTATTCCTAGATCTTTTATTCCTATATTACAATATTACAATAATATTCCTTTCTTATATTACATATATATATATATACACTCAAGAGCCAAAACATAATGACCACCTGTCAATAATGAGTTGGCCCACCTTTGGCATGTAAGGCACAGCTTCAACCCGTCTTGGCATGGATGCCACAAGTCCTTGGTAGATGGTTGGAGACAGATTGTAACATATGTTTAAGAAATGGTTACGTAAATCTGAGATATTGCGAATTGGTGACCTTTGAACTCTGAGATAGCATCCCAAATGTGTTTTATTGGATTGAGATCCAGTGATTTAGGCAGCCAGGGCATTAACTGGAATTCAGCATCATGGTCCTGGAACCACCCCAACACAATTTTAGCCTTGTGACACGGGGTGTTATCCTATTGGAACATTCCATTTCCAGCTGGAGAAACAGAGGCCATGTAAGGGTGCAACTAGTCCGCACTGATGTTGAGATACACTGTAGCCTTCATGGTCTGCTCTACCACAACCACGGGTCCCAGAGAAGCCCAAGATAACATCCCCCAAAGCATAATACTGCCACCACTGGCCTGTGCATGACCTATTGTACATTGAGGGAGCAACTGTTTGCCTGGAAGATGGCGTATCATGACACGGTCGTCGGTGTGATGAATGACAAACCATGATTCATCTGACCAAGCAACTCTCTCCCACTGATCCATGGATCAGTCGTGATGTTCCCAGGCCCAGCATAGGTACAATTGGAGATAACACTTGGTCAGCAAAAGCACATGAGTGGGACATTTGCTGCATAGCCCCGTATCCAACAGTGTCTGCTGAACAGTGTGCTTCGATACTATTCTACTTGGCCCTGCATTGTATTTGGGTTGTCAACGGAGCCACTGTCTGGCTCTGGTTTTGCTTCATGCGAGACAGTCTCCAACGACCCTTTTCTTTGATAGCATGTGGACATCCAACCCCATATCATCTACTGCTGGTTTCACTGTCATTCATCCACTTTGCATAAGTACTAATAACTGTAGATCGCAAACAACTGACGAGTCGTGCAGTTTCGGAAATACTTGTTCCGAGCCTTCAAGCCATTAAAATCTGTCCTCTATCAAAATCGCTAAGATCTGCAGCCTTTTCCATCACACATAGAAGTAAGTGAAAGAATGATTCTTCAGACTTGCCAGCAGCAGGTAAATACCACTTCCACCTGATCACGTGCCTTCCACGTCATCCAGGCAAGTTCATTGCAAAATGTAAGGGTGGTCATAATGTTTTAGCTCTTGAGTGTATATATATATATATATATATATATATATATATATATAATAGCCCCTTCTTATATCATGATTTTTCTGTCTTCTTAATTATGTTTAAGCATAAATATGCATGAATACTTATATATAGAATCAAATGGGTATATGAAACCTATTAGACCTATTTAAGTGATTCTTCTTTATTACTTTACATACAACATAAATATTACAATATTTGCACCAAACAATACTGGTTTATTCAATATGTTAGCAAAACTCCTTAAAAGTGAGTAGAAACAAAATACTTACTTTAACAATTATATCTTCAAAGACTCCTTGAACTTTGATACTTCCACCTAAGACAGCTTGAGAGAGGCTAATAGTAGCATCAGTATGAACATCAAACCCTTCTCTGCGAAAATACTTACTTTCTCGCACCTATGAAAAAAAGAGAATAACTGAGCACTTTTATATTGAAAAGAGAGTAAATTTTCTATACTCCCAAAAAATCTAAATAAATTTCTTTGCACAAAAGAAGTAAATATCTTAAGCCAATAATACTGAGAAGAGTGGAAGTAGATAGACCATGTAGTTTAGTTCTAGTTAATGGAAAAGGCTCAGGTGATAACTCAATAGGTTGCCTTGAAAATGGGGAAATTATGAAAATGGTATACAACCTATAGCAGTTCTGTTCTGTCTGTAACATTTGTTTAGTACTGATTTTAAACACTAGCATATTTTTATGCTTTAAAAATTCTGTTCTGTTTACAGGGCCATAACTAAGTCCTTTAGCACCCATAGCAAAAGACTGGTCTGCGATAAGTACCACCAATTATAGTAAGAAAATATATAAACATTTTATTATATATATTCAAAATGAAAGCAAAATAGCCTGTTAATTCTTAAAATGTTCCTAGTATATAAATTTATAATTTTTTCTTTTATTTTTTACCTTATTAATACTTAACGATATTTTTTAACATTTTGGAGATATTATTTTGCTGATAAACTTGTTAGTTTGAGGGGAATATTTTTTATTTAGACGTTGAATTTTCATAAAAAATTGGCAAATTTCTAAATTTAAATTTATTTTTAATAACTTAAATTCAAAAGTTTAAACAAGTATCCAGATTTATATTAAAGCATATTAGTGGTGTTTGGTAAACTATTTGTAAGAATGCATAACAAGTTTTGTCTCTACAAGCATTTAAAAAAAAAAAAATTCATAAAAAAATAACTTTTAAACACATTAGATTTTATAATTAAGAAAATTTATTTTTCAAATTTTCCTTATATCTACTCGGGGCGAATTGTCCTCTTTCAAAGGCCATTTCCTTCACACAGCGGTGCCCCTAAGACTCATGTGCCCGTGACAAATGCCACCTTTGCCATGCCCTAGTTACATTCCTGTCTGTTTAGGCTTATTTTTCTCAATACAGGGTATCTGCCAAAATAAAATTTTTCAAATCCATGACTTTCCCTGATTTAGCAGATCATTTGCCATGACTTTAAAAAGCTTTCGTTAAAAGTAGATATGAATAAAACTTCTGATGTACACACAAATAAAATATATGCTTTTAGAGAAATTACAGGAATTTTATCATAGAAAACTATAAACTTATTTTATAAGTGTTAATAAACTCACATAAAAATAAATTGTTGTATCTACATACCTAAGTTTAATCATATAGCAATTTTTCAATCAAAATGTTTCCAATTTGAATTCAGGGTACTTTGGTATTATCCAGGTGACCATGAATAATAGACAAATATAACCCTATAATGTTTATATATAATATCCCTAGAGATAAACTTATATTTTGTGCAAAAATCTTAACTAATTTTTATTAAAAAAATAATTATTATTATATTAATAAAATTTTAATCTACAATTTAAGAAAAAAAAACCAGAATAATATACATTTACCCACCCATTAAGCTTTCTTGCTTTGAGTTTCCTTGGTGAACGAATTTTACTTGACAATAGGGTCAATAGGATAATACATAAATACCAAACTCAGTAACATCAGTCAAATGACAAGTAAAAATAGAATTAAACAATTTAATGCATTTTTTTAATCGGCACTTTAGCGGATCCATGACTTTCCACGACTTTTACTCATTTTGCTTGAAAAATCAAGACTTTCCATGACAAAATTAATCCATTGTCTAAATCCATGATTTTCCATGACTTTCCAGGTGTGCAGAAACCATGCATATAAAAATTATAACATTGAATAATCAAACAGATTTAAGAAATTAGCATTAAATTAATATTCAAAATGAAAACACCAAATTTTTGTGTTACATAATCATTATTTCTGGTTAGCCATGCTAAAAATTAAGGACTTTAAAGAACCTAGAGTGACCCACTCTTTTATTTTCTACCTTGTCATACTCACAAGCTCTGTGGTGCAGAAAATAAATATTAATAATAGAATTAAAAATAATTTAAATTGCGGAGATGATTTAATGGTTTACAGTGGTATGTTACTAATAATCTGTCTTATAAATATGCAATAACCCATAGGTACCAGGTTCGTTGAGGGAATTAATTATCAGATAAATAACAATAAAATTAAAGAAATAGGAAACAATTTAGTTCATGACAAATACAATTACCTTGTACAATAATTTATTAAAACTTAACAAAAGGGGAATTGTGAATGTGGATTAAATATTATAATGAAGAAGTTCAAATGAACATGATATCACGAGGGAAATGAAATTACTACAGTGACCTTGACATAAAATTCAACTATTATGCACAAAATAATGTCAAAGATATTGATTGAAATTTATCAGGACTAATATTTAGTAGGTAAAATTTAAGCACATAAATTGATATCCAATACTGCACATTATAATATGATAAACAAGGGGAAAAATTATAAATTTCACCAGGAGATGAATACAAGAAGATATGCATACAAAAAGCATTAACTAAAGCAGTAGTAATATACAGCTGGCATAAGAAAAAAAAAAGGTCATCAAGTAAGCAGCAATATATAACAATTAGTGCATTAGTAAATTAGTAAATTTTCGTGCCCCCTAAAATTTTCGTTCCCAGGGCACATGCCCTAAGTTCCCATGCGATAATCAGGCCCTGTTAATAACAGGTCTTAAAATCTGGCTTATGCTGATCACATTGCCAAGTCACTCATCATTGCAGAGACAACACTAGACCCTTTCCCTGTAGATGTCCACAAACTCCCCTTACACCAGACCAAATCTATAACCACCAAGTCATTATAGCTTCTGTCTTCCAACTTAGTTCACCACCAGAAGAAATACTCCTCAGTCATCAGGCTCCAGAACTTGTGACCCATCAAGTGTCATCAAGACTTTTGGAGACATTTAGCATACATAGACAAAAACAACTTATAATATCTTAATTCCATATTTTTATCTTATTTTCATTTGTACTTAAGATTAACAATAAGATCTCACTCCTTTCTTTTGGTGAAAACGATGACAAGAATGGGTGGTTAATGTTTTATCATTTATTCAATAAATTGGTGCTCACTAAATTCATATAAGATTAATATACTGAAAAACTTTAATGTAGGCAGTGAAAATTTCCTGAAGAACAAATACAGTGTTAAAATGACTAAGGATAAAAATATGTCTTAAAGTCTAAAATATGCAGTCTTTTTAATCAGTTTCTGTTTAAGAATATCTTAATTCTATACTTTTTATCTCATTACCATGTATACTTAATTTTTATTTCTAATATGTCAGTTCAATTATTTTTAAATGTTGTTCATTTCAAACCATTCAATTTTTAAACATTACAGATATATAATATCTGATTTTCACATTATTTTAATGCTTATTTAAATTTGTTATTAAAGAAAAGTACATTAAATATTTGTAACAAAACCACTACAGAAGTAATTGATGCTTCACAGAAGAATATCCAAAACCTATTGAATCTTTTGGAAAAAGGAAAACTTTGTCTTCAAAGATGAGCATGGAAAATATCCTTTCTTCTTCATCATTTGCACTGCAGACTATCTACTGACCTAGAATATCGCTACAAAACTCGCAAACAAGCCCTATCAAGTGCTAAACTCTGCCAATGATTGATATTTAAAGTTCTGAGGTCTGTCTCTGCACTGTCTATTCATCATGTGAGGTCTCCTCTACCTTTGAAAATGTCACTTTTTCCCAGGGTTTGAATTGTCACATCTAAAAATATGTTCAAGCTGTTGTGGTGTAGTACATTGCATTGTTATTTCAAAGTCATTGATAACTCAAAGTTGCTTTATATTGCATTTAATTATAGCATAATACCACTTATCTATATTACAATGTTCCAAACAAACGACAAGAAAATATGCAAATATATATATATATATATAAAAAATTAAAAAGTAAAAGCACTCCACGTGCTACGCCTAAAAAAAAAAAGAAAAAAGAAAGAAAAAAAAAAAAAAATGTCTAAGAGAACGTTGCATTCTTTTCCTTCCTTCTTTCTCTCAGACAACCCTATACTTTTCATTATCCTGTGCTGATGTGTTCGTTGTTCCATTGTCCTTTTTACAATGCGTCCTTTCCAGGCTCTGCCCAGAAGGAACGGGACTTCAAGGATGGTCCTGAATCACCTTCTGGAGACCAATCACAATTCTCCAAAACTTGGTAAAGTTTAAATGCAATTATTTTCACTGGCCACACCACACGCTTCCTGGAGTCGAGAAAAAAAAACTTGGGCATTCAACCCACAACGTGTGAGTGCGGTGAGCAAATCAGTTTCGCAAACCTTATGTCAAACATAGCTGCACTCTCACACAAGCCACCAGATGTGATAGGATTTTATGACTCTAACAATATTAGACATCTTTATTCTAGATGATAAATACACTGATGATAACAGAAGCCTGATAAAAGAACATATAGTCACTACTAAAGATGAAAGTTCCCTCTTTTAAAGTATTGTGTTTAAAATCAACAAACTATATCAGAATTTTTTCCATCATCAGGACCATCATAAACCACACCACTTTTTACAAACACATTTTATTACTAGATTTGTCTTTCCACAATAGGTACGTTATATAGTCCTTCTTTAAATTCCAACTGGTTCTCAAAATTGTTTATTATTTGCTGATCAGAATTGGGTAACAAAGTATCACTTTTTATTCCTATTGCATCTAATGCCCATAAATTCTGTAAATCATTAGCCATGGCAGAGTCACTACTTTCTAAATTATGCTTTTGATATAATACACCGGAACTAAGGCATTCAACTTTCATGATCGAAACATCTATTTGACTAGACTTCATGTCAGCAATATTTCCGAAACAGTCCAACCCAAAGTTGTTTCAACTGCTAAAAGAGAATGCCAAATTTTCTTGTTATTTTTATGTAATTGGCAATACAAACCAGCACCTATCAGAACTTCTGGGAATTTTGATTTCATTTCATAAAAAAATTTCGTTTCCTTTTCAGTGATAGAGAAAATATTTTGAACAGTTATATCATCACAAATTTTAAAGAACCTACCCTGACAGAGTTTGTCTCCAGCTGCTGTGATTGACAAGTGGTATTTCTGTGCAGAAAAGAAGGGCTAAAAGTAAAGAAACTTTTCTTGTGGTAAACTTTTTGGTGGCACACAGCAGTTTCTGGAATTGTTAAAATCTTATAATAACCTTATTTTATTTTTTCTCTCCAACAATTGTTTATTTTTTTAACTTCTACATTCTTTTAAAGTTCTGGATATTAAAAAGATCTATATACTACATCTGTTAACATTTTAAAATTGTTTCAAAATAGTGGATAGCAAAAATTTCAGTCTGGATAACATCTTTAGAACTGAAATTTTATGCTTTGATATAAACACATTACATCATGACACTGAGAAGATAATATCCAAAGCCAAAAATTAGAGAAAACTAAATCATTTTTATATACTTTATAATAGATGAAAACATAAGCATTTTTGTGTACATATTTAAATTGCATTTATGAAAAGTATTATTAAATGTACACATTAATCCAAAACCAAAAACTAGAGAAAACAAAATCAGTTTTTATATATTTTGTAATGAATGAAAACAAATACGCACACATATTAGTTGCAAATATGAACACTATTGTGAACATTAACTATATACACACTGGGTTCTCACTCGTTTTCCAGAACAAAAATTAAGGATTTTCTAAGGACCAAAGTAACTTTTTTTAAGGACCTACTTGAAATACACGGCATAACGGCATAACCCCTATCTCCAGAGGAACATATTTTAATGATTGACGGCATGTTCAATAAATACCCGACAATATTTCAGAATTAAGTTTTTAAAAATGCATAAAAATTAATATAAGATAAATCTATTTGACAAAACCTAATTTTGAAAAATGTACAACTCAAGTTTTTTGAGTGATCAAACTAAAAATAAATTGTGAATCATCATCAGCAGCATTGGCACGACAGCCCTTTGTGGGCCTGGGCCTTCCTTAGAAGTTTTTCCCAATCTGCCCTTCTCCCAGCAATTGATGTCCAGTTCTTTAAATTTAAGATGGCAAAATCTTCATCCACACAGTCTTTCCACCATTTCTTAGGCCTTCCTTTTGGTCTTTTATTGGAAGGGAGTGCATTAAAAACCCTTAAAGTTGACCGTTCTGGGCTCATTCTCATTACATGTCCTGCCCATCTCATTCTATTCAGCTTTATAGATTTGATAACATCATCACTGTTAAAGATCTTATATAATTCAAAATTATATCTTTTTCTCCAGTTGTTATTTTCAAAGACAGCACCAAAGATTGTTCGCAGGATCTTCCTTTCGAAGGTTGTCAACAACCTCTCTTCTTTTCTTGTTAGAGTCCAAGTCTCCGAGGCATAAGTCAAAAGACGGTGTATATGTATCTTTGGAACATACTTGGACTGTTGTATAAGTCAAAAGGTACTTTCAAATTGTGAATAATAACATTATAAACAGTACTATATCTGAGGGTTTAAAAATTATATATAAATATATATATATATATATATATATACATATACATACTAACTGATTATACCCGGTGTTGCCTGGGAAAGAAGAAAGTTTTAGACTTTTCTATTACATTCAATGCAAGGAAAATAAAACTATCTTAAGTAACTGAAATATCTACAAACCCCCATCCTCCATGCTTCATTTAATTAAAATCTGCATGACTGTTAGCTTCTAGGAAAGGGCAGCTGAGTTTATACTCTAAAACTTATAAGTGTATGAAAGATTATATATTTGTCAAATAAGAAAACTGATAGGAAATCACATGAAACTATGAATCTCGTCAATGGAGAAATTGATCGCATTCCAATTTAAAAATTAAGGAGTTTTGAAGGACCTTTGACAAAAATTAAGTAGTTTTAAGGGCCCTTAAAAATGAAAGCTAAAATTAAGGAGTTCTTAAGGACTTTTAAGGACTGTGGGAACCCGAACACAAGATATATTTTGTACATATTTAAAACAGATTTATAAAAAGTGTTATTGAATGCATTTATACTACCATAAAATCAAAATGAAAAATTTGAAGGATTTTATTTTTTTGTATAACTTAAAACTGTCAAAAACTAATTTAAAGTATTTTATATGACATCAATTGTTATACAATTTGGGAAGATGGGTGCTTTATCTAGTTATAAAATATATATTTTGAATTACACATATAAATTATGACAAACTTTATAGGTAAAAATAAATCATACCCGAAATGTAATAAATATTTCATTAAGTCCACTTTTCACATTAATAGTCTGGCCATCTTCGACACCTGTATTAAAAGGAAAAATAAGATTATACTACGGTATTTTAAATGTATTTTCTCAAAGATCAGAGTTACAAGATTAAATCAAGAGGGCTTCATTTTAAATATCAATTATAGGATAGATATCTTTGTAATGTATCCTGATAAAGAATAATAATAAAGAATAATCCTAATAAAGCCAATTTGACTCATTAAAAATTTGACCCATATATATATATATATATATATATATATATATATATATATATATATATATATATATATATAACTTTCAATTTTCAAAAACATAAGTTGGTTTTTAGTTAAGTAATAAAATATATGTAAACTTTCATTCCTCTTCCCCGCAGACCCCCTTCATTTTGCATTATCAAATGTGGTATACACCTATTTTCACAGTTCTGAGACAATTTGACTCATAGAATGTATATGAAAATAAATAAATATAGTATAAAGTAAATATAAAGTATAGTATAAAGTAAATATAGAGAAGAAGTCGAGAACACTTCCATTCCAATGACAGAAATTCATGCTACTGACGCACGGAAGAATTGTCAAGTTCAACAATCATGTAAAAGAAACAGATGTAGAAACCATTGTGCTAAATGTAATAGAAATGTTTGCGGAAAATGTGTTTTGAAAACAGATTTTATAAGTAAAAAATGTTTTCCATGAAATTTATGATAATAAACATTTCATTTAAATTAATTTGGAACTATTTTCTTTGCAAAAACTTCAATTTTCTTGTATGAGTCAAATTGGCTCACTTCAGTAAAAATAGGTATATGATGAACATCCATAAATCTAGTGTTAATAATGCATCTATTTTCATAGAACTAGAAGAGTACAGAGTTAGTTTATTTATATCAACTGATGTAAATCCTGTATAAATTTATAATAATATAAATCTTAATATAAATTTTGATTTAATTCACTGAATTAACAAAAAAAAAAATTCATTCATTTAAATTAATAATACTTTTTCCCTACTACTGTATATGTTAACAGCTACTGGTTCATCAGCTGCCTCTTGTTGTAATCTCAATCAATCTCTGCCATCTGGTCCAAGGCAATGCCCTTCTACACAACCTTACGTAAGATTTTTAAATAACTTCAACAGAGTCAAGCTACCTAATTGGTGATCTTTGCTTTCTAGTTTCCATAGGTTTGATAAATGTGAGCCTTTTTATTGCGTTGGTATTCTTTGATCTAAATATATGTCCTTGACACCAAATGCTATGACTCTTTATGATCTTAATGATTGGTTGTCTTTATTTTTAGCAGATTTCAAAAGTAAACATGGATCTCCAAACACCATTTTCACAAACTGGACCAGATATTTTTTTTTTTATCTTCAGAATATCTGCCAAAATAAAATTTTTCAAATCTATGACTTTTCATGACTTTCCCTGATTTAGCAGATCATTTTCCATGACTTTAAAAAGCTTTCGTTAAAGTATATATGAATAAAACTTCTGATGTAGATACAAATAAAATATATGCTTTTAGAGAAATTACAGGAATTTCTTCATAAAAAAAACTATAAACTTACTTTATAAGTGTTAATAAACTCACATACATAAAAATAAATTGTTTTATCTATATACCTAAGTTTAATCATGTATCAATTTTTCAATCAAAATGTTTCCAATTTGAATTCAAGGTACTTTGGTATTATTCAGGTAACCAAGAATAATAGCCAAATATAACCCTATAATGTTTATATACAATATCCCTAGAGATAAACTTATATTTTGTGCAAAAATCTTAACTAATTTTTATTAAAAAATAATGAATATTATATTAATAAAATTTTAATCTACAATTTAAGAAAAAACCAGAATATACATTTACCCACATATTAAGCTTTCTTGCTTTGAGTTTCCTTGGTGAACAAATTTTACTTGGCAATAGGGTCAATAGGAAAATACATAAATACCAAACTCAGTAACTTCAGCCAAATGACAAGTAAAAATAGAATTAAACAATTCAATGCATTTTTTTAATCGGTAGTTTAGCGGATACATGACTTTTATTCATTTCACTTGAAAAATCAAGACTTTTCATGACAAAATTAATCCATTGTCTAAATCCATGATTTTCCTGACTTTCCAGGTGCGCGGAAACCATGTATCTTACACTTAAAGATAAATAGGTTGTTTTTCATAAATTTAGTCATTGCCCAGAATCTACACAGATAGCAATAAAGTTTTATAAACAATAATTTTGGAGCTAAAGCTGATGTATCAAGATCTAAATTGATATTTACAACCATGATAACATGTATTTGCCCTATAGAGCCTATTTATTTCAACAATCAAATTATTGTTTTTGGAGATAACAGTTCTGAAATATTTAAACTGTGATATTTTATCAAAGTTATATATATATTTTTAAGATAAATGTTAACAGGTTAAAAGCCTTATAGGCAGTTTCTAAAATTTTATCAAGATTAAACTACAGAAAAGATTTGTATAAATGTTTACCAGAACTGTATTTCAGTTTACTTGACAATTAACCAGTTTAAAAATATGAATGCAGTTAAATTATTCCACATCCCCACACACAAAATACATATACAGTGAAACCTCTTGGAGCGGCCACCCCTCCATACCGAGAATATTTGGCCGTTTAAAGGGGTTGGCCGCTCTGAAGGGTTTTATTTATTATTACAAGATAATTACTATAATGCGTAATATAAACAAGTCTGACATATATTCCTTATGTAAATGAAGTTTAAAACTTATCTACAGAGAAAATAGTACTTTATTTCATGCTCCTTTACATTTTTTTTTTTTTAAAAGGCTACAATTTGTTTTTGTTTGTTCTGTAGTCTTTTCTGTAATGACTTTGTTGATTACCATTCTTCCACAGTTAAATAATTCAGCTAACTTTCTTGCCGATTTGCATTTCTCATATTCATGCAGAACTTCAATGCTTTGGTCGAGATTTAGAAAAACGCATTTCGACACTGTTGCAACTCAGATCACTGACCAACTAATGAAATGAAACTGGCGTGAATGATATTTTTGCTGACAGAGGTGCAATTCTTACCTAACTTTACCAATTGAAATTCCAAACAAAGGCCCTAGGACACCTTCAATGCTTGATTGTAAAGTTCCTCCCTCAGTTTTTATGAATGGTACAATAGGAATTCCCAATCTGAAGGGTGTGGGGAGAATACAAAAAAGATAACAGATTTAATCTTTCTTAGAAAAGGGGGGGATTGCAGGAATGGACTTCTCAAAGTTATTCCTTTGTCTTATATCCGACCATAAACCTGACCTTGAGTTTTTTCGCTCAAAAAGCATGGAATGAGTAGAATTTCCCGAAAAATGAAAGGGTCAATCCCACTTGATGGCCGTTTAGAGGGGGTTGGGTGGCTGCTCATAAAGGTTATTTTACCATTAGGTCTATGAGTCGAAAAATCCGTGCCATGAAAAAATTGGCCGTTTAGAAGTGTGGCCGCTCGGAGAAGTTTCACTGCATATATATGAAAATGACTTCTCCTGAAATAGATAACTAAAATTCTCCATTTCCCCTTCTCATTTTTAATACCTAATTTCCAAGCCATAAACTGTCAGAAATATTCTCCAACTTAAACTCTTTATACTGGTCTCTCAAACCTAATGCTAGAACAAATGCTAATTTTCTGTTCACTGGCCACATTTTTCAGCTACCCCAGGAAAATGGTTTTGCTTCTGCACAAACTAGACAGCAGAATTGTGTGTTTTTTGAGCTAGATTATATGATCAAGGCTCCCTCTTGCCTCCCAAAATTACTGTATAATCTTTAGTCTCATTCAAAGAAAATGATGTCATTTGCTCACTCTTGGATCTGGCATTGCTAAAAGATTGTATTATTTCTGAGCATTCAATGTAGAGCTTTTGTCCCGAATGGACAGTTTGTTACACAATTGCTTTTCAAACTTTAACAAACATCCGTGCCATGAAAAAATTGGCCGTTTAGAAGTGTGGCCGCTCGGAGAAGTTTCACTGCATATATATGAAAATGATGACTCCTGAAATAGATAATTAAAATTCTCCATTTCTCCTTCTTATTTTTTAATACCTAATTTCCAAGCCAAGTTCCATAACACTGGACTTGTGTAATAATTTGTAACATAGAGCTTTTGCCCTGAAATTAGACAATCAGTCAGACCATTGCTTTTCAATGTTTAACATTAAGTTCCACAACAATGTTTTTGATGATGTCACAATTCCAAATTGATTAGGAGTTCTTTTTGCCCAGCAAGCCCATGCAAACTAAATAATAGAGGCTAATTTTCCAGTGTAATTGGTGAAAGATTTTTTTTACTGGTTACATATATATATATATATATATATATATATATATATATATATATATATATATATATATATATACAGTAAAACTTCTCCCGAAAAAAAAAATTGTCAAAAAAATTTCTTGGCTAGGGAAAAAAAACTCCACCCAAAATATT
>CM063507.1:32225495-32240495 GCA_032207245.1 Pardosa pseudoannulata
TATTTTGCTAGTAATCAGATTATTTCTTGATTCAGATCAGATTATTTCTTCTGTACTAATTGTCAGGTATTGATATTGCACTCACTAATTTTCAGTTACACCCATTTGGTGACCAGGTGTGAAAGAATAGTCCCAACATAGACAATGCATATAATAAAAGGCGATTAAAATGGATACCCAATGCCTGGGGGTGTATCTGGATACCTCTGTCCCAAGGAGCTTATAAATATGGTGGAATGGTCCTCCAGGTTAGGCTGCTTGGTTTGGAGTGCCACGGTCTACTTTTTGTAACACGAGGGCTAATGAGACCAGGACCTACAGCTTAAAGCTGATTCCGAACAGCTACGAACATCCATGCCACAGTGGAATTTGAACCCATGAACTCCAGTACCGAAGGCCAGCCCCCTAACCAATCGGCCATCATTCTGCCCTCCAGGTCAGGAGAATTGGGCATGAGGCTAACAACCTCATTTAGTAAAATATTTTGTTCAGAAATCTCAAGAAGTAAAAACTGGACAGAACATATCCAGACAACTTGGAATGAATAAGGAAATGAAAATAAGCTCTTAGAATGTATGCACTTTATATAAAGGAGGAGCATTAAAGAACGTAACTGATGTAATTAACAAATATAGATATGTTGGCTATTCAAGGAATAAGATGGTTTGGATATGGAAAATTAGATAAAAGAATGTGTAGTTTTTAATATAGATGTGAAGATAAACAACATCACTTGGACACTGGATTTTTAGTAAACAAAAATTTGAGAGATAGAGCTATCGACTTCAAACCAATAAATAAAAGAATATGTATGATACACATTGAGTCTAGACCCCAAAATATTAGCATTATATGATCTATTTATAAGCCTATCTTTTATAAAAAAAAAGTCCTAAATATTCTCAGCTTATACATAGAAATATATGGTATGTCATTTAAAATTATCTATGAAACATTTTTGCATACTATTTTTACAGTTAAAACATAAGGCATTTAACTAAGAAAATAAGACAATGTCATCTAGAATTATAACTTACGTAGGAACTGCTACTTTTATATGGACATAATGGTTTCCATGTCCATATCCAACAGTCTTTTTTATTCCTTTACCATGATATTTAATTACAGCATGAGAAGATGTGCCAGGAGGAATCTAATAAAATAGAACACATGTTATACAAGAATTAATATACATAGCAAGAGCTAAAATAAATGTGTGAAAACACAATTCTGTCCATTACTTTTATATTCCTCATTTAAATTCTGTAACTTTAAAAAAATGTGAAAAGAAAATTTAGGTGCGGCATATTTCTGTAACGTGAAAAGGGGATTAAAATTGTGTCTTCATGGTCCACAGGTGGTTCACATCTGTGTATTTGCTGGTGGTTTTGTTTGTGTCTCACACTTAAGTCATTGCAGGGTTTTTTCACTTATTAATATTTTGTTTTTGGGGAACTTATTCCTAGATCTTTTATTCCTATATTACAATATTACAATAATATTCCTTTCTTATATTACATATATATATATATACACTCAAGAGCCAAAACATAATGACCACCTGTCAATAACGAGTTGGCCCACCTTTGGCATGTAACACAGCTTCAACACGTCTTGGCATGGATGCCACAAGTCCTTGGTAGATGGTTGGAGACAGACTGTAACATATGTTTAAAAAATGGTTACGTAAATCTGAGATATTGCGAATGGGTGGCCTTTGAACTCTGAGATAGCATCCCAAATGTGTTTTATTGGATTGAGATCCAGTGAATTAGGCAGCCAGGGCATTAACTGGAATTCAACATCATGGTCCTGGAACCACCCCAACACAATTTTAGCCTTGTGACACGGGGCGTTATCCTATTGGAACATTCCATTTCCAGCTGGAGAAACAGAGGCCATGTAAGGGTGCAACTAGTCTGCACTGATGTTGAGATACACTGTAGCCTTCATGGTCTGCTCTACCACAACCACAGGTCCTAGAGAAGCCCAAGATAACATCCCCCAAAGCATAATACTGCCACCACTGGCCTGTGCATGACCTATTGTACATTGAGGGAGTAACTGTTTGCCTGGAAGATGGCGTATCCTGACACGGCCGTCGGTGTGATGAATGACAAACCATGATTCATCTGACCAAGCAACTCTCTCCCACTGATCCATGGATCAGTCGTGATGTTCTCAGGCCCAGCATAGGTACAATTGGAGATGACGCTTGGTCAGCAAAGGCACATGAGTGGGACGTTTGCTGCATAGCCCCATATCCAACAGTGTCTGCTGAACAGTGTGCTTTGATACTATTCTACTTGGCCCTGCATTGTATTTGGGTTGTCAGCGGAGCCACTGTCTGGCTCTGGTTTTGCTTCATGCGAGACAGTCTCCAACGACCCTTTTCTTTGATAGCGTGTGGACATCCAACCTCATATCATCTACTGCTGGTTTCACTGTCATTCATCCACTTTGCATAAGTACTAATAACTGTAGATCGCAAACAACTGACGAGTCGTGCAGTTTCGGAAATACTTGTTCTGAGCCTTCAAGCCATTACAATCTGTCCTCTATCAAAATCGCTAAGATCTGCAGCCTTTTCCATCACACATAGAAGTAAGTGAAAGAATGATTCTTCAGACTTGCCAGCAGCAGGTAAATACCACTTCCACCTGATTACGTGCCTTCCACGTCATCCAGGCAAGTTCATTGCAAAATGTAAGGGTGGTCATAATGTTTTAGCTCTTGAGTGTATATATATATATATATATATATAATAGCCCCTTCTTATATCATGATTTTTCTGTCTTCTTAATTATGTTTAAGCATAAATATGCATGAATACTTATATATAGAATCAAATGGGTATATGAAACCTATTAGACCTATTTAAGTGATTCTTCTTTATTACTTTACATACAACACAAATATTACAATATTTGCACCAAACAATACTGGTTTATTCAATATGTTAGCAAAACTCCTTAAAAGTGAGTAGAAACAAAATACTTACTTTAACAATTATATCTTCAAAGACTCCTTGAACTTTGATACTTCCACCTAAGATAGCTTGAGAGAGGCTAATAGTAGCATCAGTATGAACATCAAACCCTTCTCTGCGAAAATACTTACTTTCTCGCACCTATGAAAAAGAAAAGAGAATAACTGAGCACTTTTATATTGAAAAGAGAGTAAATTTTCTATACTCCCAAAAAATCTAAATAAATTTCTTTGCACAAAAGAAGTAAATATCTTAAGCCAATAATACTGAGAAGAGTGGAAGTAGATAGACCATGTAGTTTAGTTCTAGTTAATGGAAAAGGCTCAGGTGATAACTCAACAGGTTACCTTGAAAATGGGGAAATTATGAAAATGGTATACAACCTATAGCAGTTCTGTTCTGTCTGTAAAATTTGTTTAGTACTGATTTTAAACACTAGCATATTTTTATGCTTTAAAAATTCTGTTCTGTTTACAGGGCCATAACTAGGTCCTTTAGCACCCATGGCAAAAGACTGGTCTGCGACCCGTACCACCAATTATAGTAAGAAAATATATAAACGTTTTATTATATATATTCAAAATGAAAGCAAAATAGCCTGTTAATTCTTAAAATGTTCCTAGTATATAAATTTATATTTATTTTTTTATATTCTTACCTTATTAATACTTAACGATATTTTTTAACATTTTGGAGATATTATTTTGCTGATAAACTTGTTAGTTTTAGGGGAATATTTTTTATTTAGACGTTGAATTTTCATAAAAAATTGGCAAATTTCTAAATTTAAATTTATTTTTAATAACTTTAACAAATTCAAAAGTTTAAACAAGTATCCAGATTTATATTAAAACATATTAGTGGTGTTTGGTAAACTATTTGTAAGAATGCATAACAAGTTTTGTCTCTACAAGCATTAAAAAAATAAATAAATAAATAAAAAAAATTCATAAAAAATAACTTTTAAACACATATTTTATAACTAAGAAAATTTATTTTTCAAATTTTCCTTATTTCTACTTGGGGCGAATTGTCCTCTTTCGAAGGCCATTTCCTACACACAGCGGTGCCCCTAAGACTCATGTGCCCGTGACAAATGCCACCTTTGCCATGTCCTAGTTACGGCCCTGTCTGTTTAGGCTTATTTTTCTCAATACAGGGTATCTGCCAAAATAAAATTGTTCAAATCCATGACTTTTCATGACTTTCCCTGATTTAGCAGATCATTTTCCATGACTTTAAAAAGCTTTCGTTAAAAGTATATATGAATAAACCTTCTGATGTACACACAAATAAAATATATGCTTTTAGAGAAATTACAGGAATTTTATCATAGAAAACTATAAACTTATTTTATAAGTGTTAATAAACTCACATAAAAATAAATTGTTGTATCTACATACCTAAGTTTAATCATATAGCAATTTTTCAATCAAAATGTTTCCAATTTGAATTCAGGGTACTTTGGTATTATCCAGGTGACCATGAATAATAGACAAATATAACCCTATAATGTTTATATATAATATCCCTAGAGATAAACTTATATTTTGTGCAAAAATCTTAACTAATTTTTATTAAAAAATAATTATTATTGTATTAATAAAATTTTAATCTACAATTTAAGAAAAAAAAAAAAAAAACAGAATAATATACATTTACCCACCCATTAAGCTTTCTTGCTTTGAGTTTCCTTGGTGAACGAATTTTACTTGACAATAGGGTCAATAGGATAATACATAAATACCAAACTCAGTAACATCAGTCAAATGACAAGTAAAAATAGAATTAAACAATTTAATGCATTTTTTTAATCGGCACTTTAGCGGATCCATGACTTTCCACGACTTTTACTCATTTTGCTTGAAAAATCAAGACTTTCCATGACAAAATTAATCCATTGTCTAAATCCATGATTTTCCATGACTTTCCAGGTGTGCAGAAACCATGCATATAAAAATTATAACATTGAATAATCAAACAGATTTAAGAAATTAGCATTAAATTAATATTCAAAATGAAAACACCAAATTTTTGTGTTACATAATCATTATTTCTGGTTAGCCATGCTAAAAATTAAGGACTTTAAAGAACCTAGAGTGACCCACTCTTTTATTTTCTACCTTGTCATACTCACAAGCTCTGTGGTGCAGAAAATAAATATTAATAATAGAATTAAAAATAATTTAAATTGCGGAGATGATTTAATGGTTTACAGTGGTATGTTACTAATAATCTGTCTTATAAATATGCAATAACCCATAGGTACCAGGTTCGTTGAGGGAATTAATTATCAGATAAATAACAATAAAATTAAAGAAATAGGAAACAATTTAGTTCATGACAAATACAATTACCTTGTACAATAATTTATTAAAACTTAACAAAAGGGGAATTGTGAATGTGGATTAAATATTATAATGAAGAAGTTCAAATGAACATGATATCACGAGGGAAATGAAATTACTACAGTGACCTTGACATAAAATTCAACTATTATGCACAAAATAATGTCAAAGATATTGATTGAAATTTATCAGGACTAATATTTAGTAGGTAAAATTTAAGCACATAAATTGATATCCAATACTGCACATTATAATATGATAAACAAGGAAAAAAAATTATAAATTTCTCCAGGAGATGAATACAATAAGATATGCGTACAAAAAGCATTAACTAAAGCAGTAGTAATATACAGCTGGCATAAGAAAAAAAAAAGTCATCAAGTAAGCAGCAATATATAACAATTAGTGCATTAGTAAATTAGTAAATTTTCGTGCCCCCTAAAATTTTCGTGGCCTGGGCACGTGCCCCAAGTGCCCATGCGATAATCAGGCCCTGTTAATAACAGGTCTTAAAATCTGGCTTATGCTGATCACATTGCCAAGTCACTCATCATTGCAGAGACAACACTAGACCCTTTCCCTGTAGATGTCCACAAACTCCCCTTACACCAGACCAAATCTATAACCACCAAGTCATTATAGCTTCTGTCTTCCAACTTAGTTCACCACCAGAAGAAATACTCCTCAGTCATCAGGCTCCAGAACTTGTGACCCATCAAGTGTCATCAAGACTTTTGGAGACATTTAGCATACATAGACAAAAACAACTTATAATATCTTAATTCCATATTTTTATCTTATTTTCATTTGTACTTAAGATTAACAATAAGATCTCACTCCTTTCTTTTGGTGAAAACGATGACAAGAATGGGTGGTTAATGTTTTATCATTTATTCAATAAATTGGTGCTCACTAAATTCATATAAGATTAATATACTGAAAAACTTTAATGTAGGCAGTGAAAATTTCCTGAAGAACAAATACAGTGTTAAAATGACTAAGGATAAAAATATGTCTTAAAGTCTAAAATATGCAGTCTTTTTAATCAGTTTCTGTTTAAGAATATCTTAATTCTATACTTTCATCTCATTACCATGTATACTTAATTTTTATTTCTAATATGTCAGTTCAATTATTTTTAAATGTTGTTCATTTCAAACCATTCAATTTTTAAACATTACAGATATATAATATCTGATTTTCACATTATTTTAATGCTTATTTAAATTTGTTATTAAAGAAAAGTACATTAAACATTTGTAACAAAACCACTACAGAAGTAATTGATGCTTCACAGAAGAATATCCAAAACCTATTGAATCTTTTGGAAAAGGAAAACTTTGTCTTCAAAGATGAGCATGGAAAATATCCTTTCTTCTTTATCATTTGCACTGCAGACTATCTACTGACCTAGGATATCGCTACAAGCTCTCGCAAACGAGCCCTATCAAGTGCTAAACTCTGCCAATGATTGATATTTAAAGTTCTGCCTCTACACTGTCTATTCATCATGTGTGAGGTCTCCTCTACCTTTGAAAATGTCACTTTTTCCCAGGGTTTGAATTGTCACATCTAAAAATATGTTCAAGCTGTTGTGGTGTAGTACATTGCATTGTTATTTCAAAGTCATTGATAATCCAAAGTTGCTTTATATTGTTTTTAATTATAGTATAATACCCCTGATTTATATTACAATGTTTAAAATTAGAACAAACGACAAGAAAATATGCAATATATATATATATAAATAAAAAAGTAAAAAGTAAAAGCACTCCATGTGCTATGCCTTCAAAAAAAAAAAAAAAAAAACGCTAATGTCTAAGAGAACGTTGCATTCTTTTCCTTCCTTCTTTCTCTCAGACAACCCTATACTTTTCATTATCCTGTGCTGATGTGTTCGTTGTTCCATTGTCCTTTTTACAATGCGTCCTTTCCAGGCTCTGCCCAGAAGGAACGGGACTTCAAGGATGGTCCTGAATCACCTTCTGGAGACCAATCACAATTCTCCAAAACTTGGTAAAGTTTAAATGCAATTATTTTCACTGGCCACACCACACGCTTCCTGGAGTCGAGAAAAAAAAACTTGGGCATTCAACCCACAACGTGTGAGTGCGGTGAGCAAATCAGTTTCGCAAACCTTATGTCAAACATAGCTGCACTCTCACACAAGCCACCAGATGTGATAGGATTTTATGACTCTAACAATATTAGACATCTTTATTCTAGATGATAAATACACTGATGATAACAGAAGCCTGATAAAAGAACATATAGTCACTACTAAAGATGAAAGTTCCCTCTTTTAAAGTATTGTGTTTAAAATCAACAAACTATATCAGAATTTTTTCCATCATCAGGACCATCATAAACCACACCACTTTTTACAAACACATTTTATTACTAGATTTGTCTTTCCACAATAGGTACGTTATATAGTCCTTCTTTAAATTCCAACTGGTTCTCAAAATTGTTTATTATTTGCTGATCAGAATTGGGTAACAAAGTATCACTTTTTATTCCTATTGCATCTAATGCCCATAAATTCTGTAAATCATTAGCCATGGCAGAGTCACTACTTTCTAAATTATGCTTTTGATATAATACACCGGAACTAAGGCATTCAACTTTCATGATCGAAACATCTATTTGACTAGACTTCATGTCAGCAATATTTCCGAAACAGTCCAACCCAAAGTTGTTTCAACTGCTAAAAGAGAATGCCAAATTTTCTTGTTATTTTTATGTAATTGGCAATACAAACCAGCACCTATCAGAACTTCTGGGAATTTTGATTTCATTTCATAAAAAAATTTCGTTTCCTTTTCAGTGATAGAGAAAATATTTTGAACAGTTATATCATCACAAATTTTAAAGAACCTACCCTGACAGAGTTTGTCTCCGGCAGCTGTGATAGACAAGTGGTATTTCTGTGCAGAAAAGAAGGGCTAAAAGTACAGAAACTTTTCTTGTGGTAAACCTTTTGGTGGCATGCGACAGTTTCTGGAATTGTTAAAATCTTATAATAACCTTATTTTATTTTTTCTCTCCAATAATTGTTTCATTTTTTTAAATTTCTACATTCTTTTAAAGTTCTGAACATTAAAAAGTTCTATATACTACATCTGTTAACATTTTAAAATTGTTGCAAAATAGTGGCTAGCAAAAATTTCAGTCTGGATAGCATCTTTAGAACTGAAATTTTATGCTTTGATATAAACGTATTATATCATGACACTGAGAATATAATATCCAAAGCCAAAAATTAGAGAAACTTAAATATTTTTTATATATATTATAATAGATGAAAACATAAGCATTTTTGTGTACATATTTAAATTGCCTTTATGAAAAGTATTATTAAATGTAGACTCATTAATTCAAAACCGAAAACTAGAGAAAACAAAATCAGTTTTTATATATTTTGTAATGAATGAAAACAAATAAGCACACATATTTGTTGTAAATATGAACACTATTGTGAACATTCACTATATACACACAGGGTTCTCACTCGTTTTCCAGAACAAAAATTAAGGACTTTCTAAGGACCAAAGTAACTTTTTTTAAGGACCTACTTGAAATACACAGCATAACCCCTATCTCCAGAGGAACCTATTTTAATGACTGACGGCATGTTCAATAAATACCCAACAATATTTCAGAATTAAGTTTTTAAAAATGCATAAAAATTAATATAAGATAAATCTATTTGACAAAACCTAATTTTGAAAAATGTACAACTCAAGTTTTTTGAGTGATCAAACTAAAAGTAAATTGTGAATCATCATCAGCAGCATTGGCACGACAACCCTTTGTGGGACTGGGCCTTCCTTAGAAGTTTTTCCCAATCTGCCCTTCTCCCAGCAATTGATCTCCAGTTCTTTAAATTTAAGATGGCAAAATCTTCATCCACACAGTCTTTCCACCATTTCTTAGGCCTTCCTTTTGGTCTTTTATTGGAAGGGAGTGCATTAAAAACCCTTAAAGTTGTTCGTTCTGGACTCATTCTCATTACATATCCTGCCCATCTCATTCTATTCAGCTTTATAGATTTGATAACATCATCACTGTTAAAGATCTTATATAATTCAAAATTATATCTTTTTCTCCAGTTGTTATTTTCAAAGACAGCACCAAAGATGGTTCGCAGGATCTTCCTTTCGAAGGTTGTCAACAACCTCTCTTCTTTTCTTGTTAGAGTCCAAGTCTCCGAGGCATAAGTCAAAAGACGGTGTATATGTATCTTTGGAACATACTTGGACTGTTGTATAAGTCAAAAGGTACTTTCAAATTGTGAATAAAAACATTATAAACAGTACTATATCTGAGGGTTTAAAAATTATATATATATATATATATACATACTAACTGATTATACCCGGTGTTGCCTGGGAAAGAAGAAAGTTTTAGACTTTTCTATTACATTCAATGCAAGGAAAATAAAACTATCTTAAGTAACTGAAATATCTACAAACCCCCATCCTCCATGCTTCATTTAATTAAAATCTGCATGACTGTTAGCTTCTAGGAAAGGGCAGCTGAGTTTATACTCTAAAACTTTTAAGTGTATGAAAGATTATATATTTGTCAAATAAGAAAACTGATAGGAAATCACATGAAACTATGAATCTCGTCAATGGAGAAATTGATCGCATTCCAATTTAAAAATTAAGGAGTTTTGAAGGACCTTTGACAAAAATTAAGTAGTTTTAAGGGCCCTTAAAAATGAAAGCTAAAATTAAGGAGTTCTTAAGGACTTTTAAGGACTGTGGGAACCCGAACACAAGATATATTTTGTACATATTTAAAACAGATTTATAAAAAGTGTTATTGAATGCATTTATACTACCATAAAATCAAAATGAAAAATTTGAAGGATTTTATTTTTTTGTATAACTTAAAACTGTCAAAAACTAATTTAAAGTATTTTATATGACACATCAATTGTTATACAATTTGGGAAGATGGGTGCTTTATCTAGTTATAAAATATATATTTTGAATTACACATATAAATTATGACAAACTTTATAGGTAAAAATAAATCATACCCGCAATGTAATAAATATTTCATTAAGTCCACTTTTCACATTAATAGTCTGGCCATCTTCGACACCTGTATTAAAAGGAAAAATAAGATTATACTACGGTATTTTAAATGTATTTTCTCAAAGATCAGAGTTACAAGATTAAATCAAGAGGGCTTCATTTTAAATATCAATTATAGGATAGATATCTTTGTAATGTATCCTGATAAAGAATAATGAATAAAGAATAATCCTAATAAAGCCAATTTGACTCATTAAAAATTTGATCCATATATATATATATATATATATAACTTTCAATTTTCAAAAACATAAGTTGGTTTTTAGTTAAGTAATAAAATATATGTAAACTTTCATTCCTCTTCCCCGCAGACCCCCTTCATTTTGCATTATCAAATGTGGTATACACCTATTTTCACAGTTATGAGACAATTTGACTCATAGAATGTATATGAAAATAAATAAATATAGTATAAAGTAAATATAAAGTATAGTATAAAGTAAATATAGAGAAGAAGTCGAGAACACTTCCATTCCAATGACAGAAATTCATGCTACTGACGCACGGAAGAATTGTCAAGTTCAACAATCATGTAAAAGAAACAGATGTAGAAACCATTGTGCTAAATGTAATAGAAATGTTTGCGGAAAATGTGTTTTGAAAACAGATTTTATAAGTAAAAAATGTTTTAATTAATTTGGAACTATTTTCTTTGCAAAAAACTTCAATTTTCTTGTATGAGTCAAATTGGCTCACTTCAGTAAAAATAGGTATATGATGAACATCTATAAATCTAGTGTTAATAATGCATCTATTTTCATAGAACTAGAAGAGTACAGAGTTAGTTGATTTATATCAACTGATATAAATCCTGTATAAATTTATAATAATATAAATCATAAATTTTAATTTAATTCACTGAATTTAAAAAAAAAATTCATTCATTTAAATTAATAATACTTTTCCCCCTACTATTGTATATGTTAACAGCTACTGGTTCATCAGCTGCCTATTGTTGTAATCTCAATCAATCTCTGCTATCTGGTCCTATCCAAGGTAATGCCCTTCTACTCAACCTTATGTAAGATTTTTAAATAACTTCAACAGAGTCAAGCTACCTAATTGGTGATATTTGCCTTCTAGTTTCCATAGGTTAGATAAATGTGAGCCTTTTTATTGCATTGGTATTCTTTGATCTAAATATATGTCCTTGACACCAAATCCTATGACTTTTTATGATCTTAATGATTGGTTGTCTTTATTTTTAGCAGATTTCAAAAGTAAACATGGATCTCCAAACACCATTTTTACAAACTGGACCAGATATATATTTTTTTTTTTTATCTTCAGGGTGTCTGCCAAAATAAAATTTTTCAAATCTATGACTTTTCATGACTTTCCCTGATTTAGCAGATCATTTTCCATGACTTTAAAAAGCTTTCGTTAAAGTATATATGAATAAAACTTCTGATGTAGATACAAATAAAATATATGCTTTTAGAGAAATTACAGGAATTTCTTCATAAAAAAAACTATAAACTTACTTTATAAGTGTTAATAAACTCACATACATAAAAATAAATTGTTTTATCTATATACCTAAGTTTAATCATGTATCAATTTTTCAATCAAAATGTTTCCAATTTGAATTCAAGGTTCTTTGGTATTATTCACGTGACCAAGAATAATAGCCAAATATAACCCTAAAATGTTCATATACAATATCCCTAGAGATAAACTTATATTTTGTGCAAAAATCTTAACTAATTTTTATTAAAAAATAATGAATATTATATTAATAAAATTTTAATCTACAATTTAAGAAAAAACCAGAATATACATTTACCCACATATTAAGCTTTCTTGCTTTGAGTTTCCTTGGTGAACAAATTTTACTTGGCAATAGGGTCAATAGGATAATACATAAATACCAAACTCAGTAACTTCAGCCAAATGACAAGTAAAAATAGAATTAAACAATTCAATGCATTTTTTTAATCGGTAGTTTAGCGGATCCATGACTTTTATTCTTGAAAAATCAAGACTTTCCATGACAAAATTAATCCATTGTCTAAATCCATGATTTTCCATACTTTCCAGGTGCGTGGAAACCATGTATCTTACACTTAAAAATCAATAGTTTGTTTTTCATAGATTTAATCATTGCCCAGAATCTACACAGATAGCAATAAGATTTTATAAGCAATAATTTTGGTGCTAGAGCTGATGTATCAAGATCTAAATTGATATTTACGACCATGATAACATGTATTTGCCCTATAGAGTCTATCTATTTCAACAGTCAAATTACTGTTTTGGGAGATAACAGTTCCAAGATATTTAAACTGTGATACTTTATCAAAGGTATATTTTTTCAAGATTAATGGTAACAGGTTAAAAGCCTTATAGGCAGTTTCTAAAATTTTATCAAGATTAGACTACAGAAAAGATTTGTATAAATGTTTGCTAGAACTGTATTTCAGTTTACTAGACAATTAACCAGTTTAAAAAATATGAATGCAGTTAAATTATTCCACATGCACACACACAAAATACATATACAGTGAAACCTCTTGGAGCGGCCACCCCTCCATACCGAGAATATTTGGGCCGTTTAAAGGGGTTGGCCACTCTGAAGGGTTTTATTTATTATTACAAGATAATTACTATAATGCGTAATATAAACAAGTCTGACATATATTCCTTATGTAAATGAAATTGAAAACTTATCTACAGAGAAAATAGTACTTTATTTCATGCTCCTTTACATTTTTTTTTAAAAATGGCTACAATTTGTTTCTATTTTTTCTGTAGTCTTCGTACTCTTTTCTTTAATGACATTGTTGATTTCCACTCTACCACAGTTAAATAATTCAGCTAACTTTCTTACCGATTTGCCAATCTCATATTCACACAGAACTTCAATGCTCTGCTTGAGATTTAGAAAAACGCATTTCGACACTGTTGCAACTCAGATCACTGACCAACTAATGAAATGAAACTGGCGTGAATGATATTTTTGCTGACAGAGGTGCAATTCTTACCTAACTTTACCAATTGAAATTCCAAACAAAGGCCCTAGGACACCTTCAATGCTTGATTGTAAAGTTCCTCCCTCAGTTTTTATGAATGGTACAATAGGAATTCCCAATCTGAAGGGTGTGGGGAGAATACAAAAAAGATAACAGATTTAATCTTTCTTAGAAAAGGGGGGGATTGCAGGAATGGACTTCTCAAAGTTATTCCTTTGTCTTATATCCGACCATAAACCTGACCTTGAGTTTTTTCGCTCAAAAAGCATGGAATGAGTAGAATTTCCCGAAAAATGAAAGGGTCAATCCCACTTGATGGCCGTTTAGAGGGGGTTGGGTGGCTGCTCATAAAGGTTATTTTACCATTAGGTCTATGAGTCGAAAAATCCGTGCCATGAAAAAATTGGCCGTTTAGAAGTGTGGCCGCTCGGAGAAGTTTCACTGCATATATATGAAAATGATGACTCCTGAAATAGATAATTAAAATTCTCCATTTCTCCTTCTTATTTTTTAATACCTAATTTCCAAGCCATAAACTGTCAGAAATATTCTCCAACTTAAACTCTTTATACTGGTCTCTCAAACCTAATGCTAGAACAAATGCTAATTTTCTGTTCACTGGCCACATTTTTCAGCTACCCCAGGAAAATGGTTTTGCTTCTGCACAAACTAGACAGCAGAATTGTGTGTTTTTTGAGCTAGATTATATGATCAAGGCTCCCTCTTGCCTCCCAAAATTACTGTATAATCTTTAGTCTCATTCAAAGAAAATGATGTCATTTGCTCACTCTTGGATCTGGCATTGCTAAAAGATTGTATTATTTCTGAGCATTCAATGTAGAGCTTTTGTCCCGAATGGACAGTTTGTTACACAATTGCTTTTCAAACTTTAACAAACATCCGTGCCATGAAAAAATTGGCCGTTTAGAAGTGTGGCCGCTCGGAGAAGTTTCACTGCATATATATGAAAATGATGACTCCTGAAATAGATAATTAAAATTCTCCATTTCTCCTTCTTATTTTTTAATACCTAATTTCCAAGCCAAGTTCCATAACACTGGACTTGTGTAATAATTTGTAACATAGAGCTTTTGCCCTGAAATTAGACAATCAGTCAGACCATTGCTTTTCAATGTTTAACATTAAGTTCCACAACAATGTTTTTGATGATGTCACAATTCCAAATTCATTAGGAGTCCTTTTTGCTCAGCAAGCTCAAGCAAACTAAACAATAGGGGCTAATTTTCCAGTGTAATTGGTGAAAGATATTTTTTCTCTGGTTACATATATATATATATATATATATATATATATATATATATATATAGATATAGATATATATATACAGTAAAACTTCTCCGGAAAAAAAAATTGTCAAAAAAATTTCTTGGCTAGGGAAAAAAAACTCCACCCAAAATATTCATGTGTGCACAGTATATGTGGTATAGTCCTACGGTCCAGGAGACATTTTGAAAATTTCATTTTGGAATGCACTTAAAAGTATTTGCTCACTACTACTTTAGAGTCTATAAACAAAATTCCATTGAAGAAGGCTAGTGCCACACTTTATTAAATTTCTGTTG
>CM063507.1:32245495-32290495 GCA_032207245.1 Pardosa pseudoannulata
AAATTTTTAAAAATGCCTAAAAATTAATAAGATAAATCTATTTGACAAAAACAAATTTTGAAAAAAGTTTTTACTGATCAAACTAAACATAAGTTGTGAATGAAATACATTATAAACAGTACTTTCTAAAGTTAAAAAATGACTAATATATATATATATATATATATATATATATATATATATATATATATATATATATATATGTATTATATACTGGCTGATTACACCCGACGTTGCCTGGAAAAGAAGAAAGTTTTAGACTTTTCTATCACATTCAATGCAAGAAAAATTAAACTTCTGTAAGTAACTGAAATATCAACAACTATCTACAACTTGTTTTCAAACTATCACTGTTATTTTTTTAAATGGCCCTATTATAAATAACTGAAATATCTACACCCCACCCTCCATGCTTCATTTAATTAAAATCTGCATAACTGTAAGCTATTAGGAAAGGGCAACTGACTTTATTCTTTAAACCTTTTCAGTATGCGAAAGATTATTTATTTGTCAAATAAGTTTTCTAGCTCATGACCATAAAAAGTACTAATAAACTAAAAGTATTTTCATAATTTAAGAATATCAAGGAAAGGAATTCTGAATTACTACAGTAATACATCGAAAACATATATGTATTGTATATGTATTATTAATACTGCACTTTTAGCTAGAAAATGTAAAAGAATGTTATGAACATTAAGATATATTTTATATATTCTTAATATATATATTCTCTGAATAGTACTTATCACGTGTACTGGCGTTCTTAGAACCGGTTTTGGCAAGTATAACTCCAAACTTACAAACTACAAAGTTAGGAGAATACGACTAAAACTGATAGGAAGTGAAGAAAGCGAAGAAATTGATTGCATCCTAATTTAAAAATTAAGGAGTTCTTAAGGACTTTTAAGGGTGGGAACCCTGGGTCTACATTGAAAACGTCATTTTTTGCCAAAAATCGTAACTTTTTTTTTATTTCCCAATTGTAAAATTTCAACTTTTAGGCTTCTAAATCCATTTTTGTTTTGTCTCTATGGCATTTTAAAGAAAAGTTACAGCTGTTTAAACATCAGTGACAGCTGTCAAAACAAAAAGGAAGTAGCGACTTTGGAACCGGAAGTTGTGAATTTAAAGCCTATTTTAAAGAGCATTTTATGGAGAAAAGATTTTAAATTTTCATGAAGATTAGTTTAAACATTTTTCTAGTATTTATAACTTAGCAATTAGAAAGTTTTGAAGCAAGAAAGTGTGGGAAATTTTAAACATGTATTTTAATTTTTTAATCATTAAAGTTGCTTTCACAAACTTCAAATGTGTTTTTCTCAGAATGGTATTTTTAATAAAATGTTGAAACTTGAAATGTGATTTCTCAAAAAATTTTTAAAATATTTTGTTGAAAATTATTATGAATGCTTTTGATAGTATATACTAGTAAATGAGCTAAAAGCTTTGGATAATTTTTAATGATGTTACACTCATAGTTAAATATAAAGGTAATGAAAATTCGTCAAAAACTCAATGTGTATGATTTTGAAGGACCAAAATTTTTTACCAAATGTAAATTAAGCAAAGATTTTAGGTGATTCACTAGTCCAGTGTATAAGAAATGTATTGCATCAAAAAATATTGAAATAATTTATTAAAAAATTACACCTTATGAAAACCCTGATTTTTTTAACTAAATTTTCTTCATTTATCAGAAATTTTACAAAAACTTCTCCAGGAATAAATTTTTTAAGTTCAATTCTCTATGATAATATAAAAAAAAATCTAAAATAAGAAAGAGCATGATGGTACAATAAGCCCCAATTCAGCTATTTCAATTATTTTATATATTTATATTTTTTGGGGGGAGGGGGGTTACAAATTACAGTTTTCTAGTTCTAGAATAAACTATTTTATAATTGGACCAATCTAATTTTATGCAAGGATGAAAATCAAATAGATAAAAGGGAAGATAGTGAGAAACTTCTAACTGAATGGCTTAAAAATTTTTATTTTGGTAATTAACAAAAATCTCAAAGACATTTTCTCAAGAGATAGAGAAATACTACTGTGTATCTGTCAGTCGTGGCTTGTGATTTGAAATTAAGGGGGTTCTGCAACAATCAAAATCTATAAATATATCATAAAAAGTATGTTTGATAAATAAATAAATTCAAAAATTACAATTACCCATTAATTTAAGTTTTATAACTTACTAGCAAGTTTGCCTGTGCTTCGCTACCGTGACCTTAATATATTACTTTTAAACAAAAATTTTTTTTTCTTGAATAACTCTCTAAATTCGTCATAGTTCAGTTCGAGTCATTGGCATATTTATATATTTCTGTTATAAGCTTATTATATCATTATTCAGTTTTTATAATCGAATTTGTGTCTTATATTAACTTCGTTTAAACTTCTTTTATGGTAAAATATAAGTTTAACCCTAAATTGCATTATTGTATTACTACTGTACGTTGATTAGCAACGTTAATAGATCTTGCCTTATTACGTCGTAGAATAGGAAGCAGAGGTTTTGACAGCAACGGTGCTCATTTTGTTGGTATTAAGAAATGTTGTCCAAAATTAAGGAAATTCATGACAAACCCCATGGTTTTCTATGAAACAGAAACATACGTTCATATTGACAACCATGTGAATATAAAGATAACTATATTAAATGATAGGTTTTTATTTACCCACGAGAGCCACTGAAATTTGTACTTTTTGTTGTTAAAATATTGTTGATATGCATTTCATTGTAACGTAAAAATTAACCTTTATATCTAAATTTCCAGGTCAAATCGAATGGATACTACGCAGACGATGTTTAAATAATATAAAATAAGAAATGAATAAATGAGATATTTAAAGGAATGACGTCATAATGATAAAAAAATATCGTTTTCACCTATTTATTATGTGATAAATTGATAATTTTAATCTCCTGCTTTTAACCGAGGAAAACTGCGTTTAAAACAATTACTTGGGATGACGTCACATTGCTAGAAATATTGCTTCTTTCACTTAGTTATGATGTGATAAATTAAAAAATTAATCGTTTGCGTTTAACCGGGGAAAATAATGCTTGGAATAATGACATGAAATGCTCGAAAAAGGGGGAAAGAATGGATTTAGAACGTTAAAAATTTACAAAAACCTTCCTAGGGATATACTTAAGAATTTCCCAAATTTTCACGGCGATTGGATGCATGGTTTTTGAGTCTATTGAGTACAGACAGACAGACACAAATTCATTTTTCTATATATAGATTATTTAAAAACAAAATCTGTTCTTATTTTGTTTTTAGTAAATAGGCTAATAAAATTTTTTTTTATAACTGTGTAACTGTTGAGCAGTTTTTTCTCAGTTGAAATCACTGAAATATATTTAGCCTATTGTGATCTATAAGACCTCTTAAAAAATGTTTTATTCTTTTTAATGTTGAAAAATTACGTTAATGGTCTGATATAAATATGATTAATACAATGGAAAATTTTATATATGTATAATTGTGAAGTTTAAATATTAAAGAAATGGAATAACAATGATAAGCAATCTGAACATGTTTCAAACTGGAAAAGGAACTGCTTAAAGCACAGAGCCTATTTGTGAATCTCACTGAGACTGAAAATATTTGCTTACACATCAATATACATAATATATAGCTGTTTGCAAGATGCATTTTGGTTGTTCGTAATAAAAGAATTTATTTCAATCAAGAATAAATAAATTAATAAATATATACAGTGGAATTGTTTTAAGAAGTTTCAATTTAAGAGGTTTTCTTGCTCAAATCGTTCTATTTTTGTAGTTTATATATCTATAATAGTAAATATTTGTACTTAAGAAATTTTACTTTTAAACATTTTCCCAGTGAAAAGACTGAAAGATAATAGAGGAAAACAAACATAATATCAATATTTATTACCATAACATATGTAATTTTTCATAAGTGATGTTAATTCTGTTTTTCAATTCATTCTAGACATGGGTAAAATTATGAATTATATCAATAAATCTGTTATACAAAAATCAAAGAGATTCTTAAAAATAAAAAATATTAAGATAAATTAATACATTATTTTTAATTTTTTTACCATATTTAATACCATAACATATGTAATTTTTCATAAGTGATGTTATTCTGTCTGTTTTTCAATTCATTCTAGACATGGGTGAAAGTTATGGATTATATCAATAAATCTGTTATAAAGAAATCAAAGAGATTCTTAAGAATAAAAAATATTAAGATAAATTAATATATTATTTCTAATTTTTTTAGTGTATATCTGTTCTCAATGGTTACATTGTTCTTAAAACCATTTGAATTATTCTAGGTTAGAGTTAATATTTCCGATGTTTTGTAAATAGAAATTTTAGATTAAATAAAAATGTTAAAATTATTTTTCATTGAAAAATATCCCTATATATCAATAGAATTGCATATAGGGGGAAAAAACAAATTTATACAAAGTTAAAATATATTATATAATGTACTTTTACAGTTTTTCCCATTTAAGAAGTTTTACCACTTAAAAAGTTTAAATATCTTGGTTTCTTAGAACTCCTTAACGAGATTCCACTGTATTTGTATTGATAAAAATTGAGTTTTGCAGTTTTACAGTACTTGTATAGGCACTGCAGAACTGTTACAATGTTTTACACCTGTAATTAAACATTATATATACATATTTTTTTTAATATCGTACTTAGCTTGTTTTTTAAGCAATCATCAAATGAATAATTAGTTTTATCTTTATAAATTTATAATTATACAACTATATATTTATACTACAAAATCATTTATTTGCACTGATAAATTGATATTATCAAGGATTAATATGCATCGTAAAGAAATTTTAATTTCTGATGAAGAGTGGAAGGATTATATTCTCAAAGATCCATGTCCTTGATTTAATCCGGACGGCTGTGAAAGTTGATGATAATAAAAATAAAACGTAAATTGGGAGAATTTTGGAGAACATTAGGGGCAATGATTATATTGTATGTGTGTGTGTGTGTGTGTGTGTATGTACATGTCAGTGCTCAGAAATATATTTCATAAAGCTAGATTTAAGATAATAAAAATACCCCTATAAAAATAATATAAATGAGAAAAAAAGCCTTCTCAAAATACCAAAATTCCAATCTGCATTTTTAAGGTTACTGATAAATTAATTCAAGAACCTTTTTATTATCAAAATTATTTTCCAAAATAGGATTAAAGTTTACTTTTATCTGTCATAAAGTAATTAAACAATACCTGGTGATATTTTTGTAGCTAAAATTTCACTTGTATCCTAAGATTGTATCTTAGAATACAACAGTATCTTAAATTCCAAATTATATGTATACATATAAATATATATAAAAGTGTGTGTGAAAATATATATATATATATATATATATATATATATATATACACACACACACATTTGCTCAGGCATTGCTGGGTTTGGTTTGGTTTTGGAGTGCTACAGTCTACTTTTTGCAACACGAGGGCTAATGAGACCGGGACCTACTGCTTAAAGCCGATTCCGAACGGCTACGAACATCCATGTCATAGTGGGATTCGAACCCATGAACTCCGGTTCCGAAGGACAGCACCCTAACCATTCGGCCATCGTTCGACTACATCATTCAGGCATTGCTGGGAGCTTCAGCTAATAAGTTTACAAAGGATGTATCTCATAAAAGGGCAAAAGAATAAAAATCAGTGATAAAATCTTTCAAAACTGATTCACTGTAACCAGATGCTAAATTAATATACTTGATGATATTTTTATTAAAAAATATAATAACAGGAGTTTTGTATTTTACATATATTTGTATAAAATAAATTATGTGTATGTTTTAAAATCACAAATTAAGAAATAAACATATATGTAAATCACTTGTGTATAAAAAAAATCACAATTTTCATCTACTCAAACAGCAAATAATTGATATAAAATTATAATATTAAATTACTTCATAGGCATTTGATACTTCTTGAAACTTTCTAGAAGCTTCTGGATCATTTTTATTAGTATCTGGATGGTATTTTTTAGCAAGCTAAAAAAAAATAAATAAAATAAAACATTTAATAAAATATAAAAGTTTTTTTTAAATTACAGAAATCACCAAATAATTAGAAATGACAAAACATGCTACAACAAAATCTATTGTCACTGTGAAAAAAATCACTGTTATAAGAGTATATCCTTATTACAATGTTGAAAATCCTTTGAAACACTAAACTAGTTGTGAAAGGCAACATAAGAGAACATATGTTGCCCTCTTATTATATTAACCAAAAATAACTATGCTCATTCTTTGGAAGACTAAATGTAATACTTGTTAACTTGTATAATTAATTTATTAAGTATATTATGACTGAAGCTTCAAATACTTATTCTTAAATAATTAAAACTTTAGAAATTCATTTTAAAATATAAGTCTGCTTCAATATTTACAGAGTTTAGACAAAATAATTTTTTATATAAACTTATTAAATGTAGATTGTTTAACTTACTCAGTATATAATAACCAAATATAAGCAACATATAGATCAGCAATTGCATACCATATTAAAGAATATAAATAAATAATAAATATATAAAATTGTACAAAATGCTTTACCTGATAATAAGCCTTTTTGATTTCATTCTGACTAGCATTCCTGGAAACTCCTAATACTTTATACAAATCAAGTTTCTGGAAGTTCAGATTTGAGGTATGAAAGAGCCTAGTAGAATGATGAGGAAGACATCCTAAGCAATTCAATAAATAAAAAAATAAAAAAAAAACCTTTTACATTCACATATATATACATAAACTTTAAACTCCAATTCATAATAAAATAAATAAAATATTTAAAATATATAATAAACAGAATTCAAAATCATTTCTAATAATTGAAATGTAGTATAACTTGAAAACAACTTAATAGCTGGGTAGTTAGATTTTATAACCAAAATCCTTTTACTGATAAGCTAAACAAATAATAAGATCCCTTAAACTTTATATTCATATATTTAATATAAATATAATTTATGTATTTAATATAAATGTATAAAGAAACATCTAACAAGGTCTGAAAATTGTAATATTATTTTTAGACAAAATAATTATTAAAACATGTGATTGAAAATATAAAACCGCTTTATATATATAAATCTCTATATAAGATGCATATGTTGACTGTTCCCTTATAACTCAAGATCTAGACAAACAAACAACGTGAAATTTGGTACATGTGCACAAAATTACATGGGGGAGGATCTTAAACAGGTTTTGTTCCATCCCAACCTCACTCTGGCCTCTTCCAGCCAAAAGTAGTGCTCCATATGCCTCTTCTGAGCTGTGTGATAATGAACCAAAAAAGGAAATCATGCAAGTTGGTCATTGAGAGTCATTTTGAATGTTTTTGTGGTGATGATGAGGATATAAATAAAAGTGATGGTCATACGTGTGTAGGGTAGGAGAGGGGGGGGACAGTGATAGGACCCTCCTTCCTTCCCCCAGACCCATGTTTGTAGGATGGACCTCTCCTCAAGCAGTCATCTTATATGGGAAGGTTCTTAAACAGGTTTCGTTCCATCCCAACCTAACTCTGGCCTCCTCCAGTAGTGGCTCCATGTACTTATTCTGAGCCATGGGTACAATTTAGAGAAAACTTTACTAAACAAAAGCGGTAAGTAAATGCAACACTTCTTTGTTATATTTACTTTACTGCAAGCAAATACTGCAACAAATATCACATTCAGTAAAACTTCCAAGGATCAGGACTGAGAGATCTCACAGAGCAATTCTAGCAAGCAGAAATAATGTGACTGAAAAGCTCAATGTCCCTATTCAGAAGCGGCTTCCAGGGCAATATGCCTACAAGTCCATAGACTGCATCCTTAATGATGATGAAGCAGTACAATATCCCTTTGAGTTCTTGAATTCTATCCAGACTTCTGATTTGCAGGCCCACAACTTGATTCTGAAATGGTGCTCCAATAATGCTGATCCGAAATATTGATGCACCCAGGTTGTGCAATGGCAAAAGTTTCATTGCGAAAAAGCTGATGCAACATGTCATTCAAGCCACAGTACTCCTAGAGTGTGGTAAGGGTGAGGATGTCTTCATTCCAAGAATACATATCCTTCCCTCAGAAAACACCATACAATTCAAGAAAATACAGTACCCTTTGAAACTGTGCTTTGCCATGACAATCAACAAGTCACAGGGCCAATCTCTTGGGATTGCTGGTATAGACTTGCAGACACCATGCTTTTCTCATGGGTAGTTGTATGTGGCCTGCTCCAGTGTGGGCAAAGAGGAAAACCTTTTTGTACACACTCTAAATGGAACTGCCAAAAATGTTGTCTATCACATTGCTTTAAAATAAATGTACCCTTTTATTGCATGCAAATAAACAGTTTTGTACGTTTCTACAGAAAACCTTATAGCCAGGTAATTGCAGCTAGTATATATATAACACATACATGATACATTTGTTACACTTTAAAAGTTAATAGAATAAAACATCCTATATGTTTATTTTCCTATCACAGTGCAATTTAGAGTAAAGATAACCTAAGATTAACATCATAAATACATGTGAAGAAACCTATTTTAAGAACACTAATTTTTTCCTTCATTAAGATATATCTTGATTGTACATAAAATCAATCAAAGAAGACATAAATTTCTTTCAATTAGACTATTGATTGAATGTATATCCCCGTTACATACCCAGCACTTCACTGAATATCACAGCTAAAAATGTGGTTATCAAATTAGATATCCAGAGGTGGAAATTTTTGCTCTAAATCAAAAACTAGATTTTAAAAATTTAACAAGCTGCCAGTTTTTTAAAAAATTAAATTTAAAACAAAAATGGTTAGAGAATGTTTGAAAAATAGAAAAATTTTATGGATGGCACAACTGTTGATAAAAATAAATGTTCTACCAATAATGACCAAGGCTGTAGGTAAGGGGGGGGGATTTAGGGGATCGGTCCACCTCCGAAATTCTTAAATACCAGAAAGAAAATGGACCATGTATGTGGGCCTAGCTATGCATAAACAACAGTGTGCTTAGAACAGCGACGTTGAGCTGAACAGTAAATGCACATTATATTCAACATGTAAGAGCAGATCGATTAGCACTTTTGGCAACTCATCACAAATGTTGTTACACAGTTAGAAGAAAATGTGAAATTTTTTTGGCAAAAATGTCAAAATGAGCATATTTTTTTAAATATACATATAAAAATTTGAACATTTTCAGTTTCTTTCAAAATTATTCTTTTTCTTTGGTTATACTTCTGTTTTAAAAATTAGAATTTCATACCATGTATAGCTTGTATTTTTTCAATGTTAATTTTACTATTAAATTCATTGTGTAGTTACTTCATTACTCATTCAAGATAATAAATTTGTTCATTATATTATTTTTTAATTATATTGATATTTTAAAATCGCACTGTATTATAATACTCATTAGGAGTATACATACATAAGAAAACCTGTAATTTTATTGGAGTATCATTCACTAAAAACAATCTCCCCCTCCGAATATAATTTCTGGCTATGGCCTTGATGATGACATATTTACTTTCTCTTAACATGGAGATTGAAGAGTAGGGGAGACATGCCAGCAAAGCAGTCTCCTTTTTCTGAAAATTTATGGCTTTAGAGTCTATAAAAAAAATTCGATTGTAGAAGGCTAGAGCCACACTTTATTAAACAGGAATGTCGTGCTCTTTCAAGCGTTTTGGAGCAGCAAAACTCAAAATTTGTAGTAGGTGAACGCATTTTCGTAGATTTGGAACAGGTTACAGTTTTTTGTAGCAGTTAAACTAACGATTTAAAGGATAAACCGTAGTTTTTGAGGAGTCTACTTAATAATTTAGAATGATTGTTTGGTAGTTTGGAGCAGCCAAATATTTAATAATTGTTGATATGGTTTGTTGGTTTGGTACATGCAATATATATTGTATAGCAAAAAAGGGGAGATAGTTAAAATTACAATAATAAAAATTTATTACTTGCTAAGGAATACTTTTAATGCTTTTTGGATTATCTATTGGGTTAATATTTTTAAGGATATTCCTTTGGTGTTTAAACATTTGCTTTTTAGCTGCATTTACGCGCATTTTATTTCAGACTCTTTTCACAGCCCCTTTTCTTTTTGTTGTTTTAGTTCCTTTATTCTTTCTCTATACTTTTTATATTTTTTTCTTCTTTATAAGGCTTGCAAGAGGACCTTAAGTATTAAACTAATTTTTTTCTATATGCTCAAGCAAAAATTTTTTTTGAGATATTTTACTGGAGTATCACCTTTAGCAAGAAAGAAGGTGATACATAAGACTTCTACCACCTAATGTTCTTCTACGAATAGGTTATCCAGGATGGTCACAAGACATGCATTCCAATATTACCTGACTTATAAATTAGTTTAGTAAAATGGTGCAGTTTCTGCACAATTTCTGTTAAAATACCAATTTTGGAGCAGCTGGGAGCAGATATCGAATATTGGTGCAGTTTGGCACAGCTGCAACACTCCTGTGTTAAATTTCTGTCACTGTAAGTCAGATGGCATTTAAAAATGACTACCCAGCTGTAATAAGAAAAGCAGCTCTCTCTGATGAACTCTTACTTTCATTCAGAAATTAATTTAACCTACTTATGAATCTCCAAAAGTTATTTAACTACGAATAGAACTAAAAGTGACTCCAAACATCATATATATTTTAAATATATTAACTAAATTTATAATTTTGAAAAAAATGGCTTGTCAACAAGGATGTAATAACAAATTTTGCTTAATATACTATCTTCAGGACAGTATAGTACAAATACAATAAAAGAAATTATTTTAATTAAAAAATTTTCTGTGTAGCATTATCAATAAATAAATATTTAAATGGACTGAAAACAAATTTTTGATAAATTTAAATTGCTTTATAAAATATATATCGTAAAAAATAAATACACTATAACAAAAAATTAGCACCGGATAATAACGTAAAAATATACGACAGGCAACACAAAACCAGAACAAGTACAACATACATACATACAATAGTATGAGTGTGTGTGTATGTCATTAACGAATTAATCTAACAATGAGGATAAGTTTTAGTAAATATTTAATACAAACATAAGAGTAAATTTTAACAATTTACTGAGTAATGACGATTCAGTATTGCTATCACGCTAATATTAGGTTAATCATTGCTACTACTGACACCGGTAAATGAAAACTCACAGTAAAAACTATAAAAATGCTAATTATTTATATAGATTATGCATACTTAATTTATTTGACTCTTTGATGCAGAAAAATCTAACTGAATTGTACATCAAGGTTTTACAGTTTGGTTCCCGATAGAAATTATTAAACACAAATCTAAAAACCTTTTGATTTTTGTTTTTTAAGGTAGAAATAAATCTAACACATTTAACACCATCATCTATAATTTTAGCATTTTTGCAAGTCAGTGCGTACATACTTCAGAATGAAATATTTATATAAATAAATATATAAGTTAAAAGGCTATTAAATACTAAACACAGATTGCATCATGCCGCAAACAAAAATTGTAATTCAAAGTAGAAGTTACGGTTGCGTATTATGTACGGTTGAAGTTAAATCTAAAAGATAATTAAATAAATAAAAGTTATTGAGCTACGCTAAATAGCACACTCTTAAACACACATTTATAACAAAAATTTAAATACCAATTTTTATGAGCTAAAGCTCTGAGTAAACTGTAGGCTTCTTTAGTTTAAAAAAGATGAAAACAAAATGCGTCGCATATTACATCTATTACCTCTCAAAAATTCGGCATAATACATTATTCGGATAGGTAAGTAAAAATTAAATTTGTTAAGAAAATTACAGAGTAAAATTTCACATATTCGCTCTTTAGGGTTTTTATGACTTTATCAGAAAAGTTTCTGAGATAAACTTAGTTAAATATAATAGATTAGTTCCACATATGAAATATCAATGCTGATTCCAAAGGTTATCAATTGGGTTTAAGTCTACGGAATTTGAGGTTTTTTATGTAACATTTCGAAACACAAGTGAGTATATTGGAGTAAAAATTTTTATAATAAGATGCCATACATAAAAATTTAAGAGACTTACAGTACTTATATAAAGCAAACATTCTTGTCTCAAATATCTCTTTAAGTCGGTCGATTTATCCTCCGAAAAAGTAAATTTATGTGTCAGGTCACTAACATAGGACTTTAGGAATTAATGTGTTAAGACGACTAACTATACACCTGACATAGCTAAATTGCCTGCACAACATCAACATAAGTAACAGAGAAACTGTTGATATAAAATAGAGCGTTTATAAATTAATTTCATTGAAATATGCTAATTTTTATGATAATCAGAATTAAAATTCTGAAATCTTATGTTTTGTGTTGTTTATATGACTTGTTTATATTAGTAACAGCCATATAAACAAAACAAAACATAAAATAAAGAAAAGAAAAATATGCATGACACGAAACTTCTTAATACACGTACATACATCTTAACACACATATCAAAAATATATTTTGGTTAATCTTAGCATGCAACCAAGACGCTTACCAACTACTGAACTATCATCTAGTTGGTTGATGTCGTGTCCATCTAGAAGTCAGGGCTGGAACTAGAGCTTGCCAAATGAGGAATTTGTCATGGGCCCATCAGTCATAGAGGCACTCCACTGTGCACATAATACTTGCAAGAGGCTCTCTGGTGGAAACGGCATCCGAAAGAGAATAATACGTTCCTTATAGGAGTAATGAAAAGTTGAAAAATAATTTCCGAAATTCCATACTTCTAGTTGAAGAGTAGGGTTAAAAGATGGAATATTAGATAAAAGACAGACGATTAGCTATTATAATCAGAATATTTTTAAAAAAAGTAGGCATGGAAATTCACTTTTGTGCATATCAGAATCCATTTCAATAGTGCTAAAACTTAAGTTTGTGAATAAGTTTTAAAAGGAATAAATCAGCTAGAATCATAAAATATCTACCCAAACTTAGTAATTACATTGAAAATCTTTGTATGCCTACTTGTAGCCGTTTCATACGAACGATTATTCGGCAAGCTGAAAATGATAAAATCATATCTACGTTCTTCGTTGGAGCAATCTAGGAAATATGCTTATGTTGTGCATTGTAATAGAAACTGTAAAAAGCATGAACTATGATGAAGTCATCTGCTTATTCACCATTGCTAAATTTAGGAAAGTATTGTTCGTGGACTTCATAGCATGGTGCAACTGGATTCTCTGGGTCTAGCTCTCTAATCCATAAGTATCTAACAGTAAGAATAAGATAATAACGAGAGGAAAATAAGCAGGTAAAAGGAGTAAGTAGTGTTGTAAATACATAATCTTTTATGTAATACAAAAATTTTCCTCTTCCCCCTAATAATTTTCCCCCACAGTTAAGATTGTTCCATTTATCAAATACTAACAAAATCACAGTTCTTCAATAGATTATATTGTACATCTAAATCTATCCTGCGCTCGTACTTCGTGCTTTAAAATCAGAAACAGACACTAAAAAACATAGGAAAAAGATATCATCGTATTGATGGACTGAGTATGTCATTGTTTTCACGCTAAAATAATTTGATTACTTAAGGAATTACCGACAAGAAATAACTTAAGCTGATATGCTAGATACATGCATATATTAAATTTAGAGTCTATGTCCAAAAAAACGAAGTCTGCTTTCCTTTTCTAAATGAATCGTGTAAAACACCACATTTTTTAGTTTATTGTCCATTCTTCAGGCTCTTCTGACCCCAAAAGAAGAAACATTGCTAAGTATCTGGATGCAATAAGCAATTTTACACCAATTAATGTTCTCAAAGTCAAAGCCAAGATGAAGCATTTCCATACATTAGCCTTCCTATTAACAATGTTCCCAAAAATCACTTTACAGACGAACATGTCATCTGCGACATCTTTCCTAATGTGTAAACATCCAAATCCCCAGACCTCAACCCATGAAACTGTTGGGTTTAAAAGCATTTAAGAAGTCTAGCTAATCTTGATAAACCAAGAGCTATACCTTATCTGAAAGACAGCCTTTCATGACAAGTTCTTAGCATTTCCCCCGAACGCGTTGCAGTTAACTGTAGAATGTGCTGTCATACGATTTCAAATGGTAGCTGAAAATCATGGCCGTCATGCTGAACATATCTTGTAGTAATAATTTTTTTTAAACTACAGTAAATATTTTCAAAATGTATAATTCCTCAAAAATGCCATCTAGTTATAAAACTATAAACTCTTTTTTAAATTCGCTCAAATTCTCATAGGGGCAACGTTGCGAGTCGGTTCGAACGTTTGTTGTGACGCCACTTTGACGTCAGATTGCGAACATTATGCTAGCAAACGATCACGCTGAAGTCACAGCGAACTTTCGAACCGACTCGAAACACCAGAGTCAGATGGCGAACATTATGCGAGCAAACGATCAAGATGACGTCAAAGTAACGTCACAAAGAACATTTGAGCCGACTCACAAGGTCCAGAGAAAACCCCATACTTTTGTTAAGTTCTACACAACATTTCATCGTTTTCTAAACAATAGTTTCGACTAGACGAACTTTAGCCGTTTAATGTCTGGCGTATCTTTTTAGATATTGCTAGAAAATAGCTAGTAGAATATTTATATTATTTTAGAAAGATTTTTCCTTGTGAGAGTAGGTAAAGGGAAATCTTATAAACAATCTACAAAATTTTCAAGTAGTTTCTAATATTTGTAAATCTTTCATTTGGATCGACACTTTATGGTTTTTTAAACAGTGTTCAGAAATTTACTTTTTTGGCAGGTACATAGACTGATATCATGACAAATTGTTTCATCTATTATAGAACTCCATTTTACAGTGCTTATTTTACATGCAATACTAAACAAACCTTTTTTTCCCACGAAGTTTTTCCCTTTTAATTAATATTATCCTATGATGTTTATAACCCATCATGGTTTAAAAATATACCGGGTTAAACATCACCATGCATGTGGGCGAGTTGCATGGTGATGTTTAACCCGGTATATTTTTAAACCTTCATGCCTTTATTTGCACACACATAATAAAAATTCTACTTATTGCAGAGTTACTGCTCCCTTTCATGAATGCTAGATTAGGAATTGTCAAATATGACAGTAAAGTTCACTGTGGTCCTTGCAGCTATTCGGAATCTACTGTAATCTATTCCATTTAGGGTCAGCTAACCAGTGTTTCTCTTTTGTTCCTAAAGCCAGTTTTTTTTATAGAAAGTGAGCTGTAATTCTATTATTTCATAACAATTTTTTAAACATATTGACCCTGTCACAGGTTAAGGATGTCTGTATTATCTAACTCATCTGAAGCACTGTAATTTATTCCATTTAAGGGCAGCTAACCAGTGTTTCTCTTTTGTGTCTAAAGCCAATTTTTTTTATTAACAGTGGGCTGTATTTCTATTATCTCATCATAATTTTTTAAAGATCTTCAGCCTGTAAGAGGTTAAGGATGTCTGTATCATCTGACTCACCTGAAGCACTGTAATCTATTCCATTTAGGGGCAGCTAACCAGTGTTTCTCTTTTGTTTCTAAAGCCAGTTTTTTTAATTGAAAGTGGGCTGTAATTCTATTATCTCATCACAATTTTTTAAAGATCTTCAGCCTGTCACAGGTCAAGGATGTCTGTATCATCTGACTCAACTGAAGCACTGTAATCTATTCCATTTAGGGGCAGCTAACCAGTGTTTCTCTTTTGTTTCTAAAGCCAGTTTGTTTTTAATTGAAAGAGGACTGTAATTCTATTATCCCCTCACAATTTTTAGCCTATCACAGGTCAAGGATGTCTGCATCATCAGACTCAAGTGAAGCCCTGTAATCTATTCTATTCAGGGGCAGCTAACTAGTATTCCTCTTTTGTTTCTAAAGTCAGTTTTTTTATTGAAAGAGGGCTGTAATTCTATTATCCCTTCACAATTTTTTAAAGATCTTTAGCCTGTCACAGGTCAAAGATGTCTGTATCATCTGACCTGAAAGTAAATCTATGTACATCTAACCATTTTTTTTATGTTTAATTTAAAATTTTCTGAATGTATGTTTCAAAGATCAGAATTTTTAATATCCTTGAAGGCTGTATTCTATTATCTCATCAGAATTTTTTAATAATCTCAGTATCTCTTTAGGTATTTAAAGCCAGTTTTTTTATGAAGCATTTCTTCACAATATTTTAACGATCTTTTCTAGAGTCCTTTTTCTGAAGCGCAATTTATCTATTCTATTTTATCCTGAATCATGTACAAATAATTTCCGTTAAACCAGTTCTTAAATTATTTTAAATATGTAATTTAATAAATTTTAGTTAAAGTTCTTTTTCAAAAGTTTTTTAAATTATTGGAAGTGAGCTGTAATTCTACTTTCACATTTAGGGGCAGTTTTTAAGATTTCAGTATGTAACAGGTTTGTCTATTTAATTATATGAAAGAGCATTGTTAATTTTTTTTTAACAACAAAGGACTCATATTTTTTCTCTGTTTTATGTTTTATTGAGGGAAGTAACCATCTGTTGTTTTTTTTTGTAAAAAGTTTTTCTATTGAAAGTCTGTATTATTTACAATTTTTCATTTAGAGGTCAAGGATGTTGAATCATCTGACTCATTTAAGCATTCCCTTTATTTCTTATTACTGTTTCAACTAAACACCTATACATCTGTCGAAGGGGGGGGGGGTCTCAGTAATGTGTCGAATCACTATAGTTCGTATATATCGGCTTTAAGCATATGTGGTCCCAATTAGTTCTTAAAACATATCTACCTAAACCAAAAATAACCCATATAATTTTATTAAAGGTCTTCGATAAAAAAGGAATACGATGAGTATCAGCAGAAAAAAATATCAATGGGAATTTATTATTATAAATATTTTAAATGCGTCTGCATTAAGATTTTATATTGATAATGTTGTACTTGAGTAATTTATTTATTACAGGTTATTTTTCATTTTATTTTAATTCTACATTGCACGTAAAATTTCAATATTATTAAAAAAATTTAATGCTTTTTTATCATAGATTAAAATTATATTGGTACTAGAAATGCAGTTCATAAGAGTATTCTTATTTGACATGTTTCTACAGCAGAAAAGAAACCCCAATCCAACAGGATTTTTTATTTTGTAATTTTTATAATTCTCTGCATACAAAAATTTCGTTAGAGTTATACATTTTTTATTGAGTAAATTTAGTGGTTTATTATCAATTATTTTACTTAATTTTTTAGAATTCTATACTTTGGTAAATTTCATTTGTTTTATTATATTTAATGTTTTATTTCTATCATAGAGTCAAAAATATATGTGTACTAAAATAATAAAATTGTCTATATACAGTAAAAATTATTTTTTATCAAGATTATTTTATAATTTTTTGTTAACAACAAAGTGTCTCATATTTAAAAATTTCTAACAAAAATATTTTATGTTTCTAAAATGAATGAGGTATGTAAGTAAAGATAATTTGCTGTATGTTAAAAAATTTATGTTTGTAAAACTGGTAGTTTTCAAACTATGAGAAGTCAAAAATGATATTTATTTTACATTTTTCGACTTTTAAGAGTTGTATGAAGCCATAAGAACACTGATTCTTCAATGGTTGAAGTAATTTAACCCTTTTTATCCTGACGGTACTTATAAGTACTGCTTCAACCAAACACCTATACATTCCTGTCGAACGCTGGCCGATTGGTTAGGGTGCTGATCGTCAGTACCGGAGTTCGTGGGTTCGAATTCCACTATGGCATGGATGTTCGTAGCTGTTCGGAATCGGCTTTAAGCAGTAGGTGTGGTCACATTAGTCCTTGTGTGTAAAACAGTAGTTCGTAGCGCTCCAAACCAAACCAAACCTATATATTCCTAATAAAGCCGTTTTTCTTGACGATACTCACAAGGACATGAACGATGCAGTACCTACAGCAGAAAAGAAATGACAGTACCAATCGGGAACCCTTTTTATTCGCATAATAAAGATTTTATAATTGCCGTGCTGCATTCGAAGGTCATTTTGTGGTAGAGTTGATACACGTGTTGTTCAATTGAGTAAATTTAGTGGTTTATTACCGGTTATTTGGTACTTTTATTTTTAGAGCCTTCTACACTTCGCACGTAAGCATTTCATTTGTTTTATTCATAATTTAATGCTTTACTTTCTATCATAGAGTCAAAATTATATGATGGTACTAGAAAGTACCGCCAGTTCATAAGAGTATTTCTTCCCCTCATTTTTGGAAAAGAACGATGCAGTTCCTACAGCAGAAAAGAAATGACAGCACCAATCAGGAATCCTTTTTATTCGCTTAGTAAGGGATTTTATAATTGGCATGCTGCATGCAAAGACCATTTCGTGGTAGAGTTGATACATGTGTTGTTCAATTGAGTAAATTTAGTGGTTTATTACCGGTTATTTGGTACTTTTATTTTTAGAGCCTTCTACACTTCGCACGTAAGCATTTCATTTGTTTTATTCATAATTTAATGCTTTACTTTCTATCATAGAGTCAAAATTATATGATGGTACTAGAAAGTACCGCCAGTTCATAAGAGTATTTCTTCCCCTCATTTTTGGAAAAGAACGATGCAGTTCCTACAGCAGAAAAGAAATGACAGCACCAATCAGGAATCCTTTTTATTCGCTTAGTAGGGGATTTTATAATTGGCGTGCTGCATACAAAGACCATTTCGTGGTAGAGTTGATACAAGTGTTGTTCAATTGAGCAAATTTAGTGGTTTATTACCAGTTATTTGGTTCTATTATTTTTGAGAGAGTTCTATACTTCGTAGGTAAGCATTCATTTGTTTTATTCATAATTTAACGTTTTATTTTCTATCGTAGAGTCAAAAATATATGTTGGTACTAAAAAGTACCAGCTGCAAATTTAACTATTAAAATAAAGTAAAAATTAATTTCCTTCTTTCTATGATTATCCTCCATTAAAACTTATCTAATGATGCAAAAATGCAGTAAGAAAGTAGATGATAAATTAATGCAGGATAGGGTAAATTAATTCAGGATATATAATCATGGGTAATGTTTTTCTCTAAAAATTTTTAAGTATTTTTTAATACTTAAACATACATGTACGTGAATGATTTAAATCCCATTGCTGATTTAATTCCGTTTTGCACTTTTTTTAATTGCAGAAGACAGTGTGTGTGTAGTGATTTATGACAAAAATATTCACATATTATAAAAGTAACTTTGTTAACACATTTATTATCCTTTTTAAATCATTATTTTAACAATCATAAAACATTATCATAGTATTTAAGTAACATTAGATTTGTAATATATAGTAATAATAAACACTTTACAGTAATACCAACCACTGAAATAAATAACATATTTATAGAAAAGATAAAGTGAAACAAATTAGCTCATGAATTCTGGTTTTATACGACTTTATCAGATCTGGAAAAGTTTTACTTTTTAGTCTTTATTAATAAGTAATCCACTTTTACTCAAAGGAAAATTAATCAAATAGTACCACTGCCTAAATCGTACTTCTGCCGACATTTTAAATAAAGCGTCAAAACAAAGCACCTTTGGTGTCAGTGATAATGTTTAGACAGTCACATTGTTTTTAACTGATCATCAGAAAAAACACCCGCCTTCTATATAGTCACTAAAATTTTTTGCTGCTCTCTCTATAGTTTCCTACATATATGTCCGTGATTCCTAAACTTTTCATACCTATAAACCCTTTCTCACGGCAAATACCTTACTTTCATCCCCATGTGAAATAACTCTGCACAATCAGATAACACTGCCTAAATCGTACTTCTGCCGATATTTTAAATAAATCGTCAAAACAAAGCACAGTGATAATGCTTAGACAGTCACATTGTTAGTTCGTATAGTAGTATATTTTTAATTTTTGCTATTTTTATCAAAAGATATACACATTTGGAATTTATTTTACATTACCTATGTTTTTTTTTTATTAAAGAACTGATAGTAAAAACCCGTTTCCTTTTTTCTTTGTTAATTTTTAATTAAATTATCATTTTTAATCAGGTTATGATTTTTGTCCTAGAGCTCTATCAAATGTTCAAATTCTGGGCCAGACAAAGAAGAATAAGTCCCAATAAAAACCGCTTTCCTGAAATCAAAAATCCTGTGTCACATTAAGAAAATTTTGTTTTTTTACTGACAATTTATTTTACCAATTATCTTAGACCGATATTCTGTTATTTGGATCTAGTACCAGTTAAACCAGATGATCAGAGTAATTGTATGGGGCTCCTGGATGAGGACCTACTTACTTCACCTCTTCTCGTCTACGACTTTTAAAAGTTTCATGACCTCCTGGATTTAATCGAACTCTAGGCCAGACAAAAAGGAATAAGCCGCAACAAAAACCAACCGCTTGCCCGAAATCAAAAAATCCTGTGTCCCCTTAAGAAAATTTTGTTTTTTTACTGACAATTTATTTTATCAATTATCTTATACCGATATTCTTTTATTTGGATCTAGTACCAGTTAAACCAGAAAATCGGAGCAATTGTATGGGGCTTCTGGGTGAGGACCTACTTACTTCACCTCTTCTCGTTTACGACTTTTGAAAGATTCATGACATCCTGGATTTCATCAAGCTCTAGGCCAGACAAAAACGAATAAGTCACAACAAAAATCGCCGCAATCAAAAATCCTGTGTCCCCTTAAGAAAATTTAGTTTTTTTACTGACAATCTATTTTACGAATTACCGATATTCTGTTATTTGGATCTAGTACCAGCTAAACCAGAAAATCGGAGTAATTGTATGGGGCTTCTGGGTGAGGACCTACTTACTTCACCTCTTCTCGTTTACGACTTTTTAAAGTTTCATGACCTCCTGGATTTTATAGAGCTCTAGGCCAGACAAAGAGGAATAAGTCACAATAAAAACTGAACGTTTTCTTAAAATCAAAAATCCTGTGGTCCCTTAAGAAAATTCTGATTTTTTACTAAGAAATAACAATTTATTTTACTTATTATCCTATACTGATATTCTATTATTTGGTTCTAGTCCGAATTAAAACAGATAATGAGTAACTGTGTGGGGTTTCTGTGTGAGGACCTACTTACTTCACCTCTTCTCGTTTACGACTTTTTAAAGTTCCATCGCCTCCTGGATTTTATCGAGCTCTAGGCTAGACAAAAGCGAATAAGTCACAACAAAAATCAGCCGCTTGCCGGAAATAAAAAATCCTGTGTCCCCTTAAGAATTTTTTTTTTTTTTACTGACAATTTATTTTACCAATTACCGATATTCTGTTATTTGGATCTAGTCCCAGTTAGAGCCGATCCCACCAAAGTCGTTTAACGCTATCTGTGATTAATCTCGGTTTAAAAGGAGAACTGCGTTCCCCCGTTGGTTGGCACCAGGGTTAATCGTGGCTAATCGTAGTTAGCCGTTAAACGACTTTGGTGGAATCGGCCCTAAATCCCAACAAATACTAATGGTTTCCCCTAAATCAGATCCTGTGTGCTCTTAAAATTTTAATTTTTTTAATAAGAAATAACCATTTGCTTTATCAATTATTTTATACTGATATTCTATTATTTTAGCATAGTCTCAATTACTGCATATAATCGGAGTTCTACTATGATTAACAAATACAGAAACTTGGCGACTTTACAAGAATCTGACTTTGCAAAGTAGAATAACTTATTAATACTTTCGGTTTAAATCTAATTTTACACACATTTGTATGTATAACATCTTTCCAGGAAACAAAGCTAATTTGTTTTACATAGATATCTATATGATGCTATTTACTGTTTCATTACTAAGTACACTCTATTATTTACATTTTTCTACATTTTAATACTTTTTTTTCAACAGAAAAAGGCAGTGTTGAATAGTAAAACTCAGCACAAAAATATCAACAACATCTTAGGAACCTTACTTGTGGTTGACACTTCATGCAAAAATATAAAAAACACGAAGACAGAACAATATATCAGCACACAGATAGATATTGTCAGAACGATTTAGAAAAAACATATAGACGATAAAAAACGGCTTAATAAATAAAAACATCGCAAAAGCCACAAAAAACCAAAAATTAACCACGTTCACAATCATTCGAACTAATAAAACCCTAAGGAGAGCATTCACACCTATCCTATTTAGAAATTGTGTGTTTCTGCTTACAGAGTTTCTGACAGAACTTATTAATAATTCTATGAAGCGAGTGTTTAGAAAGCAAATATAATTATAAAATTTCATATAAAATTATTACATTTACATATTTCATTTTTGTTGAATATATTGTATTTTTTCATTTTTAGCTGCAGAAAAACAATAAAAGAGTGTATTATGAAACAGATGATAGTAAACAAATTACTAAGAGAGGTCCTGGATGTAACTTTTAAAAAAGAAACTCGTTTTTGTTTTCTATTTATATTTAATTTTATAAGGTTTGTTTGTTGCTGCAGAGGCTTTTTATGATGATGACGTCAGAACATGCATTTGATCATCATATAAAATGACGCAACACGAAATCTAAACTTCCATTGTCTATTTCATTTCAACGTAGCAGTAGGCAAGCCAACGTCACGAACTACTATAATGCCCTTCCCATTCATTTTCATGTTTACAAGAGCCAGTAGGCAAACAATAAACTACCCTTCCGTTTGAAACTAAAGCCAGAATTGTCATAATTTGAGAATTTGCCTTACTGCGTGAAATCGCCTTATTGGTTGATTATTGGCTATCGTAAACATGCAAATGAATGGAACGGGCATTAAAGTGGTATGTGACGTTGCGTGAAATTGCTTTATAACACCTCGTAAAAGTTAACTAATCTCACGTTAATCTTTATTAAAATGTTCAGCATTTGGGTTGCTACTATATTGCTGTCTCAGGCGGCTTCCGCGTTATAATGACGTCAGATGACGCCAGAGATAGGAATTTGGTATCATAAATTCCTATCTCTACCACGTCAAAATGACGACTTCTGACGTCATTATGACGTATGTCGCCTGTGACATATCTGAACTGTAATTAAGCAATATTGCGCAACGTCACGAACTACTATAAAGCCATTTCCGTTCATTTTCATGTTTACAACAGCCAATAAGAAAACAATAAACTGTCCTTCCGTGGGAAACTAAAGCCAGAACTGTCATAAGTTGAGATGTTCCCTGTTGCGTGAAATCGCCTTATATTATGGTAGCAATCTTAGATTCATAGGGTTCTACCATATTACTTTCGAGATATGTCACAAGCAACATACGCGTCATAATGATGTTATACCAGAGAGGTACCAAATTCCCATCTCTGGCGACTTTTAACGTCATTATGATCGGAGAGTCACCTGTGATATATCTCGATTGCAATATGGTAGTACACATAGCCTCAAGTTCCAACATAGGGTGCTACCATACTGCGGGTTGAGATATGTCACAGGCGACTATCGCGTCATAGTGACGTCAAAAGTCGCCAGCGATGGTAATTAGGTATATACATAAATTCCCTTTCTGCCACGTCATAACGATGACTTCTAGCGTCATTATGAGGCGGATGTCATCTGTGACATATCCCGACTGCTTCATGGTAGCATTAATTTTGCTGCCTTAATTTTGGAGAACACATCTGCTAATCTCTTTACCATAAACTTCTTTTACACTTCTCCAGTTCTTCACTCTTTCAAATGACGCAGCATTACTCATTTGCTAACTCCCCATCAGCATAATCCAATAATTTATCAATGTATTCCACTTTAACATCTAAGTTAAGCACATTGTCAAGATTCACACACTGGTTTGCTCAAGATTGTCAAACGATTCCATAATGTGTTGTGAAACTGTTGTGCATATTTTTTCATTTGCCTAGCCTGCACTTATTTGTCTTTTCTTTCCATTTAAGATTTAAAGCATTCTAAAACTTGTACTCCGCGGATTTTCCGAATTAGAGGTCGAAGCTCAGACGATCGTAAATGTAAGTGGTCTCTAAGCAAATAGATCTCAAAGTGAGGAGTACCTATACTGAGAAACCTAGTTTTAACCTATACAATACGTTAACGACACAGAATGTGGAAGTAAAACATTATCGAACGTGATATGAACATGGCCTCCCATTTCATAGCCTTTGAGATGCATTTGGCCTAAAAGGAAATGAAGCCATATTGAAAGTGGTTTCTTAATTTGTACAAGATATAAGTCTAACTGAAAACATTTAACAAAAGAAGCCTATCGCATGTTGTTCACTTGTTCGAAGCGTATGATATATGTTCAGCAGATAATTTGAAAGGTTACCATATGGTTTTTCATCTCATAACGTGCGAGATAGGTTGGACAAAAAAAGAGAAAATGCATCCATATCGAATGGGAGGCAAATGTGGATTTCTATTTTGTCACGTATGAGATATGCTGGGCACAGAATAGGAAATGAAACTTGCCCAAATGTGGCTTCCAAATCAAAGTGTTTCATACACGTTGGGCACAGATGGAGAAATAAAGTGATATCAAATTTGGCTTCTCAATTGCAATGTATGAACAACACTGATACACAGAAAAGAAAATTGAAGCCATGTTGAATATGTTTCTCAGCTGATAGCTAATGATACACGCTGGACACTAAATGGTAAATGAAACCCAGTAGAGTGCCTGTCCCTATATCATAGCACATTATGTAATGGACATTTAATTGAAAATGAAATCTACCGAATGTAGCATACTAGTTTGAATCATGTGAGGTACGTTGGACACAGAAGAGAAATGAAGCCTATTGTGGCTTCCCAAGTTTTAATGTATGAGATATGTTGGGCATTAGAGACGAAATGAATTAAGGATGAGCGAAACCAGAAAACTAACATTGTAACTGAATTTAAACACTTAATATTAACACCTATCCTAATTTATGAAAGGCATGTTTTCTTTAAATATTTATCGCGCACTCCAATGAGATGCAATATCTAGCGCGCATTCTATTTATCTAATGTAACCAAAAATGAATAATTATCCAAGGTCGTGAGGAAAATATATCATATATACAAATAGAGCGACTTTAAGAGAGGTATAGGGTAGACCGGTTTTGTTTGCTGAAGGAGAACGTCTTTCCAATCGCGATATATTACAAACTTTCCTGCAGGAGCATCAGTTCAACCGTGTGAGGTTTTAATATCCTTCACAGTGTGTTCTCAGAAGGTGAGATCGTGCTCTTAAATAAGTTTTCTGCCAGGATTTTTAGTCCTACAGAACACGTCTGGATAATTAAGCAACGGTGGAGAGTAACCAATGAAAACCCAACATCGCCAAACCAGTGTATTTAGGTTTCGTCAAGACATAAAACACACCACCGTAGAATAGGCAACCCTGATTGCGCAGACTGTAACCCACAATAACCTCTTTCATCAAGTAATTTTAACTTTTAATGGTAGCAATAATTTTTTTTTAACTACGAATTAAATAAAATTTAAACTTTTTTCTTATAAAAACAGATCTACCTGAAATGCTTATAAGAAACCAAATGGAGAACCTATTTGAAAAGAAACACAAATTGCTTATTGTTTCAATAAATCAACAACCTGAAAAAGCCATTGAAATTAAGAGAAAAAGATGCCAGAAGTTTGAATATTTCAAAACTTCTTTATTATCTCTTATATAATAGTAACCTAAGTTATCTCTCCGTCTGTCCTTGAATTTATGAAGCGGTTGGACCTGGAATGGATAGAGGCATCCATTGGATTCTTAATGAGTTAGGGTTAGCAAAATTGAGTAAAGTTTCTCTTCTAAACTATCGATCCGATTCTAAAATAAATTGGTATAAATAGGCTTCATATCACAGCAAACAATACTGTCGTCTTCAATACGTTCGAATTCCACTCCTTCCCCCCTTTTCGAGCATTTAATGCCATTATTTCAAGCCCTATTTTCCCCGGTTAAGAGCAGGCGATTCAATTTATCAATTTATCACATTATGACTGCTACCATATTATAGTCGACATATGTCACTGGTGACTTCTACATCATAATGACATCAAAAATGGCCAGAGATGGGAATTTGGTACCATAAATTTCCCTCTCTGACATCATTATGACGCAGAAGTCACCAGTGACATATGTCGACTGTAATATGGTAGCAGCCTAAGTAGATGAAAATAACTTTTTTCTCTCTCGCATTATGGCGTCATTCCTTTAACCATCTATTTGAATCCTTTCTTATTTTAAATTACTTAAATATCATCCGCATTATTTTCATACATTTTATCCCTGAACTTAGATATGACGTAAATAACTTTCTTTTATATTTGGATTAAATAATAGATTAGGTACATATCTGATAATTTTAAATTTGATTATCGATTATTTTTGGTTGCAATGAAAATTTTATCACCGGTATTAACAACAAATTCTTTTCATAAAATTCTAGGAGTCTATTTCAAGGACTAATAAATATCTAGCTTTTAAGTTATATATCTTTAAAAATTAAGAAGTTTGTTCGTTTGTGTGTTTGTTTTTTATACATAACCACACAGTTTGCAATCGATTCTCTAAATTTTGAACATCCTTTATATATACCCCGAAATAATCATTGTCAATATTAAAACCTCTGAAGTCCCTAATATGACAAGATAAATTAAAGTGGGCAACTAACATGCAGTCAGTAAAGATAATCAAATTAGTGAGCTTGTACCAAATAATTATCAGCCAAAATCAAACTATTTTATTACTTGCCTCATAGGGTACTTTACGATTCTGGAAAATTAAAAATTTTACTGATACCGTCATATGACGGGCTATATGCTAGTATATTGATAAAATATAGTTGTATTATAAATTTTTTTTCATTTGATCAAAAACGGTTTTTTCAAAGCCATCGTTCGTACAATTCATCTAAACAACCATGGCATAGACAAATTACACGTTGTTATAGTCTGTGTTTATTGTGTTATAATTTGTGCAATCGTGGTTGCCTATTCTACAGTGGTGTGTTTTACGTCTTGGCAAAGCCTAAATACACTGGTTTGGCGACAAAACGAGATGTTGCGTTTTCATTGGTCAACGGCGACTCTCCACCGTTGCTTAATTATCCAGACGTCTACAGAACTTATTGGTTATAGGGATAGTGTATTGGCGACTGTTTTCCAAGTTTTCGCCAAAACTAACATTGATGATATCCAATGCGATAAACTCGCTACAGACGCAGTGACAAAAATTTAGATTGCGATAAGGTGGATGAAGCTTACTTAACCTATTATCGTTAAATAAGTTGAAATTCAGTTTAAACGCTGTGATTATAAGGACAAAAAATTATCAAATAATTCCGATCTACCCTAGTAATATTATTGGAATTTATATGTTCCGTAAACTGTTCATAGATTTTCAAGTTAAGATAGAACTCATCGCTGTGTTTAATAGTTGCACCTATTCTAAATGCGTAATAATGGCCCTGTATAATGGCTAGGCCTTCTACGCTTTGATCCATTGAGTGGAAAGACTAAATATAGCCCCCTAGTCACAGTCACTAGTCAGGATATTCAGGATATTATCCGATACGATAAATTCACTACAGTCACTGATAAAAATTGAAATTATAATCAGCTTAATCAACTTTTATGTAAGAAAATTAAGGGCAAATCGAGAGTAATTTTTCCTCGACTTTCTCGTATACTCAGAAAAGAAAAATAATTATGTTTTTAGTTATATTTCAGCTCTTTAACGCATTATTTTCATTATTTAATGAACTTAAATAACAGAATAGATTTAATAGGTAGGATTTGAAGTTGATTTGGCGAAATTTCGATGTTTGACAGAAGACACTTTAGCTGTTTTTAACATGATGATAACTAAAAACTAGGTTTCTGAATTGTGCCACTTTAGAAATAGCTGTACGATATAAGGTGCCTTAAAAATAATAGCTATAATAAGCGAATAGCAGTTATAATAAGCAGAGCTTAGCAGAATTAGTTCTTTCTAACACAACAAAGTCTTAATGACTCTAACAGAAAAGAAGGAAGCAATAAAAAATAACTGAAATATTCACAGTGATATCTAAAGTATGCAATACTGATATGCCTTGGCGACAAAACAAATTAGAGAAAACTGTACAGAAATAACATTGGCGATTTTTAATAATTGCTTAATGAAATACAAGTAAAAATTCAATATTTTGGCTATGTTTTACAGCAAAGACCGGAAAAAAGGACAGTTATATAGAAGCAGCCAGTGTAAGTGTTACAGTGGTTAAAAAGCAAAATTAATAGCAATGCATTGGTAATTATAAAAAAAATTAATGGAAAAAAATGTCATAAAAAAGTGTATTGGCGTATTAACAGGGATTACGGGACAGGAATAATATTGAAATAAAATATTAACCACTATCCTGAAAAGGAAATGTAACACAGAAATAATTATAATTATTAGGTAACAAAATCCCGAGATTTCAACTGCCTAAGGGCGTCCATCTTGTTTAATCCGGCATTGCAAATAAAGTGCAGTGTAAAGGAACTCTATCAACGGAAAATAGATGAAAAATGCGAACACACAGAAATAATCAGGGTGAGTTTTGACAGAGGGGATGAAACAAAATGTAATATTCGATGCCTTATGACGAATATTAACAAATGTAGATGAAACGCTTGAACAAATAATCGAAGACAAAATAAACGATTTATAAAAAAGAACTGTGAGGCTTAAAAAAAGGTTTAGAAAATAACAGGAGTATTGGATACCTTACATTAAAATATCCGTCTACGTTAAAAAGTCATTTTTTGACAAAAATCATAATTTTTTTATTCCTCTATTGTAAAATATCAACCTTTATGCTTCTAAATCTGTTTTTGTTTTGTCTCTACGGCATTTTAAAGAGAAGTTACAGATATTTAAACATCAGTGACAGCTGTCAAAACAAAACGGAAGTAGCGACTTCGGAACCGGAAGTTGTGAATTTAAAGCTTTTTAAAAAAGAGCATTTTTTGGACAAAACTTTTTAAATTTTCCTGAAGATTAGTTAAAACATTTTTCTACAATTTTTAATAATTAGCAACTTGGCAATCAGAAAGTTTTGAGGCAAGAAAGTGTGGGGAATTTTAAACATGTATTTTAATTTTTTAATAGTTATAGTTTCTTTCATAAACTTCAAATGCGTTTTTCTCATAACGGTATTTTTAATAAAATAGTGAAACTTAAAATGGGATTTCTCAAAAAGTTCTAAAAAAAATATTTTGTTGGAAATTATTATGAATGCTTTTGATAGTATTTACTAGTGAATGACCTAAAAGCTTTAAATTTGGATAACTTTTAATGATGTTACACTCATAGTTAGATATAAAGGTAATGAAAATTCGTTAAAAATTCAATGTGTATGATTTTGAAGGACCAAAATTTTTTTTACCAAATGTAAATTAAGCAAAGATTTTAGATGATTCACTAGTCCAGTTATAAGAAATTTGTTGCTTCAAAAAATATTCAAATAATTTAATTTATTAAAAAACTAGACCTTTTGAAAACCCCCGATATTTTACTAAATTTTCTTCATTTATTAGAAATTTTATAAAAACTTCTCCAAGAATAATTTAAGTGCAATTCTTTATGATAATATAAAAAATAAACCTAAAAATGTAAAAACATGAACTAGTTTCTACGTTAAAAGAAAAAAGTTCTCCGAACGTAGACGGATACCTTTAAGAAAGAGAAAGAAAAAAAAGAGCCATTTAGAACAGCCAGGTGGGGTTTTAACACGTTGACTGCCAGATGCGTTTTTAATGGTTTACTCAAGGCGCCGACTTAAACTTTTCATTATGCGATGCATATACTGAAATATTACGAGTATTTGCAGCAGATAAAATGAGGTATAAAATCATTCTTGAAGCAGTTTTTGTGGTGGGGGTCATCTGTGACTCCCACGGTGCGGTAGGCAATTGTTACGATTGTCCATTTTTTTCAAACAATCGTGCTTCGATTGCTAAGTGATTACTCTCGTTCTTTAGCAATCAAAGCAGCTAGGAAGAACTAGAGAAAAGAATTGGACTAAAAAAGTGGTGACATATTGTTCCGATTGCGTCGATTCGCCTTTTCTTTGTCTCGAATCTTTCAATCTGACTCATCGCAAGTACAACTTTGATATACCCCCCAAAAAATTACGCGCCAAATCTGGCAGTCCCTATTGACTTTTTAGGGTTGCTGTTTCTTTTTTTGGTGTTGCCAATTTAGGTTTTTTCAGCTTTTAGGTTTTTGCTGTTGCCGAATTTAGTATTTTCTTGTATTTTGTACCATTTTTTGAGTTTTTCTTTTAAAGTTTTGTGGCAACAATTTTTGGATTTCATATATGTTTTACCGCCATTTCATTCATTCACCATTTCTTTGTGAAGTGATCAAGCGGATTTCTGACTTGCTGTATTTTGCTGCAAATCTGGTTGTATTTTCCAATTATATTTTTTTTCTATTAATTATTTTTATCTTTTAGATTTCAATATGTTTCGTAAATCATATTTAGCGGCTAATGTTGATTGTTTCAATAAATTTATTGAAATTGCTCCTGGGGTAAATTCGGAGGAATTCAAAATTTCTGTATAAATAATTCTTTTTATTAGATTGCCGACACGTATTTTCAATTGTATTTGTTAAAATTTTTGTGTAAATTGCATATAATATGTTATTCAGTGTCATTTATTTGTATTTTTTATGTATTTATTGTATTTTTTAGGTATTCTTTTTTTGTATTTAATGATTCCGTATTTTTTATGTATTAATTATTTGTATTTAGCGAGAATCCATCTTGGCGAGAAAAAAAGGCGCCAAAAACAGGTATTTTGCTTGGCGAGAAAAAAAGTCGCCAAATTTCCGATTTTTTTTTGGGGGGGGGTATATCAAAGTTGTTCCTCATCGCAATATGCACTGATAAAATGTACATATTTCATGCACTAATAAAATTATTTTTGTATGTTCTATACTGCATTAATTTCTCCAAACCTTTATAATAACAATGGTATTATCGAAAAATTTATCAGTTTCCATATTTACTATAATTATGTTCTTTTATTATTTGCTGCGTCGCCGGTCACCTCCATGGTAGTCAACGTGTTAAAAATACTGACAGCAAAAACATAGCAGCTTTTAAGTAGTTTAAAGCAGTGATGAAAATACCTAAGCAGTAATAATTTGGTGAAGCTTTAATATCTCAAATTATAATATTTCAGATGATTTCTAAGGCATTATAAAGTATGTTTTAGGCGAAGAATATAGCATCAAGTAACTTTCTCTTTAAAAAATGTTTGACTATAATGCATTTACTATTACACATGTCTGGCTTTTCAGGGAGAAAGGAATTATCCTACAGGGGATATTTTAAATATACACTTCTAATTATAAAAAATAAATCATCTGTTATAATTAAACTCTTTTTCGACAACTTTTTTCTCCCTAGGGTTTTTGATTTAGTTAAATTTTCCAAGCATTTCAAGTAAATCAATCAATACAACAACTCGGCTTGTGTTTATATATGAGCCGCTCAGAAGCCAATGCGGTTAAGTCCAAAACACAAAAAATTGAGAAAATTATTGTGTTTTGATACATTAGTTTTTAAAATTCTTGGTTTATTAAATTAATTAGAAAAGTGTATAAAGTATTTTTTCGAGGTGTAAACTCTACAAAAAAAAAAAAAAAAAAAAAAAAAAAAAAAAAAGAAAAAAAAAAAAAAACGAGAAATGTACAGGATGTACAGTATTTATTGAAATAATGACAGCATCTTAAAAATTTTAGGACTTATACCTTTTGGCAGCTGAAAAAGATAAAAAATTTATGTAAAAATAATAAAATAACATTTATCGTCATAAGTTTTATGTTTATGTTTTGCCTTTTATGTTTGTTTATGTTTATCTTTTGTTTATTCTTTTTATATGCCACTGAAAAAGATAAGAAATTTATGTAAAAATAATAAAATAACATTTATCGTCATAAGTTTTATGTTTATGTTTTGCCTTTTATGTTTATCTTTTGTTTATTCTTTTTATATGCCACTGAAAAAGATAAGAAATTTATGTAAAAATAATAAAATAACATTTATCGTCATAAGTTTTATGTTTATGTTTTGCCTTTTATGTTTGTTTATGTTTATCTTTTGTTTATTCTTTTTATATGCCACTGAAAAAGATAAGAAATTTATGTAAAAATAATAAAATAACATTTATCGTCATAAGTTTTATGTTTATGTTTTGCCTTTTATGTTTGTTTATGTTTATCTTTTGTTTATTCTTTTTATATGCCACTGAAAAAGATAAGAAATTTATGTAAAAATAATAAAATAACATTTATCGTCATAAGTTTTATGTTTATGTTTTGCCTTTTATGTTTGTTTATGTTTATCTTTTGTTTATTCTTTTTATATGCTACTGAAAAAGATAAGAAATTTATGTAAAAATAATAAAATAACATTTATTGTCATAAGTTTTATGTTTATGTTTTGCAGTGTTACCAACAAATATCGAAAGGAGAAGAATAATTTAATTTTTATTTCAAAATTTATGTAAAAAAATATTGATAAAAAGTGGACTTATTCACAATGGCTTCTAAAATTATTATATAATATGTTCAGAAGCTATTAAAAAAAGGGCTGTCTAACCTAGAAAAAAGTAACCAGCGAGTAAGTCCTTTCATAACTAAGAAGATTATTATTTATTTCATCAAAATTTCCCAAAATCAGAAAATATCAAAAAATGGACTTAACTGCATTGGCTTCTGAGCTGCTCATATATATATAAAAAAAGAAAGGAATTGTTACAAGTTGGTACATAGAAAACCTTGAATCAATGATTTTTTTTTAAATATATTTAAAAACATGAATGTATGTAATAATATCAATATCTAAGCCCTGAAGTCTATCCAAAATTATCCCTTTTTCCCATTCATTATTCTAAATTTTAATTTCTCCTCTTTAGGGTGTAATAACGGGGTAAACCTGCCCCGAAATTTACACTTGAAAAACTTCTTTTAAAATTGACCCTATTATATTCCTCAGCCCGGGCATGCTAGGCTGCCAAGAATCCCACTAACCGTCTGTTCGAAAGAAAGACATCAGTCGTCGTGGCTGAACTTAATCTTTATTTCCTCTCAAAATTGGACAAAATCCAGAGGCATCTGCACCGGACAGTGTCAGAACGCTCTCTCTAAGGCAACCTTTTGCGAGAGACTGCCAAATACCGTATGTGTTTTAGTGTCGTGGGAAAATGCTGAGGCAACAGTTAATTGCTTAGAGAGAGTAACCCTTGGTCAGAGACATCTGCCAAAGTTTGGCGTTCCAGATGACTATTATTGCTGATCGTTATAAATTTTTCTGGGAGAGTTATTGCATTCTTATTGAAATGCCAGCAATATCTTTTTTTGCTTTGAGAATCAAAGAAAGAATTTCGGGGTTCGGCTGAAGGAATGAAAACATCCTCGTTTAAATTGGATGGCTGGGGAATATGGTTAATGTAAAGAGGATAAATTAAAATTTAAAATAATGAATGGAAAAAAGGGATAATTTTGGATAGACTTCAGGGCTTAGATATTGATATTATTACATGTATATATAACACTTTTTGGTTTAAACTGATACAGATAGATTCTAATAGAGACGCTATCAATTAGAGCTTAAAAAACTAACATTACAGCGGAACTCTAGTGTTTCCTGAAACCTCAATCATTGTATAACCGGTCGATCTTTCGGTGTTTGATTGCAATCACCAGGCGAATGCCCAAATGCAAATTGAAGGGGGAATTAACCTCCAGAAATCATTCTGGTATTTTAAACAGCATCCCCAATAACTTCCTGTAATCGAATAATGCCCCAGGCACTGCTATTTCAACCCACATTCACTATAACACTCGTTTCATGTCAAATTCTGTCTGCCTGAGACCTAGATAATCCTTCAGGTCTTTCTTGATGGGCAACTTGTCGATGTCTTTAGGAGTCCTGAGGCATGACCTCATTTGGTCTCTGATCGCACACCGCGTCAGGTGCTTCAGAGTTCTCGGTTGGAGTTGCAGGGTCTGGATCTCTGGTAGGATCTCTCTGTACCGTTCCTGGTACCTCTCCTGTATTCCCACGGAACACAGGTCATCGGTTGTCGGTATGGGGAACGGCACGGCTTCCAGGCAGGCCAGAAGCACCCTCCTGGCGTCGGAGTCGTCACGCAGGATGAGGACGCAGTAGACAAGCATGATTCCGTTTACGATGGGAGACGTCACCCTGGAAAAGAAGGTTAGGAAACATCAGTCAGATAAATAGCAGTAAAGATTCACACGTCGAATAACAATTACAACCCGTAGTCTGCATTTATAGCTATGGCATGGGGTAGTAAAGACTTTATATATTATTTGATAACACTCAAAAGGCCACCTAATCGATCGTGTGAAAGGTACTTACGATGCCGCGATAGAGGTTTCTTCAAATTTTGTTTATCACGAGGAGGGATCCAGATTCACCTCCTTATCAGTGTACCAATGCACAATGGGAATTATTGGTATTATAATTTTTTCAAGATGATATTAATATACATTAAATATACATTGTAAAATGTGCAATATAAATAATATATGTACGTCATCATTTCTTTTCCTCCTAGGAGCCATAAAAGCCCTTTCATTTAGCTCTCCATACAGGTTTAAAAAGTTCAAGAAGTCTAGAAATTACTAATATCAACAAACAAATTAAAAAATATTTTTGAATTGGGAAACATAACTAAGTTTGTTGGTTGATTTGACTTTAATGTTGTAAAAATCCTCTAAAAACATATTGCGCCGAACAAGAAGTATTAACTACAACACATACAAAAAAAGTAAAAAATAAAAGTAAAAAGAATTTGGAGGACGACGTAAGAGAGAAAACAAATTGCAAAGGTAAAAATCACATTTAAAATAAATAAAAAAAATATTAAATAGAAAATAGCAACAATATAAATTAGTACAGTAAATCAAAATAAAAAATAAAAAAAATTAAAACAAAAAATTAAATATTGATAAATTAAAAATTAAAAATTGTTAAATTAAAAATTGAAAATAAAATTAACACAAAAATTAAAAATCGAAGAACTCAAATAAAATCCTGTAGAGGATTTTATTATTAAAAACCTAAAAAATTTAAAAGAAAAATTGAAAATTAAAAATTGCTAAATTGAAAATTAAAAATTGTTAAATTAAAAATTAAAAATTGAAAATAAAAATTAAAAAATCACATAACTCAGATTTTATAATAAAATCCTGTAGAGGATTTTATTATTAAAAACCTAAAAAATTTAAAACAAAAAATTGGAAATAGATAAATTGAAAAAGAAAAATTGTTAAATTGAAATTAAAAATTGAAAATCAAAATTAAATCAAAATTCAAAATCCCAGAACTCAGATATCGTAATGAAATCCTGTAGAAGATTTTATTATTAAAAACCTAAAAAATTTAAAACAAATAATTGGAAATTGATAAATTGAAAATTAAAAATTGTTAAATGGAAAATCAAAAATTGAAAATCAAAATTAACATAAGAATTGATAATCACAGAACTCAGATTTTATAATTAGAGTAAAATCCTGTAAAGGATTTTATTATTAAAACACCTAAAAAATTTAAAACAAAAAATTGGAAATTGATAAATTGAAAATGAAAAATTATTAAATTGAAATTAAAAATTGAAAATCAAAATTAAATCAAAATTAAAAATCCCAGAACTCAGATATCGTAATGAAATCCTGTAGAGGATTTTTTTTATTAAAAACCTAAAAAATTTAAAACAAAAAATTGGAAATTGATAAATTGAAAACTAAAAATTGGTAAATTGAAAATCAAAATTAACAGACTAATTAATAATCACAGAACTCAGATTTTATAATTAGAGTAAAATCCTGTAACGGATTTTATTATTAAAAACCTAAAAAATTTAAAATAAAAAATTGGAAATTGATTAATTAAAAATTAAAAATTATTAAATTGAAATTAAAAATTGAAAATAAAAATTAAATAAAAAATAACAATCACATTACTCAAATTTCATAAAACCTAAAAAAATTAAAACAAAATATTGGAAACTGATAAATTCAAAATCAAAATTAAATAAAAATTAATAATCACAGAACTCAGATTTCATAATAAAATCCTGTACAGCGAAGAAACGGAAACAAACCTGGATGCAGTGTTTACTCGATGATTGTCTCAAGATTCGGTGATGAATTAAAAAAAAAAAAATTACATTCATGTATCGAAGACAGGAACATGATGTCAAAATGTGTGCATCTATGTAAGATGTCTTGTAGTACGCACACTGTGGAAGTGGTTCACCCAGTAAGCGATGGGCATGGGTGAGTCGGCAGTGACCCACTCCTAGACGAGGGATGATTACGCCATATAAATAAGAACAATATTTAAAGTGCGTGTTGTACTATCCATCACTTTGTAATTAACCCCTTGCCTGTGACGCCCGAACAGAGTTCGGGAAAGGCAAATGCATCCATTTTGGAATGTCCAACCCGAGTTCGGGCAAGACTAAAAACGGTATTTCAATTCCCTGAAGACCGAAATTAGTTCGTGTAATGCATAATATTTAATTTGCCATTTTTCCAATAGATAGAGATACTTTCTTGCGAGCAATTTCGCGCCATTTGTCGCCATCTCTCGGATACTGTAAACAGGATTTGTGAAATTCAAAGGAATCTGATTGACACGGAATTCATGACAGTTGATAGAGATAACAATAGTGTTGTATTAGTTTATTAGACTTATCCAGAAAATTATATCATTTGATTTGTTTTGCTATCATTTGAGCAAAAATTACTGTAATCCAATAACATTTGAAAATATTGAAAATAGTAGTTATTTCGTTTAAAATTTGTTTTTTCAAAAATAATCTATTTTCTTTAATTTTAATGATAACGAACAAAATTAAAGAGTAAAAAAACAGTTCCATTTTTGGCACATTTTTTTCAAAAATATTTCAAAGGCAAGGGGTTAATATTAACACATAGTATGCGGGACAAATACTAGTATGCTTTCTGACAATTGATACTTAAGTTCGGGTCACGTACTAGTACGGGTTTTGCCGTGTGCCTCTTCATAGAGGAAAATGTTTTGAACGTTACCACACTGTAAAACATTATTAGTTTTATGATTGCTCTTTTCATTTTTCATAATGTAAAAATGATTATAGATAACAACATCATTCGAAAAAATTAAAACTATATACTACTATTTCTATTTGATTTTTCATATTTACGATACTATTATAAATTTATCCACTAAAAAATATATTTTTTGTTTACAAAAATCTTATGGTTGTTAGTTATATATTTCTATTTATATATTTGTTTATATATTTCAATATAAAATACGAAAAGTTAATTAAAAATGAAATAATTTTCGATCTATTGAGATTTAACTGAATAACTAAATTTAAGCGCAAAACGCCCGCTTCCGGTACAATTCCGCTGCGAATTGTACCCGCACACAATGTGTTAATATTGTAACGTACTGGGAATGTAGTAGGAGAGGACGTCAATGAAACAGGCTAGAAACCTAGGTAATCTAGATTAAATATTTTATTCAATCGAATAATTTATGTACAGGTATGTACAGATTCAGTAGGATGTAAACATTCGGGGATCTCGTACAGAGATGATATTCACACACTAAGGATGAGTGGGATACCGGAACAGTATGGCTAGGGCTTCCAATCACAGGAGTTGTTCACTAATTAGTGCCGGGAATAATGCTGACACAATCACTCCGACTGACGATTAGCACAGTAGGCTTTCACAGCAAGGTTCGAAAATTCTGAGTGCGTATCACGCTGGGATTCGTGAAGAAAATCTCAGGATGCAAGACGATCCAAATTCGAGAGCAAAGTCACTCTCGACTGCCTACTTCTATGCAAGAAGTTAACTAAAAATTAGCAGATAACGGGAAAGGAATTCCCGAGTCGAAGGTCGACTTCCTAGCAACAGAGACGCTGGAGTTCTCTAAGCGGTCCTTGAGCGACCAGGCTCTATCAGGTAGAAGCCTCGAGAAGAATAAAAGCCTCCCTTTTTAGTACTGTCCTCCCTTTTATAGCGGCACTCGCTCCCTTTGCTCGGTTCTTCGGGAAACTTCCAGAACCAGGGTGACGTAATCTTGCGGTCACTCCCAAGCCTCGGATCAGCTGTTCTGTTTCCAGATGTGGCCGAAAGGCAGTCTTCAGATCCACCGACTTAAACAACTTAATGGCCTTTTTTGCTACCGCTAATGGGCGACAAGGTGCACTGTAATTATTTACACTCTTTTCACAGCGGCGTTCCATTCAACAGATTCACAATGCCTAGACGATAAGGCGCTGGCAACGAACAGTTTTCAATTAAGCTACTTAGAACACCTGGTTCTATTTGAGACTAATCGTGAGTCCACGGCGAAAGGTCACCTTCGGCTCCTCGTTCTTCGGGGTCATGTAACGGATCGTTACAATACTAATATTACCCAAAGAAAGAGTTTAGTTGTTCCAGTCTATCAAAAAACTTATCGAATCATAGAGTAAATTAAAAAATATCTCTTGGTTATATTTAAACCGTTTTATGACATTCCGTAGATGCTAATTATAATTTTCATCTTTAGAGCTAAAATATAATTTTCAAACGCGCATGAAAGAGATGTTGGGTGAAAAAAGATTTATGTGAAAGTTGTAATGCGCTGATATAGAAAAACTGTATGAGAGCTTCAGTAGGATAAGAGCCAGTGGTTATGATGGAATATGCGACTGAAAATAAAGAATGGGGCACAATTGGAATCAGTGTCAAAGTAACAAATTTTCAATTCAGATATAAGGGAAAAATAGAATATTTATACAGTGGATTTCGCTTAAGGTATCCGTCTACGTTCGGAGAACTTTTTTCTTTAAACGTAGAAACTAGTTCAAGTTTTTACATTTTTAGATTTATATATTATATTATCATAGAGAATTGCACTTAAAAAATTTATTCCTGGAGAAAATTTAATAAAATTTCTAATAAATGAAGAAAATTTAGTAAAAAAATCGTGGTTTTTCAAAATTTCTAATTATAATAAAAATAAATTATAATAAATTATAATAATTAAATTATAATAAATATAAAGGTCTAATTAAATGTCAAATAAAAATTTAATTTATTTATAATTTAATTTATAAAAAAATTAAATTATTTCAATATTTTTTTATGCAACACATTTCTTATACACTGGACTAGTGAATCACCAAAATTTTTTGCTTAATTTACATTTGGTAAAAAATTTTGGTCCTTCAAAATCATACACATTGAATTTTTAACGCATTATCTGCTGCAAATACTCGTAATATTTCAGTATATGCATCGCATAATGAAAAGTTTAAGTCGGCGCCTTGAGCAAACCATTAAAAACACATCTGGCAGTCAACGTGTTAAAGCCTACCTGGCTGTTCTAAATGGCTCTTTTTTTTCTTTCTCCTTCTTAAAGGTATCTACGTTCGGAGACTTTTTTCTTTAAACGTAGAAACTAGTTCATGTTTTTACATTTTTAGATTTATTTTTTATATTATCATAGAGAATTGCACTTAAAAAATTTATTCCTGGAGAAGTTTTTATAAAATTTCTAATAAATGAAGAAAATTTAGTAAAAAAATCGGGGGTTTTCAAAAGGTCTAATTTTTTAATAAATTAAATTATTTTAATATTTTTTGATGCAACACATTTCTTATACACTGGACTAGTGAATCACCTAAAATCTTTGCTTAATTTACATTTGGTAAAAAATTTTGGTCCTTCAAAATCATACACATTGAATTTTTAACGAATTTTCATTACCTTTATATCTAACTATGAGTGTAACATCATTAAAAATTATCCAAATTTAAAGATTTTGAGTCATTCACTAATAAATACTATCAAAAGCATTCATAATAATTTTCAATAAAATATTTTAAGAACTTTTTGAGAAATCACATTTCAAGTTTCAACATTTTATTAAAAATACCGTTCTGAGAAAAACGCATTTGAAGTTTATGAAAGCAACTTTAACTATTAAAAATTAAAATACATGTTTAAAATTCCCCACACTTTCTTGCTTCAAAACTTTCTAATTGTCAAGTTGCTAATAATTATAAATACTAGAAAAATGTTTAAACTAATCTTCGTGAAAATTTAAAAAGTTTTGTCCAAAAAATGTTCTCTAAAAGGCTTTAAATTCACAACTTCCGGTCTGAAGTCGCTACTTCCGGTTTGTTTCGACAGCTGTCACTGATGTTTAAATAGCTATAACTTTTCTTTAAAATGCCGTAGAGACAAAACAAAAAACAGATTTAGAAGCCTAAAAGTTGAAATTTTACAATAGAGAAATAAAAAAAAGTTATGATTTTCGGCAAAAAATGACGTTTTTAACGTAGACGGATAAATTAATGAGATTAGTTTGGAACACCGAGATTTTGATAATAATAACCGATTGATAACAATGAACAATATGCAAAATTAGATAAATTTACCCCCCCCCTTTTCTTCCTACATACTACATTTTAAAACAAAATGAAAAAACACATCTTATATTTATGTACTCTATATTATCCTTTAAAACATAAGAATTGTATATACATAATTTTAAAAAAATGATAAATTGTTGACTGTCTACAATTCTTTCTAAGAAGCTCATTGATAAATTGTTCTTAATCATAATCAACCTGTCATAACGATTTAAAATTTCGATCTTTTGTTTTGATGTTGAATCATTTCGCTTTCTAGCTTCCATGTCGACAAACTGCATGTAAGCGAGCAAGGCATAAAATGTGAATACGCTCCTTATCAGTTCCGATAAGAATGTGTTGACTTCTGCTTATCTGACGACCATTGACCACCAGCAGGGTGTGCGCATTTCTGAAAAATACCAGAAACGTGTAATTTCCCACTCCTTTGTTCATTCCCGATTTCCATAGGTGAAAGAGGAAGAATTCTCCGAAATTCAAACAACAGCGAAGGGAAGGAAAATAATGGACTCCTTCTGAATATATTGTGAATATTCCTTTGCCAGTTAAAATGAGTTTCGAAATCTGATTCCATTAACTGATGCTTACGATCACATACGCGATAATTTTAGCATACAAATGAATAGAGAAAATCGGAACCAAGTGATTTCGATAACAATAAGTGATTGATAACTTTAACCGCGATCACATTAACCCTCTGACTGCTCATCCCGCGATTTCCACGGGCAATTCAAATGTAGCAAAATTTGCTCATCCCGCGATTTTCGCGGGCATGTGTTTTTCTTCCTTTATAAGAAGCGCATTCCGCCTTTTCACTGTTTAACCAGTGAAGTAAATTATACACAGTATTAGACATTTAATTAGGTAATAAATATAATTATATGACTAGAACTATTATAGTTATATTAGATAACAGAATGATAGATAGTATGTTATAAATAGAAACTATGTTAAAGTTGAAATTTATTATAAAATAAATGTTTTATGTGATAACATCTGAAATTAGTTTTTCTGAAAGCTTATTTTCTCATGATAAAAGTCAATATAAAAAATATTTTCTAGAAAAGAATTAGTATTTCAATTCTCCAAGATATATATATATATATATATATATATATATATATATATATATATATATATATATATATATATATATATATATATATAGATATATATGTATATATATATATATATATATATATATATATATATATATATATATATATATATATATATATATATATATATATATATATATATATATATATATATAGATAGATAGATAGATAGATAGATAGATAGATAGATAGATATAGATATAGATATACTTAAACTATGCAAAAAATAAGCAATTTTTAAAGAGATCTCGGTTTACAAATTGAGCAATCAGAGGGTTAAGCGATGTATTCAGCTAATAATGTGATATTTAATTATTACACGTTGAGCATCCCACTCTTTTATTTTTAGTCTTGTTACCCATCAGAAGAACTGGCCTTTATTCTACAGAAGCCCCTCACGCAGTTAATCTAGAACAGTGCAAGCCGAACAAAGACCTAGGGCAGTGGTTGGCAGACTTATTAGCCAAAGACCCAAATATGAACATTACAACAATTTTTAAATAATTTGGGAGCCAAATCTGCCTGTTTAGTAAGCTTTTATTCCACTAAATTAGTAGTACACTAAATAAGACTAAATTTCATACTTAATAAATATTTATTAATGATATTTAGTAATGGTAGATAAGACAAAACTGTTCACACTGCAACTGCTGGTCTGTGATGCCAATTTATACCCTCCCCCCCCCTACTGTAGGAAAAGTATGCGCGCATGCTTGTGGTACCTTTGTATCACACCGGAGTACGCCGGAAACATACGTAAAATTTCAGCCGGTAGCTTGTACATGGTTTGTGTTTACGTTTAAGAGAACTAATAAAGTTAAACTCTATGTTAATTACGTAATTTTACAACAATATAAAATTTTAATTACCTATCTATCTTTTAACTTAAGCAAAAAAGTATACATGTTCTCGATTTATAAAAGAATTTTAATTTATCAAAATAAGGTGAAATTTTTTTCTTACTAAGTTTTTTTTTTAAATGAAAATATTATTGCGCCATCCGTGAATATTTGTGCCAGAGACACACCTAAGGAGACAAAGAACTACATGCGGGTCTGGAGCCGCACTTTGCCGACCACTGACCTAGGGCACTGTTCTTCGATAACGGAATTCGTAAGTTTGAATCCCCACTATCATATGAATGTTCGTAGCCGTTCGGAATCGGCTTTAAGCAGCAGCTACCGGTCTGATAACCCTTGTGTTGCAAAAAAGTAGACTGTATATCTCCAAACAAAACCAAACTTGTTAGTGCACTACAACTTTCACATAGGAGATTTTTTTAGTATTTTATTAGTATAAATTATCTTTTAATTTTTATTATTTTTATCTCTTTTTTGTGAAAAAAGCAATCTTTTTGAAAAATACTTTTTTATATTTATTTTATTTTTGTATACCTATTACTTAACCCTCTAAGCGGTTCGCACGTACAATTCCGCTTAGCCGATGATGACTTCAAAGCGGTTGTCACGTACAATTTTCGACCTCGAAAAACGTTCCGAAAATGGATGTAATGTACATTTCTGCCAGTGTTTTCCCCTATGGAGTTTTGAGGTACGAGCGTCAGGTCGATTGTTTAGGAACTGCACACCTACTCTCTGAGGCACAAAAACGCTGATAACTTTTCATGGCTTTGTAAATCTCTATTTCGAAGTATTTCGTTTGCGGTAACAGATGTATCTCTAACTGCACCACTTAAATAGCTTGGATGACTTTCGTAAAAAAGATAGAAATCATTCTCTTAAAGAATATTTTTATTTGTACTTTTAGAACCCATTATTTCTTATGGGATGATCTTCGAGACTTGACGAGCTGTATGTGTATTAAAAATTAACAATCTATAATGTCTATTTATATATATATTTATAACCGGAAATAAAGGAACAGTAACGAGGGTGGGTTTCCCGTATTCCAATCTAGTCGACAAAGGGTGAAGTAAAAAATCATAGAACACTTTGGTCACTGACACAATGAAACTTTAATGTATTTTTTGGAGACTTTTTTTCCTTGATGTGTTCCACTCGGAGGGTTAAGCTTACCTTTTCAACATATCTGGGCCGAAAAATGGCCAAATGGCAGAGTGCTGCTCTTCGGTAAAGAGTTCGCAGGTTCGAATCCCTCTTCTGGCATGGATGTTCGTAGCCATTCGGAATCGTTTTTAAGCAGTAGGTCCCTACTTCATTAATCCCCGTGTTGTGAAAAAGTACACCATAGAGCTCCTAACAAAACCAAACTATATTAGTGTAACCCTATAACTATATTACAGTAAACTATATTACGGCTTTAACATATGGGCTTTTCACGCAATTTCTCTTTTAAGGACTGTTTTAAAATTATCTTTTCATTTTTAGCATTTTATCTCTTTTTTCGTGAAAAAAGCAATCTTTTTGAAAAATACTTTTTTATGTTTATTTTATTTTTGTATACCTATTACTTAAGCTTACCTTTCCAACATATTTGGGCCAAAAAGGCCAAATGGAAGAGCTCTGCTCTTCGGTAAACAGTTCGCGGTTTCGAATCCAGCTGCTGGCATGGAGGCATGGATGTTCGTAGTCGTTCGGTATAGACTTTAAGCAGTAGGTCCCGGTCTCATTAATCCTCTTGCTTAAAAAAAGTAGACAGTATATCTCCAAACAAAACCAAACTATGTTAATGCACTACAACTTTCACACAGGAGCTTTTCACGTAATTTCTCTTTCAAAGGCTGTCTTAAAAATATATTTTAATTTTTAGCTTTTTTTATCTCTTTTTTTTGTGAAAAAAGCAATTATTTTCTTAAAATGCTTTTTTATTCATTTCATTTATGTATACCTATTGCTTAAACTTACATTTCCAACATATTTGGGCCGAAAAATGGCCAAATAGCAGAGCTCTGCTCTTCCGTAAAGAGTTCGCGGGTTCGAATCCCACTGCTAGCAGATCTGTTCGTAGCCGTTCGGAATCGTCTTTAAGCCGTAGAACTCGGTCTTATTAGCTCTCGTGAGCAAAACAGTAGACAGTAGCGCTCCAAACCAAACACACCAAAATATTTGGCCGAACTATGGTTGAATGGTTAGAGCGCTGAACTTCGGTACCCCAGTTTGGGAGTTCAAATCCCACTGTTACATGGATAATCGTATCCATTCAGAATCAACTTTAAGCAGTAGGTCCCGGTGTCGTTAGCCCTCGAGAGCAAAACAGTAGACAATAGAGCTCCAAATCAAACCAATCCAAAATATTTCTCCGAACTATGATCGAGTGGTTAGGGTGCTGGTCTTCGGCTCCCCAGTTCGTGAGTTCGAATCCCACTATGGCGTGGGTGTTGATAGCCGTTCGGAATCGGCTTTAAGCAATAGGTACCGGTCTCATTAGCCGTCGTGTTGGAAGAAAGTAGACGTAGTGTTCGAAAGCAAACAAACATATTTAAGAAATGTTTTGTAGATAGGTTGAATAATGA
>CM063507.1:32295495-32312995 GCA_032207245.1 Pardosa pseudoannulata
TTATATGTCTTTGAAAATTAAGAATTTTGTTCGTTTGTGTGTTTGTTCTTTATTCATAACCACCAGGCTTGACTAAATGAATTCAATGTGATTCTATCGGGAGACTTTAGAGGAATAGGAAGATGCACAAATTATTGAGCGTGTTCCAGATAATTTTCAGCCAAAAAACAAACCATTTTTTTACATGACTCTTAGGGTACTTTAAAATTCTGGAAAATTAAAAATTTTACTAATCCCGTCATATGATGGGCTATATGCTAGTAAATAAATAATGTGTATTATATTAGTAAATCCTAAGTGTGTATTGGTAGACTAATAAATGTGACACTGATCAAAACGTTGTATTTTACAGATTCTAATGAAAAGCTCAGGTATATTGTTACGAAAAACATATCTTGCAACATAAACTGTATTATGCATAACACTAAAAACATCTCAATGTATTCTGATACCAAATTATCGCACAGACACATAATAAATATGTCTAATGCTCGTCAAACTGTTATTTTGGAAATATTTGTAAATAAAACAGTTTTTCTGTACTGTTGGAAATATTACTGTGAATATATTTCACTTTGCCTAAATCAAATACATTTGGTGAAAGGTCATGCTTAGTATTAAAATCTGTCAAAAATCCCATACGAATCTCACTGAGTCAGACAAGATTAATTTTTTAGCTGTTTAATACATCCAAAAAACAGCTCGAATAAAGTAAATTAGAACGAAATAATTGGTAATCGTGCTGAACAAGACATAAAAACGGAATTTTTTGATAAAGATTATTAAGAATTATTAAATGTTATTATGCAGAGCACAAAATTATATTGGTAGATTGATAAGCGAAATTTATATCTTGTAAATTTTATATGGCTAAACGTGCTGTAGTTTGCATTGTATTAATAAATCCTAAAATCATATTAGTAAACTGATATATGGCATCGTTAAAAATATAGTATTTTACACCTTATGATGCAACGCTGTGGTACAATAATATGTAAAATATATGATCTTGCAACATAAACTGCATTATACATAATACAAAAAAGATCTAAGTGTACACTATTACCAAATGAATTCTCAGCATAGGTGAAAATGTAGTATTTTACACCTTATGATGCAAAGGTGAGGTACAGTAGTATGTAAAGCATATCATCTTGCAACATAAACTGCATTATGCATAATACTAAAAAGATCTAAGTGTACACTAGTACCAAATGAATTGGGCAAAATCCATCGCACAGACAAATAATACATATGTGTAAGGCTCGTCAAACTTATATATATTGAAATATATATAAGTTAATATATAAGTATATATATATATATATATAACTAAATATATAACTATCAATATATATATAAACTTATATATATATTGATAGTTATATTGAAAATATTTGTAAATAAGATAGTTTTTCTTTACTGTTGGTAATATTATTATGAAAATATTTAACTTTGCCGAAATTCAATGCATTTGTTGAAAGATTATTCTCAGTATTAAAATGTGTAAAAAATCTCATACGAATATCACTGAGTCAATCAAAATTAAAATATTTAGCTGTTTAATACATGTAACAAAATATTTTGGATAATATTAGTTTTGATGAATAATATTATGATGATGATAATATTAGTTATGATTAGTAATTGTGTTTAACAAGGCTTAAAAAACGGAATCTTTAAATAAAGTTCATTTATGATTATTAAATTTTACTGTGCGATGCACAAAGTTTTATTGATACATTTGATATGCAAAATTTATATTTTGCAAAACGTGCTACAGTTTGCATTATATTAATAAATTCTAAGTTCATATTAGTAGACTTATATGTGACATAGGTGAAAATGTAGTATTTTACACCTTATGCAAAGTTGTGGTACAGTAATATGTAAAGCATATCATCTTGCAACATAAACTGCATTATGCATAATACTAAAAAGATCTAAGTGTACACTAGTGCCAAATGTATTGGGCGAAATCAAGACACACATAAATAATACATATGTGTAAGGCTCCTCACACTGCTATATTGAAAATATTTGTAAATAAGATAGTTTTTCTTTACTGTTGGTAATATTATTGTGAATATATTTAACTTTGCCTAAATCCAATGCATCTGTTGAAAGGCTTTTCTCAGTATTAAAATGTGTAAAAATCGCATACGAATATCACTGAGTCAATCAAAATTAAAATCTTTAGCTCTTAAATACACGCAAAAAATATTTTGGATAATATTAGTTAGGTTTAAATAATTGGTAATTGTGTTTAACCAAACTTAAAAACGGAATTTTGAGATATAGTTCATTTATGATTATTAAATTTTACTATGCAATGCACAAAGTTTTATTGATACATTTGATATGCAAAATGTTTATCTTGCAGAATGTATTATAGCATGCATTATATTAATAAGTCATAAGTGTGTATTAGTAGATTGATATGTGACATAGGTGAAAATGTAGTAATTTACACCTTATGATGCAAAGTTGGAATACAGTAATATGTAAAATATATGATCTTGCAATATAAATTATATTGTGTATTATAGCAAAAATATTCTAAGTGTGCACTGGAATACTGATCAGGGCTCCACCATCATAAAGAAGAATGATACAATGTCTAGTGTTAAGTCAAACTGTTATTTTGATGATGTTTGTAAATAAGATAGTTTACTTTTTTGTTGGAAAAAAAAGTTTCAAATATATTTAACTTTACCTATATCAAATGCATCTGGTGAAAGGTCATTTTAAGTATTAAAACATGCAAAAATTGTTTATGAAACTGAGTCAATCAAAACTTAATTTTTAAATAAAATTTTTATAATTTTTAAATGGTATTATGCAAAGTACAAAGTTTTATTGATACATTGATATGTAAAATTCATACCATTTTGCAAAACATGCTATAGTATGTATTGAAAAATCCTAAGTGTGTATTTTATATCATTTGTTAATTATGTGGCTTAGTTTTCTGTTGGAAATATTATCAGAAATTTATAATATATTGTTATGATGAAATAATTGATAATGTTGCTAAATTAAATCTTAGGAAATATAATTTTTTGATAAAATAAAATTTTACTTGTATCTACATACTTTGTTAGAGATTTAATGAAATAAATTTTAATTATTTTTTTTAACTTATTAACAAAACTTGACTAGGAAAACTAAAATTGAATGTTAAATACATAAAATGTTTTATCAATAAAACTTAAAAAAATTGTTTGCTTTATTTTTTGTTTTATTTTATTTATTTATTTATTTATTTTTTTTGTATGCTGAATTTATAATGATAGCGGGATGGGAAGGTAAAAAGAAAACACCTAAAGCTCCAAAAGTGTTTTGATCCGGTCTGCTAAATATGCATTGGTATATTGATTTACTAAATTTATCGCAGTTTGCAAATTCTGCTATATTGCGTATTATAATCAAAAAACCTCTTTTAGCAATTTCTCCCTGTAAACTCAGCAGACTTAATAATTATATGCGATATTTTATATGATGTCATATCATTCTTAAATGTTTATATACTTGGATAATCCCAAAAATTTATCATTAGCGATTTGAGAAATATTTACTGAGGTATTACAGTAGATTTTTTCAAACATTCATAAAATAATTTCAAAAATTTTAAAACATAACAAGGAAAATATATTTGCAAAAAATGAATTTTCTGTACAAACGAAAAATAAATATTTCTTATAAATATGGAAAATTATTTTGCATAAAGATTATCCTTACGTAAAGGACTAGAAACTAATCTTCGTGATAAATCCACATATGGCTTCTCTGCACTTTTTTAGAGTTTAAATAAAGCCAAAGTTGGTTTCCATAATAATGAAATGCATCCGATTAAACAGTGAATGAACATTTGATATGGAAATTAAGCTTTGCGTAGGCATTTGGTACGAATTGTGTAAATTGTGGTAGTTGCAGTATTGCAATACAGCAACAAAATCGTCTTATTAAAGCTCACTGTGTAAGTGACATCAATTGTGTATGTTGCAAATTTGAAACATGGTGGTACAAAAAACCTTTTTAAGCAATTTATCCCTGTAACCTCAGTAGACTTAATAATTATATGCGATATTTTATATGATGTCATATCATTCTTAAATGTTTATATACTTGGATAATCCCAAAAATTTATCATTAGCGATTTGAGAAATATTTACTGAGGTATTACAGTAGATTTTTTCAAGCATTCATAAAATAATTTCAAAAATTTTAAAACACAACAAGGAAAATTTATTCGCAAAAAATGATTTTTCTGTACAAACAAAAAATAAATATTTCTTATAAATATGGAAAATTATTCTGCACAAAGATTATTTTTACTCGAAACTAATCTTCGTGATAAATCCACATATGGCTTCTCTATACATTTTAGAGTTTAAATAAAATCAAAGTTGGTTCCCATAATATTCAAATGCATTCGATTAAACAGTGAATGAACATTTCATACGAAAATTAATTTTTGAGTAGGCATTTGGTACCAATTGTGTAAATTGTGGTAATTGCAGTGTTGCAAGACAGTAACAAAATCGTCTTATTAAAGCTCACTGTGTAAGTGACATCAATTGTGTATGTTGCAGATTTGAAACATGGTGGTACAAAAAACCTGTTTAAGCAATTTATCCCTGTAACCTTAGTAGACTTAATAATTATATGTGATATTTTATATGACGTCATATCACTCTTAAATAGATGTTTACATACTTGGATAATCTCAAAAATTTATCATTAGCGATTTGATAAGTATTTACTGAGATGTTAGAGTAGATTTTTTTCAAACATTCATAAAAAAAATTCAAAAATTTTAAAACATAACAAGAAAAATTTATTCGCAAAAAATTATTTTTCTGTACAAACGAAAAATAAATATTTAATATAAATATGGAAAATTATTTTGCACAAAGATTATTGTTGCGTAAAGGACTCGAAACTAATCTTCGTGATAAATCCACATATGGCTTCTGTACACTTTTTTAGAGTTTTAATAAAACCAAAGTTGGTTTCCATAATAATGAAATGCATCCGATTAAACAGTGAATGAACATTTGATATGGAAATTAAGCTTTGCGTAGGCATTTGGTACGAATTGTGTTAATTGTGGTAATTGCAGTGTTGCAAAACAGCAACAAAATCTACTTATTAAAGCTCACTGTGTAAGTGACATCAATTGTGTATGTTGCAGATTTGCAACATGGTGGTATAGAGTATTAAAAAGGATAAGCCTTACCTGTTTCCCATCCTGTGGTAGATCTCGATCATAATGGGGTAGTCGTGCTGCAACAACACCATTATCTCCTCGAAAGATCCATGTCCGAGAGCATTCCAGAATATCCTGCTGTTCATTAGGGATTCAAGAGAGGTTTCATCCTCCCTGCACTCGACTGCACACTTTTCTCCGAGGTCGAACCTGCACTCGGCGAGCATCTCCAGGATGTACCTGAGGAAGCCCGGCTTGTCCACCAACCTGAGCTCCTCGATGTAAACATCGGAGATGATCCTCACCACAGATGGCTTGAAGGACTTGAGCATGGCCCGGAATCCACCCCTGTCCCTGTAGTTGGTCTCGTAGCACACCTCCAGTATCCTGGCGATGGCACGCAGGTAATGCCTCTCCCGCCAAGCGTGCGGAAATTTCGTGAACTTAATGAGCAGAAGAATGGCCGTGTTGACATCCGTGTGGAAGTAGAACAACTTGCTCTTGCGTTTCTTCGTTCGCAGGAACCTCAGGTTGTACTTGCAGTCTTGCATGAAGGTGATAATCTCGCTGAACCCTTCCGAAGGGAACAGGTCCATCTTGGATATTCCGTGCGATGCAGAGAAAACAAAATTAGAGGAGAGAGTAAAGCAAATCCTAGACACGAGAGCGGGTTTCTCCGGCGGTAGGAGAGAGAGAGATTTCAGCTGCAGTGCCGTCGGCTAGCGTCTTTTATCGCTATGGCAACCTACGGCGCTGTGCTTGGCAGGAAAGCCACCCTCCTTGGCTTATTTATCGCCAGAAATGAAGGGAGCCGTGAGGCTGTGCGCAAACACGCTTCTCGTTCAAGGAGAAAAATAGCCAGGCGACCATTCAAACGATAGCAAAATGCTTGTGTTTGACAGATGGCGGTACATTTTATCCATGTTGGGATTCAATCCATTCAAGTCCCTATACGCTGAACGCTGTCCAGAATACAAAATTTTAATTTTTTAAATTATAATTACTTTGTAATGAATTTATTTCCTTACATATTTGATTATACATAAAAATTACTATACATATAAAAATAATTATAATTTAGTTTTTATAATTTAATTTAAAGTAATTATAATTTTAATTTTTAAAATTATAATTACTTTGTAATGAATTTTTCCTCACATATTTGATTATACATAAAAATTACTATACATATAAAAATAATTATAATTTAATTTAAAGTAATTATAATTTTAATTTTTAAAATTATAATTACTTGTAATGAATTTTTTTCCTCACATATTTGATTATACATAAAAATTATTATACATATAAAAAATAATTATAATTTAATTTTTATAATTTAATTTAAAGTAATTATAATTTTAATTTTTAAAATTATAATTACTTTGTAATGAATTTTTTTCCTTACATATTTGATTATACATAAAAATTACTATACATATAAAAAATTGCTCACATTTTTAAAATCTGATATATAAAAGTTAAAATTAAAAATTAAAATCTTTAAAATTTAAATGCATTACTCATGAACAAATACCCTTTTGGAAAGATAATAAATTAATTTGTCTTCGGAAATTGTAAAAGCATCGAGTACAAAAATTTTAATAATTTATAGAGTAAATTAAGTTCATTTTCGAGGGGAAGAGGACAATATCTTGAAAATTATTACTTTTAATTGCAATTCCGGAGACAAATCGTAGAAAACGTATTAAAGAATACCTTACAAAATTTCGACCATGCATTAAAATAAAATTTGATATATGTCAATTTGAATTAGACTAATTTTGAAAAAGAAAATTGTGAGATAACTGAATTTAAATATTTTAGTACTCGTCTTTCAAGATATACCTACAGTTTTTTACATTTTACAATAGTTTGAGTTCAAATGGAGATTCACTTAATGATGAATGACTTAATGTAACTTAATGTAAAATGAGTGTAAAATTCACTATACAATCAAATTTATATTTTTTAAATATATATTCTTACTTTTTAAATATAGATTCATCGGTAAAGGATATGTACTTCCTGAAAGCGGATCCCTAACATTGTAAAAAATTAAATAAAAATAAAGCATAACGTCTTGTAATTATTGCAGAAGAATGTAGCTTGTTTTAAAAAAATATTTAAAAATTGCTGAAATTTGAAAAAATATTATTTAATAAGGCGGAATTTTAATATTGTAAAAATTCAAATAAAAATAAAGTATAATAACCTAATGTAATTATCGTGGAAGCATGTAGCTTGTTTTATTTGACTTACGAAAGTCTACAGTATTTTTAACATAAATAAAAAACGGGATTTCTTTTCAAGATTTATGTGCTTTGGACATCTTAAAATACCTTTGGATTACCATTAACTTTAACAGATGTCAAATATTTCGTCCCCTCCTCCACTACAAAATAGAATATTATTATTAGAAAAAAAAAAATTAGATCGAAGAACATAATTAAGGTCCACAGAGATTCTTCTTCTATTTTTTTAATACACTAGGAAACAAAATTTACATGCCAATTCATTTTTTTTGGAATCTAATATTAATTATCATTTAAAAAAGTATTATCATTTCAAGAAATTTTTCAATCTGAAAATAAAAAAATATTATTTAAACAAGCAGAATTTTAACATTGTAAAAAATCAAATAAAGTATAACCTAATGTAATTATCATAGAACCATGTAGCTTGGTTTATTTGATTTACGAAAGTCTGCAGTATTTTAACATAAAAAATAAAAATTTGATTTCTTATCAAAGATTTATATGTTTTGGACTTTTTAAAATATGTTTAGATTACCATAAATTTCTACAGATGTCAAATATTTTGTTCCTCACCCCCCTCCACTACAAAATAGAATATTATTATTATGATAAAAAAATTATAATTAAGGAAATATTAATGTCCACAGAGATTTTTCTCCTAAAAGTTTTTTAATAAACTAGAAAACAAAATTTACATGCGAATGCATTTTTTGGAATCTAATGTTAATTAATTATCATTTAAAATAGTATTATCATTTCAAGAAATTTTTCAATCGGAAATTTAAAAAAAATATTTAAAAATTGCTGAAATTTTAAGAAAATATTATTTAAAAAAGCGGAACTCTAACATTGTAAAAGATTAAAGAAAAATAAAGTATAACCTAATGTAATTTTTGTAGAAGTATGTAGCTTGTTTTATTTGATTTACGAAAGTCTGAAGCATTTTTAACATAAATGAAAAACGTGATTTCTATTCAAGATTTATGTGTTTTGGACCTCTTAAAATATAAGGGTCCACAGATATTTTTCTCTTAAAAGTATTTTTTTAATAAACTAAAAAACAAAATTTACAAGCGAATGCATTTTTTAAATCTAATATTATTTAATTATCATTTAAAAATAGTATCATTTCAAGAAATTTTTCAATAGGAAATTTTAAAAAATATTATTTAAAAAAGCGGAATTTTAAAATTTTAAAAAATCAAATAAAAATAAAGTATAATATCCTAATGTAATTATCGCAAAAGCAGATACCTTGTTTAATTTGATTTACGAAAGTCTGGAGTATTTTTTATTTAAAAAAATAACAAAGTGATTTCTTTTCAAGATTTATATGTGTTTTGGACAGTTTAAAATATGTTTGGATTACCATGAATTTCTACTGATTTCAAATATTTTGTCCACCCTCCCCTCCATTACAAAATATAATATTATTATTACGATAAAAAAATTACAACGAAGAAAATATTAAGATTCACAGATTTTTCTCCTAAAAGTTTTTTTTAATAAACTATAAAAAAAAATTATATGCGAATGCTTTTTTGGAATCTAATATTAATTTATAATTATTTAAAAATAGTTTTATTATTTTAAGAAACCTTTCAATTGGAAATTTTAAAAAATATTATTTACAAAATGCAGAAATTAAAAAAAAAATATTACTTAAAAAAATATGCGGAACTCTAACATTGCAAAAAATTAAAGAAAAATAAAGTAAAACCTAATGTAATTATTGTAGAAGCATGTAGATTGTTTTATTTGATTTACGTACATCTGCAGTATTTTTTACCTAAAAAAATAAAAACGTAATTTCTTTTCAAGGTTTATGTGTTTTGGACCTCTTAAAATATCTTTGGATTTCCATAAATTTCTATAGGTGTGAAATGATTTGTTCCTCCCTCTCTCCACTATAAAATAGAATATTATTATTATGATAAAAAAAATTAAAAGGAAGGAAATATTAAGGTCCAAATAGTTAAACTTCTAAAAGCTTTATTAATTAACTAGAAGAAAAAATTTAAATGCGAATGTTTTTACTGGAATCAAATATCAATAGATTATCATTTTAAAAATAGTATTATCATTTCAAGAAATTTTTCAATCTGAAATTTTAAAAAATATTATTTAAAAATTGCTGAATTTTAACACTGTAAAAAATCAAATAAAAATAATCTAATGTAATTATCGTAGAAGCATGTACCTTGTTTTATTTGATTTACGTAAGTCTGCAGTATTTTTAACATAAAAAATAAAAAAGGGATTTCTTTTCAAGACATATTTTTTGGACCTCTTAAAATATTTCTGGATTGCCATATATTTCTACAGATGTCAAATATTTTGTCCCCCCCTCCACTGCAAAATAGAATATTATTATTATGATTAAAAAATTTATAACAAAAAAAATATTAAGGTCCACAGAGATTTTTTGCCTAAATGTTTTTTAATAAAATAAAAAACAAAATTTACATGTGAATGCAAGTTTTGGAATCTAATATTAATTAATTATCATTTAAAAATAGTATTATCATTTCAAGAAATTTTTCAATTGGAAATTAAAAAAAAATATTATTTAAAAATTGCTGAAATTTTAAAAAATATTACTTAAAAAAGTGGAACTGTAACATTGTAAAAAATCAAATAAAAATAAATTAAAACCTAATGTAATTATCATAGAAGCATGTAGCTTGTTTTATTTGATTTAAGCAAGTCTGCAGTATTTTTAACAGAAAAAAAAAATAAAAAAGTAATTTTTTTTCAAGATTTATGTGTTTTGGACCTCTTAAAATATCTATCGATTACCATAAATTTCTACAGATGTCAAATAAATTGCCCCCCTCCACTGCAAAATAGAATATTATTATTATGATTAAAAAAAATTATAACGAAGGAAATATAAAGGTCCACAGATTTTTCTCCTAAAAGTTTTTTTAATAAACTAGAAAACAAAATTTACATGCGAATGCATTTTTTGGAATCTAATATGAATTAATCATCATTTAAAAATAGTATTATCATTTTAAGAAATTTTTCATTCGGAAATTTAAAAAAAATATTTAAAAATTGCTGAAATTTAAAAAATATTATTTAAAAAAGCGGAATTTTAATATTGTAAAAAATCAAATAAAAATAAAGTATAATAACCTAATGTAATTATCGTGGAAGCATGTAGCATTTTTTAATTATTTACGCAAGTCTGCAGTATTTTCACATAAAAAAATAAAAAAGTGATTTCTTTTCAAGATTTATGTGCTTGGGACCTATTAAAATTTCTTTGGATTACCATAAATTTCTACAGATGTAAAAAATTTTGTTCCTCCCACCCTCCACTACAAAATACAATATTATAATTATGATATAAAAACTTTATGACGAAGAAAATATTTAGGTCCACAGAGATTTTTCTCCTAAAAGTATTTTTTAATAAGTAAAAAGCAAAATTTACATGCGAATGCATTTTTTGGAATCTAATATTAATTATCATTTAAAAATAGTATTATCATTTCAAGAATTTTTTCAATATGAAATTAAAAAAATATATTATTTAAAAATTGCTGAAATTTTAAAAAAAAATATTACTTAAAAAAGTGGAACTCTAACATTGCAAAATATCAAATAAAAATAAAGTATAACCTAATATAATTATAGTAGAAGCATGTAGCTTGTTTTATTAGATTTACAAAAGTCTGCAGTATTTTTAACATAAAAATATAAAAACATGATTTCTTTTCAAGATTTATGTGTTTTGGACCTCTTAAAATATCTTTGGATTACCATAAATTTCTACAGATGTCAAAAATTTTGTTCCTCCCACCCTCCACTACAAAATAGAATATTATAATTTTATGATATAAAAAACTTTATAACGAAGAAAATATTAAGGTCCACAGAGATTTTTCTCCTAAAAGTTTTTTTTAATAGACTAAAAAACAAAATTTACATGCGAATGCATTTTTTGGAATCTAATATTAATTAATTATGATTTAAAAATAGTATTATCATTTCAAGAAATTTTTCAATCTGAAATTTAAAAAAAAATATTACTTAAAAATTGGAACTCTAACATTGTAAAAAATCAAATAAAAATAAAGTATAACCTAATGTAATTATCGTACAAGCATGTAGCTTGTTTTATAGTAAGCTAAGTATAGTTTTGTAGCTAAGTCTGCAGTATTTTTAACATAAAAAAAATAAAAAAGTGATTTCTTTTCAAGATTTATGTGTTTTGGACCTCTTAAAATATCTATCGATTACCATAAATTTCTACAGATGTCAAATAAATTACCCCGCCCCTCCACTGCAAAATAGAATATTATTATTATGATTAAAAAAAAATTTATAACGAAGAAAATATTAAGGTCCACAGAGATTATTCTCCTCAAAGTTTTTTAATAAACTAGAAAACAAAATTTACATGCGAATGCATTTTTTGGAATCTAATATGAATTAATCATCATTTAAAAATAGTATTATCATTTCAAGAAATTTTTTATTCGGAAATTTAAAAAAATATTTAAAAATTACTGAAATTTAAAAAATATTATTTAAAAAAGCGGAATTTTAATATTGTAAAAAATCAAATAAAAATAAAGTACAATAACCTAATGTAATTATCGTGGAAGCATGTAGCATTTTTTAATTGATTTACGCAAGTCTGCAGTATTTTCACATAAAAAAATAAAAAAGTGATTTCTTTTCATAATTTATGTGTTTTGGACCTCTTAAAATATCTTTGGATTACCATAAATTTCTACAGATGTCTAATATTTTTTCCTCCCACCCTCCACTACAAAATAGAATATTATAATTATGATTAAAAAAAATTATAACGAAGAAAATTTTACGGTCCACAGAGATTTTTCTCCTAAAAGTTTTTTTTAATAACTAAAAAACAAAATTTACATGCTAATGCATTTTTTGGAATCTAATATTAATTAATTATGAGTTAAAAAATAGTATTATTATTTCAAGAAATTTTTCAATCTGAAATTTTAAAAAATTTTATTTAAAAATTGCTAAAATTCAGAAAATATTACTCAAAAAAGTGGAACTCTAATATTGTAAAAAATCAAAGCATAACCTAATAAAGTATAACCTAATATAATTATAGTAGAAGCATGTAGCTTGTTTTATTTGATTTACACAAGTCTGCAGTATTTTTAACATAAAAAAATAAAAAGGTGATTTCTTTTCAAGATTTATGTGCTTTGGATTTCTTAAAATATCGTTGGATTACCATAATTTTTTACAGATGTTAAATATTTTGTTCCTTCACCCCCTCCACTACAAAAAAGAATATTATTATTGTATGTAATTATTTCAGAAGCATGTAGCTTATTTTATCGGATTTACGAAAGTCTGCAATATTTTTAACATAAAAAAATAAAAAAGTGATTTCTTTTCAAGATTTATGTGCTTTGGACCTCTTAAAATATCTATGGATTACCATAAATTTCTACAGATGTCAAATACTTTGTCCCCTTCCCCTCCACTACAAAATAGAATGCTATAAATATGATTAAAAAAACACTTTATAACGAAGAATATATTAAGGTCCACAGAGATTTTTCTCCTAAAAGTTTTTTTAATAACTAAAAAACAAAATTTACATGCGAATGCATTTTTTTGGAATCTAATATTAATTAATTATCATTTAAAAATAGTATTATACTTTCAAGAATTTTTTCAATATGAAATTTTAAAAATTATTATTTAAAAATTGCTGAGTTTTGAATTAGGATTTATACATTTCATTTGCTGAAAAAAAAATTATTTTAAGCATCAACTTTCAGATTGAAACACTATATGTATTTATTGATATAACTCAGCTAAATATCAATATTTGAAATCCAATGTGATTTTCAATTAAAACTTCATAGTGGTTATATTTTATCTTTTCAGTGTATATTAGAATAAGGATAATACGAAATAATAACACAAATTTATGTGTATTTATGAGTATAATAAATTCTTTAAAGAAACACAGGTGATAATGTTAATAAGAAAATACAAATGTAGGCTAGAAAAATCAGTTTTTCTCCTCTTCTTCATTTGGTTCTTCATCGTCCTCTTCATCAGCTCCTTTATCTTCCTCTTCATCTTTGTTTTCATCTTCTGTGACAGAAGAAAAGAAAAATTTTCAGTGGATACTAGTCATTAATATTACGCACTGGTAAAACTTAAATCAAAGTTAGTCTTTAAAGTAAAATGAAATTTTTTTTTGCAATATCTCTAAATCTTATAGTTTCTTAATGTATAAAATATAAAAGATTGTGTTAAAGAAAATTTTTCACTTGTTTCCGTGATGTATAATTTTATACTTAAGCGAAGAAAATTGTTAAGTTATGACAGGAGAGAATAATTTTTATGTTAGTATATTTTTGAAATAAAATCTTTTCTTATTTTTTTCTAATTATATTTTTTATTTTTAGTTTCTACCAATGCACATTATTCATATCGGATTTAAAATGATTTAACACAAATGGACTATAATATCTACCCGAAATTATAAATCGCTAAGTAAGGGTAGAGGACAAAACTCAAAAGTAAAAGGGGAATCTTCTACAAACACATTTATTTCATTCACTATACGATCACACTATACAGGACAGTCGTAGTGCAATAACTGGATTATGCATAAAAAGCATTTTCATTCTGCACACTGTTGCCAATTGGCAAAAGGAAAGAAACGTAAAATAAAATCATATAACATATCTGTTTGTAACAAATCTCTCTTATAACAAATACTTTTTTAATTCGTATTTCTGACATGTATATATACATATATATATACATACATGCATACATACATACACACATATATATATATATATATATATATATATATATATATATATATATATACATGCATACATACATACACATATATATATATATATATATATATATATATATATATATATATATATATATATATATATATATATATATATATATATACATATATATATACATATACACACATATATATATACATATGTACATACACACACACACACACACACACATATATATATATATATATATATATATATATATATATATATATATATATATATGAGCTGTAAAAGTGTTATTCACCTTCAGGTTCTTGCGGTAGGATTTCTTCGTCGACGTGCTCTGTGACGTCAGGTCCGACTTCGTACTCTTTTTGCCAGGAGACTCGGATGGGAGGTACGTAGTGGAACACGGTAAACTTGTAACCGTACCCTATATAGATGTGGTCAAAACTCCTGCGTAAAAGGGAAACTTTTGATAAAAAGGAATCTTAAAGTAGTTAGAATCTTGGTTATGGCATTAACCCATTACCTGTTTTTTGACTTAAGATTGCACCATATGGTATTTTGTTCACCAAGCACGCATGAAGTCCAAGCATGCTTGGGAACTAAACACTGGAGGTAAGGTTAACCCATTAACAGGAACATATTTTTCGAACTCCAGAGTCATTAGTCTTGAAACCGAACATTAGTCCTGGTCTTCAAGTTTGGCTGCAGGGCCAAGGAGGTTAAGTTAATTTCTAAATGCTCAGCCAAAGTATGTTGCTGTTGATAATGCCACTTAGCCCATCCAAACATGTAGGCAAGAGATCTCACGAATTAAGGCAAAGGGGACACTTTTCGTTTGACGATCACTACTAGGGGGTGTGGCAGCTGGCCACAAGAGAACCAGAGAGAGTCGATCATTCTCAGGACCCATGGGAATTTATTACCCTGAAAAAGCAGGAATTCCATACCCAGAGGGAAATAGTATTTTTATGTCCCTGTTTACCTCTGTGGGAATGCTGTTGTTAAGGAGTCTGGTCCGCTGACCACTCCCGTGCTCTCAGCCCTTTTCTTCCCCCCACCCTTTTTACGAGGGGTCTTTCAAGAAAAAAAACAGTTGGTTGTTGAAAAAAAAAACTTGTTTTATGCTTTCTGCATTCGTAGCTTATCTCTGTGTTAACGTAACTCTAATCTACTGTTATCCCAGCAACTTCTCATTAATTTACTATGCTGGTTATGTTGTCTGATTACTCATTGCATTTACTTTTTCTTGTCAAAACTCATGTATCCCTGCCCTCCCATCTTAGTTCTTTTTAACTTAATGTCATGCCAACTCATTTTCCTAGTTTTGAACATCACCATCGTCAGTATTCCAGCACTAGAGGGCTTGGCCCAGGAAGTGCTGTAGCCAACTCTTTCTGTGAGCTTGTTGGGGGCTGGAGGGTAAATAAGGTTGCTTTCTCTCTCCCAAACGATGTTGTTTTGTATCTTGTATATATTGTATATAGTCGAGATAATAAAGTCTAGGACTTTAAGCGATTGTTTTTACTAAGCCCTCCCACACACGGAGGTGTATGCATATTGCAACGTTACAGGGGAAAGAACGGCTTAGCTCATGTGGGTCCTCGTAATTTAGAAGGAGGGATGAAACCATGGGTGATTCTAAGTAAGGTTTGGTTTGGAGCGCTACGAGCTATTGCGTATATTAAGGTTTATGAATTTTAAGGATTTTGTAACTTTTCCAGGAGCAGAGTGAGCCGATTTTTACCTTTTAAATTTTTGTTCCTCCCCTAAACATATGTGAAGAAAAACATATACTACTAGTTCTAAAAGTTTTCTAACTCTTCATCAAATAGTTCTTTAAAAATCAAAAAACGCTCAACAGTTGAAACTATTCCCATTAATGTTGTAACGTATCCGGTCCCTGTTTCAGGTGAGACAAGGAAGAATCAGGTGTATCTTGATTAATGAATTTATTTACACTTCTGCTATATACATCATTTCACAACTACACAAAAAAAACACAAATTCCGATCAGAGGTAAGTGATTAGTACACGTAGGCCTGAGTAGAGATGGGTACCTAAACTACGACCAGTCCCTGCCGAAATATGGGTCATCCGACGGAAGAAACAATTCGGTAGCTCTCGCGAAAGTTCACTGAAGTAATGGTAGAATGTCAAAGCACAGTTAGAGTTCCGAAGGACAATATGCAACAATCCTGAAGAGGATTATATTAAAAAAGGAAACCCAATGCATAGGGTATCGTTAATAAAGTCTAGGACTTTAAGCAATTGTTTTTACTAAGCCCCCACAGACACGGAGGTGTATGCATATTACGACGTTACAGGGGAAAGAAGGTCTTAGCTCGAGTGGGTCCTCGTAATTTAGAAGCAAGTATGAAACCATGGGTGATTCTAAGTAAGGTTTGGTTTGGAGCGCTACGAGCTATTACGTATATTAAACACGAGACCGGGACCTACAGTGTATATTTTGCACACGAGGGCTAATGAGACCGGGACCTACAGCTTAAAGCCGATTCCGAACGGTTACAAACAGCCATGCCCGCAGTGGGATTCGAACCCACGAGCTTTGGTTCCGAAGAGCAGCGCTCTACCATTCGGCCATCGTTCGGCGATTCTAAGGAAGAAAAATTTTTCTGGCCATCGTATAAAATTTTCTGAAAAAACATAAGCTACTAATTTAAAATAAAAACTATATTAAGAAAACTAGAGGTAGATGATATCTGAATTTTAATGTTATGATTTATCGTTTACCAAATATCAATATAATAATATGTTCTAATATATGTTACATTATTACACAGCTGCAAATATAAGTGTGTTCTGTATAAAATAATACAAATGCACATATATCAATGTGTGTTATCTAGAAAACAAAAATTCAATTTCTTAATCTGAATAAATAAATTTGAATTTTAACATATTATTACTGTAAAAAAAATTGTGGACGCATCAAAAAAGAAAAAAGGGTGAGAAAAGATTTAAAACTTTGATTGTCTTCAAAATTCCTTTATATATATTTTTTATCTGAAGCGGAAGATAGTTTTGAAAAACTTATTTTTAATTTTCAGAATCAGATTGTTCCAAAAATTCTTTTCAAAAATTTTTTTTGGGGGGATTTTTTTTATAACAATTTTCGGATCAGAATCACCCCTGAATGAACCAAAATACCCCCAGACTTGTCTTCCCAGAGGCTTTTTTTGAGAACAGGGTTTGGAAGAAATTGTGAC
>CM063507.1:32322995-32330495 GCA_032207245.1 Pardosa pseudoannulata
TGCCAGGGCGAGAAAAAAACACTTTATTGGACATATTAACATTTGTATTTCATATCTTTCCAGACGATAATATATAAAACGTTCGCCGCGCATATCGCGTCATACATGCGCGCACCATGGAATGACGTTAAGCCGCTTTTGAACTGGTATTTAAAAGGCTGCATTTTGCAGCTACCGGTAGTCTTCGTATGCTGGCCATGTATTCCCTTCATGACTACTGCGACATATACCTGATGTACGGCCGATGTAATGGAAATGCTTTACGAACTGTTAGGGAGTATGCTTGTGCATACACTGCTGTTGATACGTTCAATAAAGTGTTTTTTTTCTTGCACCGGCAGTGACGTCATACTTTGTTTTTCGTATTTTTCTCGTAAACTATGGATCGTACAGGCACGCTTCTTTGGGCAGTTTTATGTACTCCCAATGAAGAATCTAGTTGTGCAGAGTTTATGCGGTCGTTTTGGGACACCCTGTCTATATTTTTTAGTTTAGTCGGAACGGAAAACCTGGCGAAACGGAAAATATTACTGTTGGAATCTCTGCGTAGTACTCTCTCGAATATCTACACAGACTACCGTTTCTTTCAATACACACCACGTTGCTAGAAGGATGTGTCACCTATTTACAATGTCGACATAGCATTTAAGACAGAATTAAAGTCCAAACATTATAAATGTCATGGAGAGAGATCTGGATCTTGACTTATTATATCCGAATAGCAGTCGGCTTACAAACTGGAAAGTAACATACGTGTGAAAATTTAAGTGTGTTATGTAAGAGATGTAATTTTTTTTTTCATTTTTACTTTTGGAAAATAGGGTACTCGTAATACATGATTAAACAGGGTGAAGACTCCCCTATGTTCCGAGCACGCGCCAAAACCAGCTGATCACTCCTGTTTCCTTGTTTCCTTGTTTCTGTTCTTGAAAATCCCTCCTGTTTCGAACCGTCGACAATAGCATGGCGACACCGTATCTGGGATTTTGACAGTTTGATTGAATAGACTCCACGCCCCTTGATAGGTGGCGGTAATGAGGCAGAGGATTGCACCGAGTTTCCAGAAACGGGACAGCCAGCGAATGAAGATTCAGCTAAAAATACTAACTGTAACCTTAGATGGAGCTCAAGTAACTCGAATCTTAACTGAAAAAAAAAAAAAAAAAAAAAAAAAAAAAAAAAAACAGTTGGCGGACCGTAACAGACCCCCAGGCAGTGTTGCCAACCATATGATAATAATCGTATACGTACGATAATTTAGGACTGCGATGAAAAATAATGTCAAAATTATGTGACATAATTCTGAAAAACTCTACGATAATTTCCTGATTTGTACGATAAAACAACTGTACACTAATGGAGAATTAAAGGAACAAGGAATTTAACTGTAACTCTATGAAGAGCAACAATAAAAAATTGAGAATGTCTTTATTAATCCGATAATTAAATAATAATCGGTTTTATTACTGAATATTTCATATTTTAAAAAACCACAGTAAATAATGAATTATAACATTATTAAAAAGTATATAAGTTTTTTTTTTTTTCTGTCAATACATAAAATGCTTGAATAGTTTTACTGAGGGCAAATAGAATAAAGAAAACTAATTAAACTTTTTATTGTATAGAAATATATTAATCCTATAACCTAAATATATTTATAAATAGTCCAAGATTTCAGTGAAATGTATAAAAATATATAAATAAAAATAATTAAAAATCTCTTGATTTCATTATCATTAACCCTCCAACTTTCTTTTCCAAATTAAAAGTAAATTATATGGTTTTTTAAACAATTAATTGGCTGTAAATTGTTTAAGAACTGAATCAGTATCTATATTGAAACTTTTTATATAGGGTATGAAAATGCTTAGATCAGTAAAGAAAAATCATATGTCTGGTGTTTCATTTAAAGTAAAATACGGGGTGATAGAAAAATATTTAATGAATCATATTAAAATATTTACATATTCCCCCTACCCCCCAAAAAAAAGTGGGGGAGGGGAGGAACGTATAACGAGAAAATATATCGTACAAGCGCCATCTATTAACACTATTTTAAACTATTACAAAAATGTACGATAATTTATAAGCCAATGCCATAATTTTAGGACCTAGAATCCATAATTTTGACTTTGAGGGTTGGCAACACTGCCCCCAGGTATAAAAAGCTCAAAATTTTTCGACTCGAGGCTCTTCGACATTTTTTTACGTAGATTTCCAGAGGCGTACCTTGGCAGTTTTAACTGGGGGGGGGGGTGGCAAAAGTTTTCAGTAATGAATATTCGATAATCCTAATTCGGTAATATTTAACCCTTTTTTAACTATTATTTTCGTTATTGTTTATTTAGTTATAATGACAAGATCTCAACAAACGTGCAAAGTCGTTGCAAATCACAAAACATGATGGTTCTTTCCGTTTATTCTTCCGAAAATTGTTCTCTTTCTTTAAGATTTCAAACATATCTGTCACCATTGAAGGGAGGTAAGATCAAACGGTAAATACCTAGTAAATCAACTAAGCAAAAATAAAATTCAACGAAGTAAAATTAAATTAAGCTGGTTTTAATTCAATTTAAACACAAATCGGTTTTTTTTTCAAAGATATAGACATAATTTATTTTCTTGAATGCATAATACTACATATTTATAATACTACATATTATAAAACTATAAGTTTGAGTACCTATACTTCCTTTCAAAAAATTCGCAGGAATGATTATAACCGTAATTAGAACACATTTTAAGCATACTAGCAAAAAGAGAAAAATTTCAAAATTCATTAAAATGTGGAATCAAAAACTTAATATACCCTAAAAATCTAGAGGGGCAAAACTACAAGTTCGAGTACCTATACTTCCTTTCAAAAATCCACAGGAAAGGATGATGACCGTGATTAGAATACATCTTAAACATACTAAAAAAAACAATAATTTCAAAATTCATTAAAATGTCTAATCCGATATTTCATTTATGATTTAACCCTGAAATTCTGAAGGGAAAAAACTACAAGTTTTCCCCTCCTCTAAAAATCCTGGGGGGAGGGAATTCACCCCCCCACACCAAATTACGTCCATGGTAGGTGCTTTGACTTCTTGGAGGCTTTCTCGTCTTTTGACCGGAGCCAGCTTTCCAGTGACTAAGTTCGGGAGATTCGTAAAGTCCGCTCATATAGGGAGCTGCAGTTTCTGATACAGAACGGGGGATAAATTGGATCTGCATTGCACCCTGGAAAAGGCGTCTCCACTTGTGTGAGATTATTTAATCTCTTTTCTTTCGACTGTGATCATCGTGGTGATGTTATGCAGGCAACAATCCTTTGCATTTCGACTTGTTTTGGGAGATTAGAATCCTCTTGTATATAGCCGTATTTACTCAAGAAATAAAAGTGATTTCCAATTTTATCGTGACTGTAATCTTTCTTCACGCTACCTCTTCACTCGCGAACATTGAAGTCGGCACAGGGGTAATGCTTGAATACTTTTAAAGGAGCTTTGGCCACGACTTCCCCTTTCAAACTGTAGCAGCAAGTCTATAGGCATACGTATTGCATTCTGTACTCAGGTGTTCAGGGGCGTACGCAAGGGGGAGGGGTTAGGGGTTTAAACACCCCCTTGATCTCATACAAAATGGCAAAAATAAAAATTTTAGAAGAAATTATGCGAGCTATTATTTTTTAGAATTATGACCCTCCCCCTAGAAAAAATTCTGCGTATGCCACTGCAGGTGTTGCACTTATGCAACTCTATGAAGTTTGTTCACGCTTTTGTAGTTGATATTTTGCCGTGACTTAACGAAAATCCTGTGGCTTTGCCGACGAAACAGTTTTAAAATATTCGGAAATTCAGGAAACAGCAAGTTTTTATACTATTTAGTCTTAACATTTTCCGTATGTACGTTTGAAGGCGAGTGCAAATATCTTTACATTCTCAATTCGCAGACTAGAAATTTAGTGCTTTTAAATCTACTCTCAGTAAAATTGCTGTTGAAATTTATTTACCTAAAGTTACTTGTTATAAGTTACTTACAATACAGAAATATTTGGAGAGTACCAGCAGTAGTAGTTGTCTAGAGCTCGAGATTGATTCGGTCTCTGATACCGAAAGGGGATAAATTGAGTTTGCATCGCACTCTGGAAAAACCTCGCCAAAAAATGTGAGATTATTTAATCTCTTTTCTTCCGACTGTGATCGTCTTGAGGAAGTTATGCAGGCAACCATCCTTTGCAGTTCGACATGTTTTGGAAGATAAGAAACCCCTTGTATATAGCCGTATTTACTCAAGAAATAAAAGTGATTTCCAATTTTATCGTGACTGTGATCCTTTCTTCAAGCTACCTCTTCACTCGCGAAGATTGAAGTCGTCCCAACAAGCACATTTTTTTTATCTCCTTCTGTTTTCCATGTAAGTGCTTTATCCACATACTAATTAAATTTGACTAACGACTTTAGCAATAAAAACAATATTTCGAACTTATTGCAAATCGGGACATTTTCTTCTGCATCTTTTGCTCATACTGAATTTTATTTTAAGAAAATTGCAAGAAAAACAAGAAATAAAATTGAACAAGGAAATTAAAACTATTAATATGAAATAAGTTTAGTGTTGAAATTTTTGAAACATGCATAAAAAGCCCAAATTTTAAACACGCAAATATTGCCAGAGAGTACAAATAAAATCAATGCCGATTGTAAAAATTTCTTTCGTGAAACGAGAATTACCTCCAGGCAACCAAAGGAACTGTCCACATTGTCTTGACAGTTACATCAATAACTATATCTATTCCCCAATCCTCTGATATCTCCCGTATTTCCGAATTTTCTCCCCATTCCTCTACGAATCTTCCCCATACCGGGCGGAGGCGGAGTCTGAGAAGAAATGCTCCCATTTCTACACATTTCCCTTAAATTTATCCCGTAATTACACTTTCCCTAATTTAGATAGAACTTCGAAATAAGTTTCTACTAAAACCTTGAACATTGAAGAATGGAGGTTAGTTTTTAAAATTTTAAAATTTTTCAATTTCGAGTATTTATGAACAGATAAAGGAAAAAGTACCGCTTATTTCTTCAATTCAAAAACTTGATTACCTTTTAAAAATAGATTTTAATGAAAAATAAAAATTTGAAAAAGAACCTCCATTTATTGAGGTATCAAATACCTCAAGAAAAAAAAAAAAAAAAAAAAATCTGAAAAAATCTGAAAAAATCTGAAAAAATCCAAATGTGACTTTGTAAACCAGGGATAACTTTTCCATTCCTTAACATTAGCTTCATCATATCGGAGGCTGAGTAAAGCGCTGCCTTAATAACAAGAAAGACTTTGTACTTGATCTAGTATAGACGGCCTGTAATGGACCCATGCACGCAGACCCTCAGAGTAAAGGTACTTAGCAGATCTAGGCACAAATTTCGCATTTGGAACAATCCCTTTGTCTTCACTTTCTTCCTCATCTTCGTCTGGCTCTTCATCGTCTTCGTCTTTCTCGCCTTAAAAAAAGGAATGGGAGCTAAAGGGACGCATAACCATTAAAATTTCACAAAACCAAGTTTTTAAAATGTAGTTCATTTGACAGCTATTTTGTTCTCTATATTTTATTCCAAAATTACATAAAATTATTTCAAATTCTTAAAACTACAGTGGGTGCTCAGCTCGGTGCAGATTGCTTTAGAGATCAATATTTTTATATCAATGATTTGTGAAATATAATTACAGAGAAGAAGAATCATAGATTTTGTCATCTGACAGCTATTGGTTTCTCTATCTTTTACCTCAAATTGCATAAACTATTTCTAAAACTTAAAGCTACAGTGGTTGGTCATCTGGGCAAAGTTTATTTTAAAATTTGATATTTATATGTGAATAATTTCTGAAATAATATTAGAAAAAAGGAATCAGAGCTATTGTCATCTTACAGCTATTGTTTTTCTATCTTTTGCCTCAAATTGTGTAAAACTATTCCTAAAACTTAAGGCTACAGTAGTTGGTCATCTGGGCAAAGTTTATTTTAAAATTTGATATTTATATGTGAATGATTTCTGAAATACTATTAGAAAAAAATCAGATATGGTGTCATCTGACAGCTATTGTTTTTTCTATCTCTTACCTCAAATTGTGTAAAACTATTCCTAAAACTTAAGGCTACAGTGTTGGTCATCTGGGCAAAGTTTATTTTAAAATTCAATATTTATATGTGAATGATTGGGAAATAATATTAGAAAAAAAGAATCAGAGATATTGTCATCTGACAGCTATTGGTTTCTCTATCTTTTACCTCAAATTGCATAAACTATTTCTAAAACTTAAAGCTACAGTGGTTGGTCATCTGGGCAAAGTTTATTGTAAAATTCGATATTTATATGTGAATCGATATCAATTTTTTATACTTTATCACGATGTCGAATAACAACTCTTTCATCATCACGATATCAATTTATTATACTTTATCACGATGTCGAATAACAACTCTTTCATCATCACGATATCAATTTATTATACTTTATCACGATGTCGAATAACAGCTCTATCATCATTACGATATCAATTTATTATACTTTATTACGATGTCGAAAAACAACTCTTTCATCATTAGGATATCAATTTGTTATACTTATACGATGTAACAACTCTTTCATCATCACGATATCAATTTATTATACTTTATCACGATGTCGAATAACAACTCTTTCATCATCACGATATCAATTTATTATACTTTATCACGATGTCGAATAACAACTCTTTCATCATCACGATATCAATTTATTATACTTTATCACGATGTCGAATAACAACTCTTTCATCACGATATCAATTTATTATACTCTGTCGAATAACAACTCTTTCATTATTACGATATCAAATTGTTGTACTTTCCTTATCAAAAATAGAATTGTAAAGCTTTCTCATGAATATGATTACAATACTTCTTCTATCCCGGGATCAATTCCTAAAATTTCACATTACTTCTCTTACGAAACTAAAATGATTTTAATAAGAAACTAGCGACCTGAATGGCTTCTTTCTCCTAAATCGTTGGATCTGAGAGCTATCGGATATGTGGGATACCATACAACGTTGTTTAGAACAAACAAAGAAAAAAAATTCCTATGCTGGATGCATTGGGACATCATTGCAAGAAATCTCTTTATTTCCCATTGGGATTATCCTTTTGTCAGATTCAGCAATTCGTATATCTCTTTGCGATAGCCTGGATTATGACTACATCATTTTAGGCGGGGGGTTTTATGAGACTACATACTGTAATTACAAATTTATGGAGTATATATCAAGTATTCTGCGTCATATCCCTTGTTAACATATATTAATCATGGTTAAAATATAATTAAAATGAAAAAAACAATTCCCAAAATATAAATTTTCAAAAGGAGGTATCTTTAGATGGTTGGTTGGTTGAAATGTATATAAATCTCTTAAATTTTACAAATAATAAATATATAAATAAAATATATTATATATAATATATAAAATATATATTAA
>CM063507.1:32335495-32345495 GCA_032207245.1 Pardosa pseudoannulata
ATAAATAAATAAAAATAACATAAATAAATAACAATAATAATTTTAAACTATTTATGAAAAATATATAATTTTATATTTCTATGTACCATGTAATAGAGCGGGAATTTTACCAGTATAATTCGTCAACAAATTAAAAAAGCAAATAAATAAATAATAAAAAAATAACAATAATAATTTCAAGCTATTTGTGAAAAATTTATAAATTTATATTATAATGTACCATTTAATAGAGCGGAAATTTTTTCAGTATAATTCGCTAACAAATTTTAAGAAAAGCAAATAAATAAATAATAAAATAAATTAATAACAATAATGATTTCAAAATATTTGTGAAAAATTATGAATTTATATTTCAATGTACCATTTAATAGAGCGAGAATTTTTCCAGTATAATTCGCCAAAAAATTTTAAAAATCAAATAAATAAACAAATTAAAATAAGATAAATAAATAACAATAATAATTTTAAACTATTTATGAAAAATTTATAAATTTATATTTCTATGTACCATTTGATAGAGTGGGAAATTTTCAGTATAAAACGCCAAGAAATTTCAGAAAAGAAAATAAATAAATAATAATATAATATAAATAAATAATAATATAACATAAATAAATAATATAAATAAATAAATAATATAATATAAATAAATAATAATATAATATAAATAAATAAATAAATAATAATATAAATAAATAACAATGATAATTTCAGACTATTTATGAAAAATTTACAAATTTATATTTCTATGTACCGTTTAATAGAGCAAGAATTTTACCAGTATAATTCGCCAACAAATTATAAAAGCAATTAAATAAATACATAAATATTAAACTAAAGTAATAACAATAATAATTTCAAACTACTTGTGAGAAATATATAAATTTATATTATAGTGTACCATTTAATAGAACAGGAATTTTTGCAGTATAATTTGCCAAAAAATTAAAAAAAAAAAAACAAATAAATAAATTAATAACAATAATAATTTCAAACTATTTGTGAAAAATTTATAAATTTATATTTCTATGTACCATTTAATATAGATGAAATTTTTCCAGTATAATTCGCCAACAAATTGAAAAAAATTAAATAAATAAATAAATAATAAAATAAATTAATAACAATAATAATTTCAAACTATTTGTGAAAAATTTATAAATTTATATTTCTATGTACCGTTTAATAGAGCGGAAATTTTTCCAGTATAATTTGCCAACTAATTAAAAAAAGAGCATATAAATAAATTAATAATAAAATAAATAAATAACAACAATAATTACATACTATTTTTGAAAAATTTATAAATTTATATTATAATGTACCATTTAATAGAGTGGGAATTTTTCCTGTATAACTGCCAACAAATTAAAAAAAGCATATAAATAAATAAATAATAAAACAAATCATAACAATAATAATTTCCAACTATTTGTAAAAAAAATTATAAATTTATATTATAATGTACCATTAAAAGAGCGGGAATTTTTTCAGTGTAATTAACCAACAAATTTTAAAAAAGCATATAAAAAAGTTAATAATAAAATAAATTAATAACAATATAGTTTCAAATTATTTGTCAAAAATTCATAAATTTATTTTTCAATGTACTATTTAATAGAGAGGGAACTTTTCGTATATAATTCGCCAACAAATTAAAAAAAAAGCAAATAAATAAATTAATAATAAAATAAATAAATTCACTTAAAGTACATCTGAGTTCATAATCATATATGTGAGTTCATAAATATACGAGAGTCGTCATATTTTATGTCAAAAGAAAACTCTTAACCTGAAGGAGAAAACCTGCAGTTTAAGAACAGTGCCTTAGATCAAAGCTGGGAATTATGCTTTGAATAACAATGCCAAATTCACTCAAAGTATATCTGAGTTCATAATCATATATCTGAGTTCATAAATATACGAGAGTCGTCATATTTTATGTCAAAAGAAAACTCTTAACCTGAAGGAGAAAACGTGCAGTTTAAGAACAGTACCTTAGATCAAAGCTGGGAAATATGCTTTGAATAACAATGCCAAATTCACTCAAATCATATCTGAGTTCATAAATATACGAGAGTCGTCATATTTTATGTCAAAAGAAAACTTAACCTGAAGGAGAAAACCTGCAGTTTAAGAACAGTAACTTAGATCAAAGCTGGGAATTATGTTTTGAATAACTATGCCAAATTCCCTCAAAGCATATGAGTTCATAATCATATATCTGAGTTCATGAATATACTACAGTCGTCATATTTTATATCATAAGAAAACTCTTAACCTGAAGGAGAAAACCTGCAGTTTAAGTAGAGTACCTTAGATTCCAAGTCTCCCTTGAAAAAACGTTTCAGGTAGCGTGCTTCGGAAATGTGTGACGGCGTCATGAATGGCAACACTCGCCAGGGGTGTCCAACTAGGAAAGAAAAATGTTTTTAATAAAGAACTTGTAAGGTACCACTAGGAATTGGTTAATCGGCTGAGAATGATAAGAAAGTAAGAAATTTGATTTTATTGAAAATTGCCTGCCATAAATCTCAATTTTTCAAACATTGAACTTATTCTAAATAGCAGAATAAATAATTCAGTTACATAAAATATATAAAACTCTAAAATTTAATAGAAAATACTTTTCATTAAATTAGAAAAAAAGAAATAATTATGCTTCTTAACTACTACATTTCTTATGTATGGTTTGTTTGCATAAGTTCCAAATTAGTACATGCTACTTCAGACTTCATTAAAAATGTTTCTAGTGCACTACATATTACCCAGTTACTTTCATCATTTGTGTGTTTAAGAAATAATACAATTTATACAAAGCAATTATATTAATTTTTGGAGTATTTGCTAATTTTTTCACTGTTTTGTGGTATTGAATCTTCTATAACTTTTTGCTATTCTGGCATCTTTATCGCATTAATTATGCATGTATCAAGTGTGATCCGGCGTCAATTCTCGAAGTAAACTGAAAGGAGAGGCTGAACTAGTCTTATGAACGGTGTTTAAATGTGATGAAAAATTATCTTAGAAATTATTTAATTGCATTTTATGATGTTTAAAATGACAGTTGGTCTCTAACGGGAAGACTGTAACATTCAAAATTGTTTAAGATTCCTCTTTGTTTTATTCTATGCAGTAATAATAGATTAGATTACATATACACTGTCTACCAATAACTATTTAGATACCTATGCAAATGACGATATCTGCGGTCCTGAGGTACATAACGGCCTCCTCCGGTATACATCCTGTAGGAAACAGCAGCGGCATTAGTTGCATGCAAGATGCCGCGCAGTTCAGTGCTCTCTGATTTCGAGGAAGGTATGATTATCGGGTATCACAAATGTGGCCGATCCTTAAGGGACATATCTAACGATCTGCAGTATCCAAAGTCGACGGTGGTCTATGTGATTAAGAAGTGGAAGGTGAGCGGTGATTGTCAGAATGTGCCCCGAGTCAGCAGACCAACGAAACTGGGAGATAGAGACCGACGAGTACTGTCCAGAGAAATTCGGAAGAACCGCACACAACCGATGGTCCTCATCCGAGAGGAGTTTCAACAGGCATCCGGGAGTATTGTTTCAATGAATACCATCCGTAAGGAAGCACATCTGCTTGGTTTTCATGGTCGTGCTGCTGCCCATAAGCATTTGATCACAAAGTCCAACCGTTCTGCTCGGTTAATGTGGTGCAAAGCACATCGAAATTGGACCGTAGATCAGTGGAAACGGGTTTTTTGGAGCGACGAATCAAGGTTCACCCTTTACCGTTCGGATGGCAGGGTCTGGGTCTGGCGTCTGCCTGGAGAACGTCTCCTGCCAGAATGCATTGTGCCAACAGTCAAGTTCGGCGGAGGTGGAATTATGGTCCTATGGACTTGGACCCTTGGTCCCCATTCATGGTAAGCTCAACGCCGATGCCTACTGCACTATTTTGGATGACAATGTGCTTCCTACGTTGTGGCAGTTTTACGGGTTGGACCCCTGTTACTTTCAGGACGACAATGCCAGTTGTCATGTTTCGAGGTTAACCAAGGCTTGGTATGGTGCCAATGGAGTTCATCGAATGGATTGGCCTGCCCAGAGCCCAGACCTGAACCCTATCGAGAACCTCTGGGACGAGTTGGATCGCCGAATTAAGGGGTGCACTACCAGTCCAAAATCGGTGAAGGAACTTGTATGTCTACTCCAAGCCGAGTGGAAGACAATACCACTTGCTGTAATACAAAGACTTGTAGAAAGTATACCCCGGAGGGTTCACGCTGTAATTTCATCTCGTGAAGGCTCTACCAACTATTTTAAATAAAGTTAGTTTTTCTTTTCTATCACAGGTTTCCAAATACTTATGGGTAGACAGTGTATTCATCAATATATATTCGACTGAAATGATTCAATCATTACTGGGTTAAGAGAGAGAAAAGCAGTGCATTTAGAATATTTTCAAGCCATCAGTAAGGAATAAAAAGAAAATTAAACTGCATTAGCATGGGCATAGGAGTTTTTGGGGCACCTATTGGATGAAGGCCTTATATCTCCGATATTAAACATAAGAGTTAGTGGACATACGTTACCTATTGTGAATTCAGTGATCGAAACATAATGAAAAAAACTGACAGTTAAGGATAACAATAACTAAGGTTATTAGTAATTAAAATTTAAGTGCAAATAAATAATTTGAACTTACGAGTAATTACAAATTTAATTACAACTCCCAAAGTGCAATAATTCATTTTTGCATTAAAAAGAAAGAAAAAGTTGGTATTTTTGTTAGAATTTGGCCATCTAAGGCTTATAGTCTGATAATTATAATCCGATAATACCATTACTATTAGAAGATGCCAATGTCAGTATAAATTTTCCATACTCCTGCGAAGAACAAGAAGATATTTTCATGACAAATGAATTTAACAACTCCAAAATTATTGTTCTGAAATTTTCATGTTGTTCATCAGGGAAGTATTGTTTTATAGAACACTGAGACAGTAAAGATGTAGAGTAACATTCTCAAGTTGCTTAATTATAATTTTTGAGTTTAATACGAAAAGAAAGGTTTTTATTGCTGTAAAACAGTTAAGTTTATGGCTGCGGAACATTAAAGAATGAATTTATGGATTTATTTCAAAATTTCGATAAGTATAAAAAATTCTCTCTGGAGGGTTATTGCGGAGCCCTAGGGCCCGACCCTGATTAAGACAGGGGCATACGGGGCAGTTGCCCCAGGCCCCCACATCAGAGGGAAAATTTTAAATACCTCCATAAAGTTCGATTCTTCCTTACTGAAGAAGTAAAGCAGGGAAATGATCCAAAGTAGTTTTTACCCTGGGCCCTAATTAGGTTAGTCAGGCCCTGTCTAGGGCTCCACGAAACACACATTGAGTAATTCTTATCTAACTTATACAACAATGACTGGCTTTAACCATCTTTTATAGAATAAAAATATATTTTAACAGAAATAATATTACAGTTAACTTATTTATAAAACTATTTGAGGGAGGTATTGCATACGGTATCTCTAAAATAATTTGGATTCTGGATGAGATCCTGAAGTTGAAACAGCTTGAGAACCAACCCCATTTGTACTACTGTTAAATCCTTAGTACAGATTGGTTAAATAAAATTGGTTTCTGATACTCGAATCCTCAATTTGTCTCTTCAGCCAACATTCTAATTACTGTTTCATTCGGTAGAGCACTGCTCTTTTGTATCGTAGTTTGTGGGTTCTAATCCAACTGCTGGCATGAATGTTCTTAGCTATTCGGATTCGGCTTTATTCTGTAGGTACCGTCTCATTAGCCCTGGAGAGCAAAACAGTAGACCGTAGACATACAAACCAAACCCTTTCGTTTGAAAATTCCAAACAAGTTTGGGAAACACTGATGTAGATGCAATCCTATATTTAAGATTATAGAGGAAATCAAGACAATAAACAGCCATGACATTATTTCACAACACTTACTTTTAGTACAAACGAAATACACATATTCATTGACGCCTGTTCCATTTTCTTCAGGAGGTATCTTTTTTCGAGGTTTAGATTTCGGTTCAGGGATAGGTGGAATTTTAACTTCCTCAGATTCTGAAAATTAAAAATCATCCATATTAATTTTGTAGTTTAGACCACTTTTGTGGTAAAATACGATCGTCAATATCAATGTCGTCACTGTATTATTTTTAAACAATGTGACTTTGATTATTATATATTACTTTCCAGCAGAAATGTAATGTCAAATGTTTGCTTTTGTACTTTAATTGCAATTATTCTTTGTCTAAATTTTCAATATCAATGTCAAAAATATATTGTATTTTAATCAATGTGGTATTAATAGTATAATATACAGTTGTGCAACAGGAAATCGTCAAATTCTGGTTTTTGCATATTAATTTAAATTGCAACTTTTATCGTCTAATTCCTCAGTATCAATGTCGCCACTGTATTATCTTTTAAGTATTGATTATTATATACTGCTTTCCAACAGAAAAGCAACGTCAAATTTTTGCTTTTGCATAGTAATTAAATATTGCACAATTCCTCGTCTAATTCTTCCGTATCAATGTCACCAATGTATTATATTTTAAGCAATGCGGTATTACTTGTTATATACAATTGACAAGCAGGAAAGCAAAGTCAAATTCTGGTTTTTGTATACTAATTTAAATTGCACCATTTTCTCCTCTAATTTTTCAATATCAATGTCACCAATATATTATACTTTAAGCGATGTGGTATTAATTGTTATATACAGTTGTCCAATAGGAAAGCAACGTCAAATTCTGGTTTTTGCATATTAATTTAAATTGCCATGTTTTCTCGTCTAATTCCTCAGTATCAATGCCACTGTATTATCTTTTAAGCAATGTGGCTTTGATTATTATATACTGCTTTCCAACAGAAAAGCAACGTCAAGGTTTTGCTTTTGTATATTAATCTAAATTGCACAATTCCTCGTTTAATTCCTTAGTATCAATGTTACCACTGAATCATATTTTAAGCATTTTGGCTTTGATTATTATATACTGCTATCCTATATAAAAGCAACGTCAAGTTTTTGATTTTGTATATTAATTTAAATTGCTCAAATACTCGTCTAATTCATCAGTATCAATGTCTCCAATGTATTATATTTTAATCAATACGGAATTACTCGTAATATACAGTTGACCAGCAGGAAAGCAACGTCAAAATCTGGTTTTTGCATACTAATTTAAATTGCACCGTTTTCTCGTCTAATTCTTCAATATCAATGTCACCAATATATTATACTTTAAGCGATGTGGTATTAATTGTTATATACAGTTGTCCAATAGGAAAGCAACGTCAAATTCTGGTTTTTGCATACTAATTTAAATTGCAACTTTTCTCGTCTAATTCTTCAGTATCAATGTCGCCACTGTATCATCTTTTATGCAATGTTGTTTTGATTATTATATACTGCTTTCCAACAGTAAAACAAAGTTAAGATTTTGCTTTTCTATATTAATTTAAATTGCAATTGCTCGTCTAATTCTTCAGTATTTCCATGTCGCCATTGTATTATCTTTTAAGCAATGTGACTTTGATTATTATAATAAAGTCAACATTTATCCAAGTAAGAATTAGTCTATTAGAATTTTCCTAATTTTTTAGAATAATTTACTAATTAATTATTATTATTTAGAATGGTATTATTATTTATTGGAGCTAGCTATGCACGGTGGCTTCGAAAGCAATATATATATATATATATATATATATATATATATATGTGTGTGTGTGTGTGTGTGTATACATGTATATATACATATATGTATATATATATATCTGTACGTACATGTAAATATATATATATATATATATATATGTGTGTGTGTGTGTGTGTGTGTGTGTGTGTGTGCTAAATTATCTACATACGAACCTGATAGTTCTTCACTTTCCTCGGGTTCTTTGTTTTCTTCTTCACCGACATCTTCATCTTCCTAAATCAACGAGAATTTTAGTACGTGGCTTCAAAGCTGTTTGAAATTGAAAAAATGCGCAGAAATTAATCTTGTTAGCATTAAAAATATCTTTGCCATCTTTGCAACTGGCATTTTTACCTTCTATATTTATTGAAATATCTAGATTTCATTTGAAAAATATTAACAATTCATTAATTGACTTAAAAAATAATAATTTTTTAATGTGAACTAAAACTGAAAAAATGCGCACAGAAAATTCAGGTATTCATGCATATACCCTTTTAAAGATTATAATTGGTCGTTCTTTATTGTTTCAGTTCTCTTGACAAAACTTGGATCAGTCTTTAAAAGCCCTATCACACGAGACAAACTTACTGACAACTGTTTCGCTTTACAGTTTCGTTTTGTAGTGTGAAAATACTCTATCACACGTAGATTTTCACTCACAAAACAGTCATTGACAATCGTTATGGACAGGAATTGACAATCGTTTATGATTGTCAATTCCTGTCTTCATCTTATGTGATACGGGCCATACAAGTAAAGTAAACAGGATAATGTTAGATGAACTAATCATAAACATAAATTTAAGAAGCCTAGAAATAAATTGCTAATTTCATTTTCATTTTTATCACATATTAGGGCTTTATCACACTTGTTTTCACTGACAACCATTTCACGCGACTTTTCTGATCTACAGTTGGATAAATATATATCAAATTGTGTTGTTCTTTAACTTTGACTATTCCCATTCGGTATAGAAAAAGTCAAACTAGTCGAACCAAATCAGCCAACCAGAGACGAGAATCGTGAAAGTGCAGATTTCAAGATGGCTTCTGTATTCTATATCATTTATGATACAGTGATGTATTGAGTTGGAGATAATTTTTATTGCAGAAATAGTAAAAAAAAAAAATAGCATATAGAATGTCAGCGTCACAAATATTGGGTTGATGCATAATATTCTCGTAGGTAAGAAGGCTGCTAACAAGATTGTTTTCCCATGTTAGCTTGACGCCTAGGGTTAACCCTTTGAGGGGCACCCATAGAAACTTTTTGGTTGTTAATGAAATTAGTTTATAAATGTTATCTGTGAACCTTTTAAATATGAAGCATATGAAAAATAAATTATATTACTGGAAATAATTTTATTGCGTAATCACCACCCTTGGAACAGCAGGAAATTGACATATTTTTTAATAATATTAGAAAAATAATTGATAATTTTTATTAAATTTGGTGTATAAATCAAATAGATAAGAAATTTGTGAGTTTATTTTGTGGGTGTACTTTTATTTTAAGGTCTTAAATTAAAAATCGAATTTTTGCTTTTAGAATCTGGTTTTGATAGAGCCTTATTCTACAAGCTGATAACTTTCCTAATAAAGAGATATGTAGTTTCAAACTCCAGCTAGAGAGTCATGCCATTAACATGATTGTCTGGCTGAGTCAATGGTATAATTTAGGGACTTGCTTTCCCGAGACATGATTAAGCTTAAATCATTCTTTTGTTTATGTTTTTCTGTTAAAATAAATAGTTAAATTTATTGTTAGGAAAGACCCCCGTCTGATTTAATACTTCATACATACATAATTCGGACCAACAAGCCATGCCAAATAATGTATTTTCGACCGCTCGTAGTTACAATTTATTTGAAAATTACCCAGTTTTCCAACTCTGGACCAGAGGTGACTATACCAGAATCGAAGAACTATTACATAAGCCCCACTCACTTTTTCTTCTAATTCCCCCTCATCCTCGGGTTCGGCTTCCATCGTTGTTTTCAGTTCCGTCCGGGATTCCCATCCGAATTCCTCCTGTACCACTCCTTTCTGGTACGGTGCCTCGGCCACGTAGTAGTCGCAGCTGGTGCCCAGTACCTTCCCCCAGAACCTCACCTTCTGCAGACAGAATTTTGCCGCTAAGTCCTTGATGGCCATCGACAGTTCGTGGATTTCTACTGCACTCAGCCCTATGCCCGCCTGGCCAAACCTCCCCATCACGTAGTGGATGTCCGGCAAAGCACCGGACAGATTAGCCGTCTGTTGATCCGGAATTGGTTCTT
>CM063507.1:32350495-32360495 GCA_032207245.1 Pardosa pseudoannulata
TATTTTGGTATACTTACGAGTTATAGCAATGGTTCTTAGACAGTGGTATGGCTGGTTTCGTTTTGGATTACTACGGTCTACTGTTTTACTACACGAGGGCTAATGAGACTTACTGCGAGGCCTACTGCTTAAAACCAATTCCGAAATGGGACGGCTGGATCTAGGCGGTAAGCAAGATAGACTGCCTATGGCTGCAAAATTTAAGAGCAGTAACTTAGCGCCATTTTGCCGATCATCTTCAAAATCCACCAAGAATTAGTCGACTGGAGAATTAGTCTACTTGGCTTCGGTAATACTGAAAAATAGGGTGCTCTTTGGCAAATTTGGCGAAATTATTGGCGACGTTTACAATAACACATAAGTATTCCATCTGAAAATTGTATTCCTTGCTTTGGCGGCAACTTTAATTGATGCAGAGTGCACCATTGTAATAGAATTATATACTTTTACTTAATTAACCTAAACCACTAAGAAACTGGGTATTTATATTAATGGGAAATTAACTCTTCAACAGTTTACAGAGATAACAGCTCTAAATTATTAAAAATTAGCCATAGTGAACCATTAATAGTTCGTTATATCTAACTTTTTAAGCATTAAGTGTATTTTTAATAAATGGGTTCCACAGGGAGAGCTGGATACAAATATAATATAAATTAAAATGGCTCGACTGAAGAATAGGGTTTCCCCGCCAACTTGGCGATAAAGCTGTGAACATTGTAGCCTAACATTATCTCCTGATCTCGCCATGTCCAAACAATCTGATCTATATTATAATATATATTTGTATCCAGCTCTTATTGTGGAATCCATTTCTTATATATTAAATGCGCGTAATGCTTAAAAATATTATATATAATGAACCATTAAAGGTTCACTATGGCTAATTTTTAATAATTTGGAGCTGTTGGCTTTGTAAATTGTTGAAGGATTAATTGTCCATAAATATAAATGCCTTCTTTTTTTAGTGGTTTTGGTTAATTAAGAAAACGTAATTCTATTAAAATGGCGCAATCTGCACCAATTAAAGTCGATGAAATAGCAAGGGCTACAATGTTGTTCGGATGAAATACCTTTGTTTTTAAGTAAACATTGCCAATAATTTCTCCAAATTTGCCAAGGAGCACCCTATTCTTCAGTAGTACAATTAAAATATATATACAGATAGTTTAGACATGGTGAGATCAGTAGAAAATGTTATTCTACCATGCTTAGAGTTTTATAGCCAAGTTGGCAGTGTTGTTTGGATGAAATAACTTTGTTTCTTAGTAAACATTGCCAATATTTTCACCAAATTTGCCAAGGGGCACCCTATTTTTCAGTAGTACCATTAATATATGGATACAGATAGTTTGGAGATAATGAGATCAGTAGAAAATGTTAGGCTACCAGGCTCAGAGTTTTATAGCCAAGTTGACGGTGATGCCCTATTCTTCAGTCAGAATCTTTGTGTCAATTCGATCCAAGTTTAGAGACTGAATTAAATAATTTCAGAGAATACTTACAAAGAAATATTTAATTTGGGGTTTACGGTTGATAAAAAACCTTTCGCTTTTTCAAAATCATTCTTATTAACTGCACTGATCGATTCAGTCGACCTGATCTTTTCGTAGATGTCGCTGTCTTCTATAGTATCTCGCACTAATTCTTCCCCTAAAGTGTCAAAGTCCATTTTATTTTAAATATTTCTCTAAATTTCAGTCAAAAAATATCCTTCTATATAATTAGAAAACATTCCAAGTGAAAATAAACTCAGATAACAAAACCTGTAAACACTGTTTACTGTATTTAATTTTGTAAAAATTAACAATTTATGAGATTATTTGTTGATGCCATATTTCAGTTATGAAATTATAATTTTGAAAATATATTAAATATGTTTATGTTTCTGGAATTTACATTACAATTTTATGCATGCTTGCTCACAAATGCTCTTTACCAATTTCGTGAAAAGTCCATTACTGAAGGTATACATATATTCCTTATGTAATAAACTAGCATATAGCCCGTCACATGACGGGAAAAGTAAAACACAAATCTAGCCTTGAGTCGTGTAAAGTCATTAAATGGACTATTGACTACTGTGAATTGATATACTTAAGAAAGTATGCATCTCTGAAGAAAATATTTATAATACCTTGAAAATACATAACCTTCCCCTCCCCAGAGTTATTTATTAGACAATTATATGCTTTATCAAACATTTATTGTACTTAAACTCCGTGCTAATACTCGAAAATTAGCAGTTTTTTAAAAGTTAAATAGCACTGGTTAATCAACAGTTCTTTTAAAGATATAGATGTATTTTTACACTCATGTCCATAAATAAACCATAAATTAAGGATAATGAAGTTCAGGCAATGAAAGAGACAAAAGCAAAACAAATTTGACTTATTTGTAAAGTCTATTTATTAAACAAAATAAAGAGCAAAGATGCTATATGTTTGACATAATTAATAAAAATTTCGATTTTTACTCTCTGGAGCAAATTTTAAAAAAGAACCTATTTACAGAAAACAGTATAACATGGTTAGTATGATGGTTAATACGGAGTATGTCTCCGATGCAATACAAGCGTTACAACGCCTACGCATGTTGAGTATCAGATTATCAATCTGATCTTGGGGAAGATTACACCACTTATCAAGCAATGCCCTCCGAAGTTCCGATAGACAGTTGGGAGGGGGTTGACGGGCTGCAATTCGTCGGCCAAGCATGTCCCACACATGCTCTATTGGATTCAAGTCCGGTGAGTATGCTGGCCAATCCATACGGGTGATATCCTCCGATTGAAGGCATTCGTCTACAATGTTTGCACTGTGATGTCGGGCGTTGTCATCCATATACAGAAATTCAGGACCCATGGCGCCCCGAAACAAACGTACATGTTGTTCCAGAATGACATCCCTATAGATGTGGCCTGTCATCGTTACACTCTGAACATGCAGGTCAGTTCTGGAACCAAGAATAATTTAAACGAGCCATCAAGCACCACCGTAACGGTGTCGTTCAATGGTGTTCTCTTGGTGGTAACGGGTATGCGCTCTTCATATGAAACTCCGGCGAGAATCAGAATGTAAACTGAACCTGGACTCGTCGGAAAAACATCACACAAGACCACTGCTGCGGTGTCCACAATGCATGCTTCTAGCTGGGTACGTCCACATTCCAGGCGTCCGATAATTCTTCCACATAAAAAATCATCCAAATGCTTCCTTTTGTCATACTATGCGGTTATTGCACTGAAAGGCTTTTAAAGCGCTTGTGAACAATTTTACTTCTTTGCTACCATTCCTTATATACCCCTTTCATACACTCTCGTCATTGTGACGTACTATCCGCGCCATCTGGTGGTTTCCTGCAATTTGCATATTCTTCTTCAAGATGTGTGTGATAATTCTACAGGTGAAATTTTATTTTAGAGCTCAATTTCTGTGTGATTCTGAATTATCCTTAATTTATGGACATGAGTGTATATACTTTAATTGTTCTAAATTAGTAATATTTAAACAAAAGCAAGCATTTAATTACCAAAAAATGGTCTTCACCAAAACGAATAGAAATGATTTATATGATAATTTGGGGTTTCATTCTCATCCCTTTTCATCGCATTTGTCCAGATTTTACGTGTTTGTGGATCTTTGGGAATGCTGAAAAATATCTTCTCATTGCAATTAGTTGTTGTATTTTTACAGTGTAGCACAATACAATATTTAGAATATGATTTTTTAATGCCAGACGTAATAAAAAATGTCTATTATAGGCGATACTTTACACAGAAACAAATTTAAAAGTCGCCTTTTAACATGTAAACAACATAGGCGGTCGATGGTTACGTGAACGATGACGTCACAAACTTGGCGGAGGAAAAGTATCGTTTTTGAGAGACGTTAAAGAGTCCTCTATAAAACCTATTAGAAATCACTAATTACGCCCCTAAATAAAAGAAAAATAGGTGCTGTCCTGCTTACTTTTCTTTGTCTTCTATTATTTAAAATTAAAATTAGAAAACGTGAAAATTCCTCATTAAAGAACTGGATTGCTTGAAACTCACTGGAAAGGTTTCTTGCAATAATGACGCATTACAAAAGACTAGCATATAGCCCGTCATATGACGGAATTAGTAAAATTTTTAATTTTCCAGAATTGTAAAGTACCCTATAAAGCAGAAAAAAATGGTTTGTTTTTTGACTCAGAATTTTTTGGGACACGCTCAATAATTTGTTTATCTTCATACTCCTCTAAAGTCTCCCAATAGTGTGAATGCAGCTTAGAATCACGTTGAATTCATTTAGAAAGATAATTCAAGGTTTTTTTTTAGCTAAGTCGAAATTATCGTTAAGTTCTTCCCAATTTTTTTTTGCCACAGTAATTAATGGAAGTAAAGAAATAAAACTATCTTTTCTACTACACCCTGGAGGTAGATAGTTGTTAATACCAGTGATAAAATTTTCATTGCAACAAAAATAATCGATGATTAAATTTAAAATTATCTCATATGTACTTCATCTATTATTTTAAGCCAATTATAAAAGAAAATTGTTTACTTAATATCTAAGTTCAGTAATAAAATGTATGAAAATAATGCAGACGATATTTAAATAATTTAAAATAAGAAATTATTAATTGAGAGGAATGACGTCATAATGCTAGAAAAAATGTTATTTTTACCTATTTATTATGTGACTAGCATATAGCCCGTCATATGACGGGATAGGTATAATTTTAATCTTCCAGACTTGTAAAGTACCATATAAGGCAGGTAGAAAAATGGTTTGTTTTTTGGATGAGAAATTATCTAGTACAAACTCAATAATTTGTTTATCTTCATACTCCTCTAAAGTCTCCCGATACTGTGAATGCAGTTTAGAACCAAGTTGAATTCGTTTAGAAAAATAATTCAAAGTTTTCTTAGATAGGTCAGAATTATTGTTAAGTTCTTTTTGCCACAGTAATTAATGGAAGTAGATATCCCTGGAGGTTAGAATTTGTTGTTAATACCGGTGATAAAATTTTCATTGCAACAAAAAAATAATCGACGATTAAATTTAAAATTATCAAATATTACCTAATCTATTATTAAAGACAAATATTATTTACATAATATCTAAGTTCAGTGATAAAACGTTTAAAAATAATGCAGACGATATTTAAATAATTAATAATTTAAAATGAGAAATAATTAAATGAGATGGTTAAAGGAATGACGTCATAATGCTAGAAAAAAATGTTATTTTTTTTTCTGCCTAATTATAATGTGAAAAATTGATAAATTTAATCGCCTGCTCTTAACCAGGGAAAATAGTGCTTGAAATAATTGCATTACATGCTAGAAAAGGGAGAAAGGGGTGGATTTCGAACGTTGCTAACCCTAACTCATCAAGAATCCAATATGGATGCCTGTTTCCATTCCAGGTACAACCGCTTCATAAATCCGAGGACGGACGGACAGATAACTTAGGCTATTATTATATAGGGGATAAATTGATATATTTAATCGCCTGCTCATAACCGGAGAAAAGGGCTTGAAATAATGGCATTAAACGCTCGAAAAGAGGGGAAGGGGGTAATTTCAAACGTTCTAAAGACGCCAGTATTTTTTGTTGTGATATGAAGCATATTTATACCAATTTATTTTAGAATCGGATCGATAGTTTAGAAGATAAACCTTTCTCGCTTTGAATTTTCTAACCCTAACTCATCGATAATCATTCCAGGACAGGCGGACAGATAACTTAGGCTATTATTATATAGGGGATAAATTGATATATGTAATAGCTTGCTCGTAAACGGGGAAAATAGGGCTTGAAATAATAGCATTAAACGCTCGAAAAGGGGGGGAAGGGGGATTTCGAACGTTTTAAAGACGCCAGTATTTGTTGTTGTGATATGAATCATATTTATACCAATTTATTTTAGAATCGGATCGATAGTTTAGAAGATAAACTTTTCTGGATTTGAATTTTCTAACCTTAACTCATCGAGAATCATTCCAGGTCCAACCGCTTCATAAATTCGAGGACGGACGGACGGATAATTTAGGCTATTATTATATAGGGGATAAATTGATATATGTAATAGCTTGCTCGTAAACGGGGAAAATAGGGTTTGAAATAACGGCATTAAACGCTCGAAAAGGGGGGGAAGGGGGATTTCGAACGTTTTAAAGACTACAGTATTTTTGGCTGTGATATGAAGCCTATTTATACCAATTTATTTTAGAATCGGATCGATAGTTTAGAAGATAAACTTTTCTGGATTTGAATTTTCTAACCTTAACTCATCGAGAATCATTCCAGGTCCAACCGCTTCATAAATTCGAGGACGGACGGACGGATAATTTAGGCTATTATTATATAGGGCTATTATTATTTAGATTATTATTATATAGGTGATAATTATAGGTGATTATTTTCCTATTTTTTTATAATTACAGTGATGAATAGATAGTTATAAGTAAAAAAAAAAAACAAATAGATAAAACTAGCCGCTTTATCCATGCCACAACCACATGATGCATGCATTTTGCTTTTTTGAGACCTGAGCACTTGCTGACTGACCTACTGAGGCCGTCGTACACTCTTTAGGACTTTTACTTCTTTCTTTTTTAAATACTTGTTTTTACTCACACGGATATTGTGCAATAATAGGAAGAAGTAAAATTCAACTTCATGCATAACGCATACTGTGACGTACTGGAGTAAGGGTAGGCGGGGTCGTCAAGGATGCAGGCTGAATATCTATTTAATCTTGATTAATGATTTATTCATTGGAATAATTATATACAGCCGAAATTCGATAACTCGATTTCCTATAAGTCGAATAATCCTCTAACTCGAAATTTTAATCAAGTCCCGAATCATTTTTATAGTCTCGATAACTCGAAGTAAACATCGAAGTTTTTGTGATAGTTTTCTCCGGTAAAAAACACAATTCTGTTCAAAACTTCGAATGCCAGTCCACTCGTGACCTTCGAGAAAGCACATATTACGCTATTCACATGTTACAACAATAACTGGAGACCACCGAAGGTAGAGACAACACATATTTAACTGTGTTCAAAAATTAGATGAGTTTGTAAATGCCAATAACCTTAAAAATAATTGCTTTTTTCAAATGAGATTTACATGGTATGTATACTAATTAATATGTAAGGAGGCCAAATTTCTTGAATTTTAATAAAACTTTTGAACCCATTCTTCTCTTGTTGTTTACATAGGCTAATAAAAAATTGAAATGCGTACTATAGTATTATAGCACATATCAAAGCATTTAAACCATGTCGACACATCTAAAGTGCCAGTTGAAAGGAATGGGAGGTAACTTCGATAACTCGAACTTTGGATAAGTCGAATATTTTTGGGGGTCCCCTGGGACTTCGAGTTATCGAAGTTCGACTGTACATTTATGTACAGAATTCAGTACATTCCATTATTTCTGAGATCTCGTGCTGAGATATACGTTAAAAATCTAAAACACGTAGGTATAGTGAAGCTAGTAATTCTCGAACACAGGAACAGTTCGCTAATTAGTGCCGGTACGGGATTCTGACACTATAATTACCATTCTGATGATCCGAACAGTTGACTTGTACACTGAGGCTCAAAAAGCTCACAGTACGTATCTCGTTGGATTCTCGTTGAGAATCAAAGAATGCAGGACGATCCAAAATGAGAGTGTCACTCTCAGCGACCTACTTCAATGCAAGAAGTAAAAAAAAAAGTATTAAAGGTTACGGGAATGAGATCCCGAAGTCGAAGGACGACTTCCTAGCAGAAAATAGAGACTCTGGCGGTCTCTGAAGAAAAGCAAGATACAACAATTCGGAGAGGCAAGTGGACTCTTCACGATCTCCACCAGAAAAAAAAAACTCCTCTCTTGGTTCAGCCAATCTTCTTATACAGGGATCATGGTTGCCTCTCGCATGTTTCTTCCGGGACCTTCTAGAACCAGGGTGACGCAATTTTGTGGTCAACCGACCCTCCTGGATCAGCTGACGCGTTTCCAGGTGTGACCGAAGTTCTTTAAGTAACCGACCAACTATTCTAAATCCTTTAAGTCACCGTTAACTTGGTCCATATGTGGACCCCACCTTCACTCGATTTATAATTATTATCAGAATCTCCTGAAGGCAATAGACATCATAAAGACGTAGACACATTGGCCCCAGCGCACTGAGAGTTTTTAATTTACTTCCACTTAAGCGACTGCGTCTCTTTTGCTAACGGAAACCTGATACACAAACCTCTTTGTTCGGACAGCGGGTTTCTACCTACCGCTAACAATTGTCTCCTGCGAAAGGTCACCTTCGTTTCTTCTTTCGTTCGGGTCATGTAACTGACAAAAGCTTCCAATTTGACTTCGAATGTACTCTTTCCGTATCTAGGTATTATGAAATTTTTGGTGATACTGCATTGTACAACAAAAGAATTTATTTAATTACACAAATTTTTTTTATAAGTTTCACAGTTTATACTTGAGTATGTTACTACACATACAAGATAAACAACTGAAATATTAAAAGGCAATTATTTTTAGTCATTCAATGTTTTAAAAAAAGTCACAATTTAACAATATATATGTGTGTATACAGATAGATAGATAGATGGATAGATATATATATATACACACACACACACACACACACACACACACACACACACACACACACACATATATATATATATATATATATATATATATATATATATATATATATATATATATATATATATATATATATAAGAGAGAGAGAGAGACGGGGAGGGGGAGATATGCAGAACGATCCAAAATGAGAGTGTCACTCTCAGCTACCTACTTCAAAGCAAGAAGTAAAAAAAAGTAATAAAGGTTACGGAATGAGATCCCGAGGTCGAAGGTCGACTTACTAGCAGAAAACAGAGACGCTGGCGGTCTCTGAAGAAAAGCAAGCTCCGGCAATCAGGAGAGACAAGTAGACTATTCTCGAGCTCCACAAAAATAACCCTCTCTCTTCACACAGGACCACACAGGAAGTTTTGTCAACAGTACTCCCTGGGCCAAGCCCTCTAGTACTGAGTTTGCTATTATTGGTAATGCATCCATCTATGAATATTTTGTTGACAATAAAATTTTAAAAAAAGTATGGGAATGGGGAAAATGGGAGAACACAAAAATGTGAATAAAAATTAGAGTACAATCGTATACTTGTGCTTCAAGGAGCGCAAGGACTAAGCAGTTAGGGTACTGTAACGTAGCACAAAGTTAAAAGACAGTGAAATTTTTTTAAAATAAAACTGATAAAGGACAATGAAAAGAGCAAGCAGGTTCCGAAAACTGTAGCACGAGGCCTCAGTTAGGATCCAAACTTCAATAAGAATTCGACCAATAGAATTCTTGCAGTGATCGTCCAATGGCAATCTTAGGATTTAACCCTCCGAAAAAGGAGCCCAAGTAAACGCTGCTGCAGCCTGAGCTGGCAGTGAGAGAAGAAGGTGGGGGAAGCGCACTAACAGTCGGGGAAGTTGGGACCTAAAGACTAGGAACTAATCCAAAGTTGGGAAGTGTCAATCGTCAGCGAATAAAATTTATGAGAACTCTTTACCTAAGATGGCCATAGGACGTCTCCTATTAGAAGTGTCTGCATAGTCATACTGAGCCCTCTCTCTTGGCTCAGCAGATCTTCTTATATAGGGGTGACGGTTGCCCCTCGCTTGATTCTTCTGGAACCTTCCAGACCCCGGGTGACTGAATTTTGCTGTCAAACGACCCGCCTGGATCAGCTGACGCGTTTCCAGATGTGGCCGAAGTTCTTCTTAAAGTTAATTTACCAATCATCCTAAATACATTAGCGGCACCGTTAACTTGGTTTATAAGAGGGGAAGAGTGGACCTCACCGTCACTCGATTTATAATTAATATCAGAGTCTTTTGACGGCAATAGACATCATAAAGACGTAGACACATTGGCCCCAGCGTACTGAGAATTTTTAATTTACTTCCACTTTAGCGACTGCCTTTGT
>CM063507.1:32365495-32377995 GCA_032207245.1 Pardosa pseudoannulata
ATTTTTTAATCAAAATGCTTCTAATTTGAATTCAGGGTACTTTGGTATTATCCAGGTGACCATGAATAATAGCCAAATATAACCCTATAATGTTTATATAGAATATCCCTAGAGATAAACTTATATTTTGTGCAAAAATCTTAACTAATTTTTATTAAAAAATAATTATTATTATATTAACAAAATTTTAATCTACAATTTAAGAAAAAAACCAGAATAATATACATTTACCCACCCATTAAGCTTTCTTGCTTTGAGTTTCCTTGGTGAACAAATTTTACTTGGCAATAGGGTCAATAGGATAATACATAAATACCGAACTCAGTAACTTCAGCCAAACGACAAGTAAAAATAGAATTAAACAATTCAATGCATTGTTTTTTAATCGGTAGTTTAGCGGATCCATGACTTTTACTCATTTTGCTTGAAAAATCAAGACTTTCCATGACAAAATTAATTCATTGTCTAAATCCATGATTTTCCATGACCTTCCAGGTGCACGGAAACCATGCTTATAATTTTCGGAGCAAACATACATAAATTTTCGGAAATATCGGAAAATTTCGGATAAGATCACCCCTGTCCTAAAGTCTTGATACTTACAAGAAATCCGTGAGCTTATCCAATAGGTAGGGGTTAAAATGGTCAGGTGTCGGGGGCTGTGGAGTGATGACCCCATAACGGATGAGTAGCTTCAGCACAAGCAAATTTCTGTCACCGAGTATCCTTGCGACGTTCAGCTCCTTGTAGTTGATTCCTTCGGGAACGCTGAAAACACTCGGATAAGTTATTGTAGTCAAATCATCGATAAGCTGCTGCACGTGAAACACCACCCTGTAAAACAAATAATGTTCAGTATTTAGAACAACTGGGAGCTGATGGTACACACCAGATAAAATAATTAACATTTGTAGGGCTATCTCATGAGATGTTCAATGGTACACAAGATAAAAAAAAATTAACATTCGTAGGGCTCTCCCATGTTTGAATCGAACATACCATGGGTTTGGTTTGGTTTGGAGTGCTATGGTCTACTTTTTACAACACGAAATATACCATGGGATCTCAATTATAACCTAATGGTACACCTCAGATAAAACAATTATCATTCGTAGGGCTATCCCATGCGGGGCTTGAATATACCATGGGATATCGAATATACCTTTTATTGTCTTCAAATCAGCAATATGTCTTTGCACGGTATACATCGACCTGTAAAACAAGTAAAATTGAGTATTTTGAACGACTGGGAGTTGATGGTACACACCAAATAAAAGAAACCTGTAAAACAAGTAAAAGTTTAGTATTTGGAACGACTGGGAGGTGATGGTACACACCAGATAAAAGAATTAACATTTGTAGGACTATCCCATGCATGGCTCGAATATGGCATGGTATCTCGAATATACCGTTTATTGTCCTCAAATCAGCAATATGCCTGTGCACGGTATACACCGACCTGTAAAACAAGTAAAATTCAGTATTTGGGACGACTAGGAGCTGATAGTACACCCCAGATACAAGAATTATCATTCGTAGGGCTATCCTATGCGTGGCTCGAATATACCGTTTATTGTACTCAAATCAGCAATATGTCTGTGCACGGTATACACCGACCTGTAAAACAAGTAAAATTCAGTATTGGGAACGACTGGGAGCTAATGGTATACCCCAGATACAAGAATTATCATTCGTAGGGCTATCCTATGCGTGGCTCGAATATAGCATGGGATCTCGAATATAACGTTTATTGTACTCAAATCAGCAAGATGGATGTGCATGGTATACACCGACCTGTAAAACAAGTAAAATTTCAGTATTTGGAACGACTGGGAGCTCATAGTACACCACAGATACAAGAATTATCATACGTAGGGCTATCCCATGTGTGGCTCGAATATAGCATGGGATCTCGAATATACCGTTTATTGTACTCAGATAAGAAAGATGACTGTGCATGGTATACACCGACCTTTAAAACAAGTAAAATTTCAGTATTTGGAACGACTGGGAGCTGATGGTACACACCAGATAAAAGAAACCTGTAAAACAAGTAAAAGTTTAGAATTTGTAGCGACTGGGAGCTGATGGTACACACCAGATAAGAGAATTTACATTTGTAGCGTTATCCCATGCGTGGCTCGAATATAGCATGGGATCTCGAATATACCGTTTATTGTACTCAGATAAGCAAGATGTCTGTGCATGGTATACAACGACTTGTAAAACAAGTAAAATTTCACTATTTGGAACGACTGGGAGCTAATGGTACACACCAGATATAAAAATTAACATTCGTAGGGATCTCCCATGGGTGATTCGAGTATACCGTTTATTGTACTCAAATCAGCAATATGCCTTTGCACGGTATACAACGACCTGTAAAACAAGTAAAATTCAGTATTTGGAACGACTGGGAGCTAATGGTACCCACCAGATAAAAGAATTAACATTCGTAGGGCTATCCCATGCGTGGCTCGAATATAGCATGGGATCTCGAATATACCGTTTATTGTACTCAAATCAGCAAGATGGATGTGCGTGGTATACACCGACCTGTAAAACAAGTAAAATTTCAGTATTTGGAACGACTGGGAGGTGATTGTACACACCAGATAAAAGAATTAACATTTGTAGGGCTCTCGGAGGGTGGGTTGAATATACCATGGGATCTCGAATATACCGTTTATTGTACTCAGATAAGCAAGATGATTGTGCATGGTGTACACCGACCTTTAAACCAAGTAAAATTTCAGTATTTGGAACGACTGGGAGCTGATGGTACACACCAGATAAAAGAAACCTGTAAAACAAGTAAAAGTTTAGAATTTGTAGCGACTGGGAGCTGATGGTACACAATAGATAAGAGAATTAACATTTGTAGGGCTATCCCATGCGTAGCTCGAATATAGCATGGGATCTCGAATATACCGTTTATTGTACTCAGATAAGCAAGATGACTGTACAAGGTATACACCGACCTTTAAAACAAGTAAAATTTCAGTATTTTTAACGACTGGGAGCTGATGGTACACACCAGATAAAAGAGTTAACCTTTTTAGGGCTATTCAAAATTTTCTGAAAAAGTATATGCTACTAATTTAAAATAAAAACTATATTAAGGTAAATTTCTGAATGTCAAAACTGGAGCAGGATTATATCTGAAATTTACTACTGTGATTTATTGTTTGCCAATTATCAATATAGTAATAATTTCTAATATTTACCACTTTATTATAGAGTTGCAAGTATAAGTATGCTCTATATAAAATTATACAAACATACATAAATCAATGTGTGGTGGTTATCTAGAAAACTAAAAAAAGGAATTTCTAAATCAGACTACATAAATTTAAATTTTAGCATATTATATTGCTTTAAAAAAGAAAATCACATAACACATTATTACTGTTCTTCGGTAGAAAAGAAAAAAGGGTAAGCAAAGATACAACTTTCTGATTATTTTGAAAAAATTTTTTCTATGGAGCGGAAGGTGCTTTAAAAAATACTTGCTTTTTTAATTTTCAGGAAATTCTTTTGAAATTTTTCGTTTTAGTATTTACAGAAAAAAAAGCTTAATTTTTACATTTAGATTTTTCTACTGGCAGAAAAAAAAATTATTTTTTATAAAACTCTTATTTTAAACTTAATGGTCTTAAGCAAAGGAGGAAATTTACATATCACTACAAACATATTAAACTTTACTTACCTCTACTATCTGTTGTGAATTGCATTAATAAAAAATAATTAAAATAACTTTTAAATATCAATTACAAAACTATTAATAGTGTACCAGTAAATATATTCAACTATAACCACAGGATATTGTAACGTACTGGGAAAAAAAATAGGCGAGGCTGTCAATGAAACAGGCTAGAAGTTTAGGTATTCTGGATTAAATATTTTATTCAGTAGAATAAATTATGTACAGCTATGTACAAATTCAGTAGGATTTTAACATTCAGTGATCTCGTACAGAGATAATATTCACACACAAGGATGCGTGGGATATCGGAACAGTATGGCTAGGGCTTCCAATCACAAGAGTTGGGAACTAATTAGTGCCGGGACTAATGCTGACACGATCACTCCGTCTGTCGATTAGCACAGTTGGCTTTCACAGCAAGGTTCGGAAATTCCGAGTGCGTATCACGCTGGGATTCGTGAAGAAAATCTCAGGATGCAAGACGATCCAAATTTGAGAGCAAAGTCACTCTCGGCTGCCTACTTCTATGCAAGAAGTTAACTAAAAATTTGCAGATAACGGGGAAGGAATTCCCAAGTCGAAGGTCGACTTTCTAGCAACAGAGACGCTGGCGGTCTCTAAAAAAAACAAACTCCAGACACGGAGATACGAGCGGTCCTTGAGCGACCAGGCTCTATCAGGTAGAAGCCTCGAGAAGAACAAAAAGCCCCCGTTCTAGTCCTGTCCTCCCTTTTTATAGCGGCACTCGCTCCCTTTCTCGGTCCTTCGAGAAACTTCCAGAACCAGGGTGATGTAATCTTGTGGTCACTTCCAAGCTTCGGATCAGCTGTTCTGTTTACAGATGTGGTCGAAAGGCATTTCCTCAGATCCATCAATTTAATGGCCTTTTTTGTAACCGCTAATGGGCGGCAAGGTGCACTCTAATTATTTACACTCTTTCCACAGCGTCGTTCCATTCAGCAGGTTTACAATGCCCAGGCGATGAGGAGCCGGCAACGAACAGTTTTCAATTAAGTTGCTTAGACCACCTGGTTCTATTCGAGGCTAATCGTGAGTCCACGGCGAAAGGTCACCTTCGGGCTCCTCATTCTTTTGGGGTCATGTAACGGATCGTTACAATATATATACAGGGTATCTGCCAAAATAAAATTTTTTAAATCCATGACTATTCATGACTTTCCCTGATTTAGCAGATCATTTTCCATGACTTTAAAAAGCTTTCGTTAAATTATATATGAATAAAACTTCTGAAGTTCATACAAATAAAATATATGCTTTTAGAGAAATTACAGGAATTTTATCATAAAAAAACTATAAACTTACTTTATAAGTATTAATAAACTTACATACATAAAAATAAATTGTATCTACATACCTAAGTTTAATCATATAGCAATTTTTCAATCAAAATGTTTCCAATTTGAATTCAGGGTACTTTGGTATTATCCAGGTGACCATGAATAATAGCCAAATATAACCCTATAATGATTATATACAATATCCCTAGAGATAAACTTATATTTTGTGCAAAAATCTTAACTAATTTTTATTAAAAAATAATTATTATTATATTAATAAAATTTTAATCTTCAATTTAAGAAAAAACCAGAATAATATACATTTACCCACCCATTAAGCTTTCTTGCTTTGAGTTTCCTTGGCGAAGAAATTTTACTTGGCAATAAGGTCAATAAGATAATACATAAATACCAAACTCAGTAACTTCAGCTCAATGACAAGTAAAAATAGAATTAAACAACTCAATGCATTTTTTTTTAATCGGTAGTTTAGCTGATCCAAGGCTTTCCATGACTTTTACTCATTTTACTTGAAACATCAAGACTTTCCATGACAAAATTAATCCATTGTCTAAATCCATGATTTTCTATGACTTTCCAGGTGCGCGGAAACCATGTATATAGATTTCAGGAAATTATTTCTTAGTGATTATGTACAATATATATACCAAAAGTTTTGATTTCTATGACTCCTCCATTTTATGTAAATAAGAATGGACTCTGCTTAATTTGACCAGTTTGGGACACCATGATTTTGATAAAAATAACCGATTGATAACAGTAAGCGATATGCATAATTAAATAAATTTACACCCTCCCCTTTAATTCACACGAACTAAATTACGAACATGAATTATTTATGTACCGTATACAAGGTTCAGACTCTTTCTACAGAAAAAAAATAATCACATTTTAAGCACCTTAATTTAGACTGTACTATGATAAGCAAAGAATAAAAAATTGTATTATTTTACAAATATAGAAAAAAATTATAATTTGTTCCCAAAAACACAATTAACTGCCAAGTATGGTAACTCGAGGGCTATTCTTTTATGGTAGAAGCATTTTCTTCCGCTTTGTTATGCCACCGCTAAGAAAGGACAGATATTAATAATTTATAATTAAATAAGGACAGCTATTAATAATTAATAACTAAATAAGGACACATATTAATAATTTTTATTATTAAAACCTGTCGTTTTAACCCTTTAATTCATAACAGCTTGTGCATGAAACATAGATTATTATGTGTCACATTTCATATATAAGCGTATAAAACATTAAATGTGTAGATCATATGTGATGATCAAGACAAGCAAAGGTAAAAATTTGCATTGTTTTACAAATATATGGAAAAAATAATTTGCTGCCAAAAAGTCCATTAATTGCCAGATATGGTAAACCCAGGGTTATTTTGTTATAGCAGAAGCATTAACGCTTTGTTATGATACCGCTAGGAAAGACCAGGTATTAATAATTAAAGAAGGAGAAGTATTAATAATTTTTATTATTAATACCTGTCGTTTTAACCCTTTAATTCATAACAGCTTGTGAATGAAACATGGGTTATTGTGTGTCACATTTCATATATAAACGTATAAAACATTAGATGTGTTGATCATATGTGATAATCAGGACAAGCAAAGATTAAAAAATTGCATTATTTTACAAATATCGGAAAAAAATAATTCATTTCCAAAAACACAATTAACAGCCAAATATAGTAACTCCAGGGTTATTTTGTTATGGCAGAAACATTTTTTCAGAGTTGTTATGAAACCGCTAGGAAAGGACAGGTACTGATAATTAATAATTAAATAAGTACATGTATTAATAATTAATAACTAAATAAGGACAGGTATTAATAATTTTTATTATTAATACCTGTCGTTTTAACCCTTTAATTCATGACAGCTTGTGTATGAAACATAGATTATTGTCTGTCACATTTCATATATAAGCGTATAAAACATTAGATGTGTTGATCATATGTGATGATCAGGACAGGCAAAGATTAAAAAGTTGCATTATTTTACAAATATAGAAAAAAAAAATTCGTTGCCAAAAACACAATTAACTGACAAATATGGTAAATCCAGGGTTATTTTGCTATGGCAGAAACATTTTCTTCCGCTTTGTTAAGGCACCGCTAGGAAAGGACAGGTATTAATAATTAATTGTTTTAACCCTTTAATTCATAACAGCTTGTGTATGAAACATAGATTATTGTGTGTCACATTTCATATATACGCGTATAAAACATTAGATGTGTAGATCATATGTGATGATCAGGACAAGCAAAGATTAAAAATTGCATTATTTTACAAATATCGGAAAAAAATAATTCATTTCCAAAAACACAATTAACAGCCAAATATAGTAACTGCAGGGTTATTTTGTTATGGCAGAACATTTTTTCAGATTTGTTATGAAACCGCTAGGAAAGGACAGGTACTGATAATTAATAATTAAATAAGTACATGTATTAATAATTAATAACTAAATAAGGACAGGTATTAATAATTTTTATTATTAATACCTGTCGTTTTAACCCTTTAATTCATGACAGCTTGAGTATGAAACATAGATTATTGTCTGTCACATTTCATATATACGCGTATAAAACATTAGATGTGTTGATCATATGTGATGATCAGGACAGGCAAAGATTAAAAAGTTGCATTATTTTACAAATATAGAAAAAAAAAATTCGTTGCCAAAAACACAATTAACTGACAAATATGGTAACTCCAGGGTTATTTTGCTATGGCAGAAACATTTTCTTCCGCTTTGTTAAGGCACCGCTAGGAAAGGACAGGTATTAATAATTAATAATTAAATAAGGATCGGTATTAATAATTTTTATTATTAATACCTGTCGTTTTAACCCTTTAATTCATAACAGCTTGTGTATGAAACATAGATTATTGTGTGTCACATTTCATATATACGCGTATAAAACATTAGATGTGTAGATCATATGTGATGATCAGGACAAGCAAAGATAAAAAAATTGCATTATTTTACAAATATAGGAAAAAAAATTATTAGTTGTCAAAAAAATATTAACTGTCAAATATAGTAACTAAAGGTTTATTTTGTTATGGCAGAAGAATTATCTTCCGCTTTGTTATGGCACCGCTAGTTAAAGACAGGTATTAATAATTAATAATTAAATAAGGAGAGGTATTAATAATTAATAATTAAATAAGGACAGATATTAATAATTAATAACTACATAAGGACAGGTATTAATAATTAAATAAGTACAGATATTAATAATTTTTATTAATAATACCTGTCGTTTTAACCCTTTAATTCATAACAGCTTGTGTATGAAATATAGATTATTGTGTGTTACATTTCATGTATACGCGTATAAAGCATTAGATGTGTAGATCATATGTGATGATCAGGACAAACAAAGATTAAAAAATTGCATTATTTTACAAATATAGAAAAAAAGATAATTCGTTGCCAAAAACACATTTAACTGCCAAATATAGTAATTCCACGATTATTTTGTTATGGAAGAATTTTCTTCCGCTTTGTTTTGGCACCGCTAGTTAAGGACAGGTATTAATAATTAATAATTAAATAAGGACAGTTATTAATAATTTTTATTATTAATACCTGTTGTTTTAACCCTTTAATTCATAACAGCTTGTGTATGAAACATAGATTATTGTGTGTCACATTTCATATATACGCGTATAAAGCATTAGATGTGTAGATCATATGTGATAATCAGGACAAGCAAAGATTAAAAAATTGCATTATTTTACAAATATAGGAAAAAAATTATTAGTTGTCAAAAAATATTAACTGTCAAATATAGTAACTAAAGGTTTATTTTGTTATGGCAGAAGAATTATCTTCCGCTTTGTTATGGCACCGCTAGTTAAAGACAGGTATTAATAATTAATAATTAAATAAGGAGAGGTATTAATAATTAATAATTAAATAAGGACAGATATTAATAATTAATAACTACATAAGGACAGGTATTACTAATTAAATAAGTACAGATATTAATAATTTTTATTAATAATACCTGTCGTTTTAACCCTTTAATTCATAACAGCTTGTGTATGAAATATAGATTATTGTGTGTTACATTTCATGTATACGCGTATAAAGCATTAGATGTGTAGATCATATGTGATGATCAGGACAAGCAAAGATTAAAAAATAGCATTATTTTACAAATATAGAAAAAATAATAATTCATTGCCAAAAACACATTTAATTGCCAAATATAGTAATTCCACGATTATTTTGTTATGGCAGAAGAATTTTCTTCCGCTTTGTTATGGCACCGTTAGTAAAAGACAGGTTTTAATAATTAATAATTAAATAAGGACAGGTATTAATAATTTTTATTATTAATACCCGTCGTTTTAACCCTTTGATTCATAACAGCTTGTGTATGAAATATAAATTATTGTGTGTCACATTTCATATATACGCGTATAAAACATTAGATGTGTAGATCATTGTGATGATCAGGACAAGAAAAGATTAAAAAATTGCATTATTTTACAAATATAGGAAAAAAATTATTCGTTGTCAAAAACAATTAACTGCCAAATATAGTAACTAAAGGGTTATTTTGTTATTTCGGAAGAATTATCTTCCGTTTTGTTATGGCACCGCTAGTTAAAGACAGGTATTAATAATTAATAATTAAATAAGGACAGGTATTAATAATTAATAACTAAATAAGGAAAGGTAATAATAATTAAAAAAGTACAGATAGTAATAATTTTTATTATTAATACCCGTCATTTTAACCCTTTGATTCATAACAGCTTGTGTATGAAATATAGATTATTGTGTGTCACATTTCATATATAAGCGTATAAAGCATTAGATGTGTAGATCATATGTGATGATCAGGACAAGCAAATGTAAAAAAGTTGCATTTTTTACAAATATATGGAAAAAATAATTCGTTGCAAAAAGTCAATTAACTGCCAGCTATGGTAACCCCGGGGTTATTTTGTTATGGAAGAAGCATTTTCTTCCGCTTTGTTATGACACCGCTAAGAAAAGATAGGTATTAATAATTAATATTTAAGTAAGGACAGGTATTAATAATTAATAACTAAATAAGGACAGGTATTACTAATTAAATAAGTACAGATATTAATAATTTTTACTAACAATACCTGTCGTTTTAACCCTTTAATTCATAACAGCTTGTGTATGAAACGTAGATTATTGTGTGTCACATTTCATATATAAGCGTATAAAGCATTAGATGTGTAGATCATATGTGATGATCAGGACAAACAAATGTAAAAAAGTAGCATTTTTTACAAATATATGGAAAAAATAAATCGTTGCAAAAAGTCAATTAACTGCCAGATATGGTAAACCCAGGGTTATTTTGTTATAGCAGAAGCATTTTTTCCGCTTTGTTATTGCACTGCTAGGAAAGGCACAGCCCTAACGTCGGTTTTTGGCAATAGATATGTTAAAATAATTTTATTTACCTGTCCTCGAATGCAGTAATTAAGTTGATGACAGAAGCCACCATTTCGGGGTCCTGACAATCTTTGTAGCTTATTTTCTCTATCAGGAATTCTTGGAGGCACATAATAAAGTGTGTCAACCACCACACATCTTTCGGGCTCCTAAAGATGTAGCTCCGCAGCGATTCTATGTTTATCCTCTCTCCGTCTTCATTTATGTTTACGAACATCTTGCTGAATTCCTTGTGGAAGGTCTTGCCATAATACTTGTGCCTCCACACCTTGTCCAGCTCAAAGACTCGTAGTAAGTCCGGCCTAGGTCTCCGGCAAAGAACGTACTTTGTTACAACTTCTGGAACCCATTTCTGCTGAGGGAACTCATTGAAATCCATGTGTAAACTTTTAAGTAAATATTACTTACGAACTACCCCAGTTATAATCCACCAGGACTGTAATGTGCCTGGGCTAGTCCGGTTGCGTTAGGAGGTGGAGAAAATGGAAAGGGACGGAGAAAGCGTCTCTGGTTCCAACTCGTGCGTCAATCCATCTGACGGGAACTGAGCTACTGACCCCGAGGTCAAGTGCAACACTGTTTAGCGCATGCGCAGGTTCTACCTGACACTTGGGCGAAAGGGAGATCCACTGGGAAGCCTGGAAAAAGTGCATGCTTGTAAACAAATACGAGAGCTGAATACACCTGAACTTTTCGTTGGCAAAACATTGCTTGCTTTCATTGTATCTTATGAACTTCGATTTGTGTCACGTATACAATAAAACTAAATTTTATTTAAGGGACGGGAAAGGAAACATCAGAAACTTTCCAAGTAATTCAAAATAGATTTTTTACAAAAGTATATATATATATATATTTTTTTTTAAATTAAACGCTTTACACAGTAATATTAAGTATCAAAATCAAAGTATAACTACTCTGATTTTGTTAGCAGTCGCAATAAACTAATACAAAAATAAGAATGTGCAAAACCTAAGCATTTTAAGGACAAAAAAAATAATTACATTTATAGGTACAGTACTTCTCCCAAAATCATAGAAAATACATTAAATATATGAAAAAACAACTTAGTAATAATAATAAAAATTCTTAGAGCATGATAATTTAATTCAATCTATTACATTACAGTAAGGTTAACGTTTTATTACCCTTCTGAAAATGTTTGCCGAATATTCTCGAAGAAAAACTTGGAGCAACAAACTTACACAATGGTATCAGAACTAGTCATTAATTGTCTAATTTACACAGTTTTTAATAGATATAAACAAATTTACGCGATGGTATCAGAACCAGTCATTAACTATCTAACTTACACGGTTTTTAACAGTAATAAAACAAACTTACGCTATTGTATCAGAACTAATCATTAATTATCTAATTTACATGGTTTTTAACAGTAATAAAACAAACTCATGTTATGGTATAAGAACCAGTCATTATCTAATTTACATGGATTTTAACAGTCATAAAATAAACTTACGCTATGGTATCAGAACCAGTCATTAATTATCTGACTTACGAGATTTTTAAGAGTAATAAAACAAACTTATGTGATGGTATCAGAATCAGTCATTAATTATCTAACTTACAAGGTTTTAAACAATAATGAAACAAACTGACGCAATGGTATCAGAACCAATCATTATCTAACTTACATGATTTTTAATATCAATAAAAGAAACTTACGCTGTGGTATCAGATCCAGTCATTAATTATCTAAATTACACGGTTTTTAATAGTAATAAAACAAACTGACGCAATGGTATCAGAACCAATCATTATCTAACTTACATGGTTTTAACAGTAATAAAACAAACTTAAGAAATGGTATCAGAACCAGTCATTATCTAACTTACATGGTTTTTAATAGTAATAAAACAAACTTACACGATGGTATCAGAACCAGTCATTAAGTATCTAACTTATACGGTGTTAGCAGTAATAAAATAAACTTACGCGATGGTATCAGAAGCAGTCATTAATTATCTAATTTACACGGTTTTTAA